>JAVKLA010000005.1:22381913-22393259 GCA_034782735.1 Sagittarius serpentarius | reverse complement strand
AGCCGCCCCAGGTACGGCGGGGGCGGTGGGGAGCGCGGGGGCGCCCCCCCCCCCACCCCCCGGGCAGGAGGCGGGTGGAAGGGGCTGGGGGTGGCGGGGCGGCCCCTCGGGGTGCGGGGTTACGCGGGGGATGGCGCTAAGGCTGCCGGCGTGCCCTGGCGGGGGGCGAGGAGGAGGAGGAGGAGGAGGCTGGCGCGCCGTGCCCAGGGGGGGAAGGGCTGGGCCCGGCTTGATCCTCAGGGTAAGCCCCCGCCGCCGGCAGCTTCCCCGGGGTGGTGCTGGCACCGGCACCTGCGCGGTGGGTGTTTCAGAGCCGCCCCGGGAATGGCCGGCGTCGGGCAGGCCAGCCCTGTGACGCCTGTCACCGCCAGCACCCGCGTCTTGCCCGCATCTTCTTGCCCGCTGTCTGGGTGGCCCCGTGGCTTCTGCTGAGGGCACTGCGCAGGTGGGAGGGAGGTGGGGGATGTCTCCCGAGAAGCTTTTGAAGGTGTTCCCACGTGAATCCTGTATTAGATCAGGACAGTTTTCTCTGTTGTATTTCAATCTGCTGAGCAAAATCAGGTGTCTGGAATTAAGCTTGCCCCGCCATCACTTTGCTTGTGATCAAAGTCATAGCGTTATTTTTATAGCTCATGTCCTAAATACGTGCTAGGTCAGTTTTCTTCTCTCTCATTTTGGGCCGTCTCAGTTTAAGTTAAAGCATACTTACCAATTTCTTGTACACGTTACAGTGTTTCTTCCTTTTCTGGTCTTTTTTTCAGGTCTTTGCGTGAAACCAGAGACCCAGACTGTAACTGCTGTAACCTGACGGTTTGAAATGGAGAGCATTACACAGTTGTTCAGTGATTTGTGTGAAGCACACTTGACAGGTTTGCCACGGAAGGTCCACCTGGGCAGGCAGAAGATCAGCAAGAGAAGGGCTAAGCAAAATCTGAAGAGGGTTGCTTATAATGCCCTGTTCATAAACCTTTTTCAAGATGATGCTCGTAAGCTGCAGTCAAACGTTTCCAGGCTTCCAGTGAAAAACAAAATTTTGATGCTGTCTTTCAACTTGAGAGTTGGTGGCCTAGGTGCTCAAGCAGATAGACTGGAGAATCTTGTGGAGGAACTGGAAACAGCTGAATGCTTACCGTTTACTGAAGTTAATTCTGTCTTGGATCTTTTAGTACAGCTTGCTGGAACAGGTCCTCCTCAGCTTGTACCACAAAAAAAGGACTATTTCCTGAACAACAAATATGTTGGGAGAAATGTTAAATATCAGGGTTATGATTATTATGATGTAAGTGTATTTGAAGCTGATATACAATCTCTAATAACAAATGAAGAATGTCAGTTCAACGACACAATTCAAAAGACACTTCAGATAATGGAGGCTGCACCTGGCACTGGACTCCCTGCCATAGGGTTGTTCTCACAGAACTATCCTGCTGGTGACAAGTTTGAGAAAGAAACGCGAGTCTCGCTTTTCGGTGCTCTTGTCCATAGCCGTACGTATGATATGGACATCAAGTTGGATTTACCACCAGTGCCTGACAATGCAGATTTGTCTGGACTTGCAATTAAAGTATGGTATCATTTGTTTTAGACTTAAGAGTGTATGCATGTCTTCAATATGCCACTTTGAAACTATAGTTTAAAATAGAGGTAGACGTTTAATTTGCAATGGAAGCATACAGTGTTGGAATTTAAGATGGAGCGGTGATCCTTTTCTTTGCTGAGAACCAGATAAGCTTTTTGGATACAGAGACGTATGACAACGAAAACCTTGGTCTTGTCCTATAACTGCGTAAAAAACCATCATGTGGCCGTAGGCTTTATGAAGTTAAGCCATCAGCTGTATCTGTGCCTTCCCCACCTTAGAATCTTTTGCTTGCATTTTTGCCTGCTTTGCATATTGAACTCCTTTGCGTTGTTGTTTACTTGTTACTGTTCAGCCTGACTGTGTAAGCATGCCTGTCTGAATGTATGTGTTTTACTGTTCAGATGACATTACCTAACTTGTATTTTCTTCTTGGCTTGTTGTATCTTAAAACATCTTTTTCAATTACTACATTTCATTGGACCTCCTAGTTCCCACTGTTCTTTTACCTTTTCAGTGTGTACAGTTTCTGCTGTGTCTTTTTTCCGCTTTTGGTGTCCATTCTGTTTATTTTTGCTATGTTTTATTCTCATAGAGGTACTAGATAAACTTGTTGGGTTTTTTTTCTTTCTTTTCATTTTTACTGTGTGTAAATAGTTTTTTTTATACTTCCATAATTTTAATCCTCATTTTGTTCCCTCTACGTAACATATAGATAGCTCTTGCAATTCCCTTAACTCAGTATCTTAATTGAAACTTGAAGGCAGAAACAAAAAAGAGAACCCCTGTGCCATTCAATGTGCACATATGGGTGTAAGTCATAACTCAGGGCAGGCAGAACCTTTTTGAGTAAGTGCTGTACTCTTTCCACCAGACTGGAAAATTTGCAATTTCTTGAAGAACATGCTTCTTTTTATGTGGGTGTGAGTGTCTTGTACTAAAATTGAGTACTGTTCTGCACATACAACTCCTGTTGAGTGGGAGTTGAGGATGTGGCATGTAGCCTGTTAGGACACCTGCAGATTTTCTGTGTATGAATAAGCAGAAGGGAACAAACTATGTTAGTCATAGTTAACAAATTATTTACAAATTTGAAGAATTAGGGCCTGGATTGTTTGCTCAAACGAAATACTGAGCAGTATGATTTTATTAGTGTTACATACTGTTGAATATCCAGACCTTAGATTCTCAATTTCTAGAACTATATGCTTACCAAAGGAGTAAGTTTCAATTTAACACCAACAAACTTAGTATGTTATTTTGATGGTGGTGGTTGTTTTATGTATGGGCATTAATACCCATAGAGACCTATCAAATGAAAAGAGTGCTTACAGGAAAAACTTAAAATAGATGTAAAGGGCGGGTGGACAACACAGGTTGAGTCATGTAGAGTCATTTGATCACGAATGATAGCAGAACATCTTCTTTATTAGCATATATTTCTTCAGTAAAATGTTTTCCTGTATAACATTGAACTCTCTCTGACAGGTTCCCCAAAGTATTGACCAGTCAGAAGATGAGGGATTCCAGTCAGCATCCAATCTGACTCCTGATTCTCAGTCAGAGCCAAGCATGACTCCAGACATAGACCTGTGGGATGCAGTGCTTACGTATGGACCCAGCAAACGAAGATGCTGGGAAAGAATTGGATAGTATGTGTCTGATGTTACTGGCAAACTTACTATGCATCATATGCAAATGTATGAAGGTGCATTTCATCTTCGTTCCAAATGACCTCAGTGAAATGTGCATATTTAATTCACAGAATTCAATATACTGCATTAATGATTGAGAAAGGAATAAAGGTCATGCAGTTTCAACAAACTAGTTCTTAGATTGCAGCTGTTTCATAGGAAGAGATAAAACCATCTTTGTCAAAAACACTGAAGGGATTATGGGAACACTTGCTGTTTGTGTGAAATGCAACATTTTTCTAACTAATCTGACTTCTTATGCACTATTCAGTTTATCTCAGTCTAAAATGGTTCCATAATTTTAGTTTCAAAAGAGAAAGTAGTAGTTGTAGAGCGCAAGAATAATTAAACCTCTGTCTCCCAGTATTTTACAGTATTGTAGTCCTTTTCCCTGTCTGTAACCAAAACAGAAATTATAACAGATTTCTTGATGGTGCAGTTAGACTTGTGGTTCGTTTGGTTATTAAGCAGAAGATGCATCTCCTAGAGAAGGCTATATATAGCCCTATTAAAGCTTCCTAGCTTCCCTAAAATGGAAGGGAAAAAAAAGGCAGGTGGGGCAGGTATATCCTCACATTCCTGATGGACAGTGGTGTGCCTGATTCTTGGAGAAGCTTTTCTCTGTATGTTTTCTGTAATCTTAAGTAATAATCTAGTGATGTGTCTTGCAGTGTTACACAGTGTTCTTTCAGCTCTGAGCCTGACAAGCTCAGAAGTTCCCTGATCTGATTTTTCAAAGCCACTGTAGCATGCTCTAGCTCTGTTCCTAGTACAACAGTATTTCTTGCTACTGTTTAGACTGTAAGGATCTTAGAGTCAAATATAGACCATATGCCTGACAGCTTTCATGTAATACATGCTACTAGAATTCAGAATTTTTGGAAGAACTGGAAGGAGAAATTGTTTTGGAGGGGATAGTAATCCTCACTGGGAAGAGGTAAAATGTGTTAATACAAGTAATTATAGCATTTTGACCATATTGCTCTTTAACATATTTGACTGTTAGTATCACATGGACCCTGGAAATCTGGTATATATTGACCTCATTTTTCCAGTGAGAAAACCGTGTCAGGGAAGGCCACAAAAGAAGCTGGTAATTATCTGTCAAGGTTTCTGTCTCTGAACTGATGTTCAAATTATCTACCTATTTCTTCACTGTACTGAGTTTGGCCTACAGTTTCATTGACTTGAATGCACATTCCCTTGAAAATGTACTATATTACTAGTAGCTTTTTGTGTGGTCAATACTGGCTGTGTAGAATTCTGAAATGCCTTTTTTTATTTAGGCGATAATATTTCCTTCTTTTCATATAATCACCTTGTAATGTGTTTTCTCTGACACAGCCCACCTGGTAAAAAAGAGGAACCGTATCTTACTGAAGCTGGGAGAGAAGCTTTTGACAAATTTTACAGACTTCAAGAAGGGGAATTGCAACTGTTTAGTAATACTGTACTTCAGCTTCCACAGCTTGTGCTAATGAAAGAACCTGAACTAGTTAAGGATGTCTTGAATGTCCTCATAGGTGTGGTATCCACTACATTTTCACTCAATCAGGTATGGAAGATTTTTAACTGCGCTTCTTAGTCACATCTTTTTCTTTTTTTCTTTGTAGAGGTTTCCTCTTCAATACATTTGTTTCTTTTGAGATCTTGCAGTTGCGGATAATGTTAAAAAGTTGAATGTGACCTAATGGCAATAAGGCAGTATTTATATATATTGCAATAATGATATTATTGTAATAGGCTAACAGTATTTGTGGTCCTCTAAGTAAAAATAGGTTTATGAATACTTGAAAATAGATGTGTAACTAGGTTTGTAGACTGGATTTTCTTTAAGGAATTAGATAACGAGTCTTATTCTGTATATTTGAAAATACCATTCATACTCCTGAAATTTTGCTACAATTTAATGTTTATCACGCTGTCCTAGCTATATAGTCTCAGTCACCGGAGTATCTAAACTGAAAATCTGTCTGCTGTTATTTTTGTGTGTAAATGTTTGCTATTTTAAATCAGAATACAGCTATGAAATATTTGAATCTGCTTTTTTTTTTCCTCCCTATATCCTTTTAGGCTGCTCAGACATTTGTGATAAAGGAGGGCGTATATGTATCTGGCACTTCACCAGAGACAATGCACAACCTACTCTCGGAAGTTGCAGAGTATGGAACCTATTACACACGCCTAAGTCGTTTTTCTCTTCAGCCAGTTTTAGATTCTTCATACAGCAAAGGACTTGTGTTTCAGGTAAAACAATTGTATTCAATCATCTAGATTTAATGGGCCAGTTATCTTAGGTAGAGGACATGACTTTGATTTTGTGTAAAGCTGGAATTTCTCTGTTCTGCAAAACTGCAAAAGCATTTTAAGCATAATGCTCGTCCTACGTTGGCAGTGAACAGTGCTACTGTGTTTAAATCACTGCTCTGTGTGCTTAGGGCTTGCTTGCACTGAAACACATGATAAAAGGTCTTCATTACCTGAAGTGTGATTTGTTTAGTCATGTTGTTCTGTTGAGGACTAAAGGACTATCGGTTTTAGATGTTTTAAAAACATTACATATTTACACATGAAGATGTATAAAATTAAAATGCAAGAACTTTCTTAATACAGTATGTTTATATATTTTTTTTAAATAAAAACTGAAATAGAGCAATATGATATTTAATAGCTTTAATTACTTTTTCTCAGTTCAGAATTAAGTGCAAATTTTCCCTGTCAGTCCTCTGCATGTTATGCTAAACTGTACATACAGTGTGTAACACGAGGTGATTTCATCTCTTTCTAAAGCATAGACATAAGTTAGGATTGGTTATGAAAATGCATTCCTTCTGAATATTTGATTTACAGCAATGTTAACAGAATTTGAATAAGAATGTCTGTCTCCTTGTCCTGTTAGAAAAAGTTCTAGATGGTTTTTTCCAGTATCCAATTTAGGCATGAAAGTAAGGAAACAAGACTCCCTAGGTTAATATTATAGCTGTTAGAGAATGAGGAGCTCCTAAAAGGGCAATTCAAAGAAGCTGAACCAAGATGCTTTATTATACTGTGCATGGGTGCAGGCTCTGTGCACTTGATGTGTAAAGAGTATAGAGGAGTCATCTGGCTAATGTGAATGTCTGGAGTTGCGTGGGCTCTTACTTTCCCCTTACTTTGGTGTACAAGTCCCTCTTACCTGCGTATGCAAATTATTTTAGTAAAAAGTTTGTTTTCACAGTGCTGCAATTGATGTGAGACGTAGATAAGACTATTAACAGCTTTAACAGTAGGTCTTTAAATATTTTCTGTTGATACTAGGCATTCACGAGTGGGCTGAGAAAGTATCTTCAGTATTACCGAGCCTGTGTTTTGTCAACTCCTCCTACTTTAAGTCTTCTAACAATTGGCTTTCTCTTCAGAAAATTAGGTCGTCAGTTGAGGTAAGAGAATAATATTAAATATTTAAGCTTTTCATAGCAGAAAAAAGACAATCTATTTCTTCATATACGCTAAACCAGACAATATTACATGGGCGTTCTTACATAGTCTTTCAGTATTTTTCCTCTATTTTAACAGAAAGATTTCTTTCTGTCTAGAAGATTCTAGGGAAAACATGTAAGGTCTTTATATTTAGTTTATTATCCCCGTTCCCATTCTGCTGATACAGTAGGGTTGTTGTATGATACTCAGCTTCAGCAAAATTCATCACTCTGATCTCAGGACTTCTGGGTGAAATTGTTATATATGTTTTAATATTGTTTTTTAGGTACTTGGCTGAACTTTGTGGCATAGGAACGACAGCGCTGGGGATCAGTGGTGGAGCTGGTGCTTCATTTCCTACGGTGATAATTAATTTGATGTTTTTATGTTTGTTTTGGGTTACAGTGTTAATATTCTTCAAAATTAGGTAGGATTTTCCATAAAATACTTAGTGTTAGTCTCTCTGCTACCAAAGATGTGACCTTGGACCTCTAGTGAGAATGCCATGATCCTTTCTCCAGATATTTTAAAATTTGGAATTTTGTCCTGTGTTTTCAATTGCTAAAGTAAACAAAGGACCCAAAAGCCTTAGAGTGCAATCCATTTCATTCTAAAGGAGATGTTTGTAGCAAGTCAAATGAATCCAACTGTAAACGTACCTGTTTCCCTCCAGTGACTTTAAAGTGAGCTTGAGGTAACTAGCTCAGATAAAGTGATCTTAACTGCAGATAGCGAGAGGAAGTGAGATGAATCCTGTCTTCTGTGTTTAGTGAAACAAGTAAAGCTGTGTATTTGTGAGTGTTTTGTTATTAAAGTTGTAGTGAAGTTTGTTCATTAGATATTTTAGAATAGAAATTTGAAAAATATTAGAATATTTTTCAATTTTCTTAGGGTGTTAAATTGCTTTCATATCTGTACAAAGAGGCTCTCAACAACTGTAGCAATGAGCATTATCCAGTTCTTCTGTCTTTGTTGAAGACAAGCTGTGAACCGTACACAAGGTACGTCCATACTTTCTCTGCACAATTGTGTTTAAGAGCAGTTCTGAATTAGTCATCTGGTGAGTAACTCTGCTAACTTAACAGTGGTTTTTAGCATTTTCAGAGAAAATGTAAGATGTGGCTGTATCTGCAAAATACATATTAAAATCCATTCATTTTGCTGAATCCTTCTTTCCCTCTCTTTTCCAGCTCAGTAACATCATAAGGGTTTTATGTGTGACTAGATTAGTAAATAAATACATGTAAATAAGACTTTTTTCTCACTGCTGGTCCTGGAAATTCATACTGGAATACAAGACTCTGATAAACTTCTTTTTTTCTTCTCATACCTGTACTAAAATCCTGAAACTGGCAACGAACAGGTTTCTCTTGGTGTTGCACAAACTGGGAAAGTTCATGCTTATTTCCACTGTCTTTTTCTCATAGGCTTTTCAGTAAGCAAAAATAAAAAAAAAAATCTGTTGTTCATTAAGTAGATGTAACTAACAATAGGAAGTAGAGTTCCTTGGATTGCAACAGTTTTGTTAAGCAGTGCACATCAATTTAGAAATTGTTAGTTTATAGACCTCTGAAGAGATGCTAATTTTTTTTAAATAGCTATTTATAGGGATTATAGCTGTAGTCCATCATCAGTTTGCAGTGATACTTAATAGATGTAATGATACTGGAAAGAAAAAAATAAAATCTGTCAAAATGCTCTAAAAATAATGTTCCTCCCATGGCCACCCTTCTTGTTTTTTCTTACTTCTACATAAAATATTCCTCAGAGAAATTTAATTTCAGATTTACTAGAAGACTCATTGAAATATCTTCACAGCTCCTGTCCTGCAATTTATAGAAGGTAGTCAGATTTCTGAAATACCAAGGGCAGGGTGTCATGACATCACAAGGAACCTAAACAATACGAAAGTATGCTTACTAGTATGTGATACTTACAGCATTGACTCCTAAATTTGTTGCAGATGTCTGTTGAAACATCAGTCATACACGATCAAGGCTGCCATGGAAGGAGGCCTCCATTATCTGCAGAAAGTGTTATCCCACTCATTTATTAACCTAAAGGAAATTAAATAATAGAAGTTGTTGCTCAAATAAATCATAGACACATCAGATTTAACTTTATAAGTCCTTAACTTTTTACTTACAACCTTAAAATTGGACGGTGGTTCCTGTGCTAAATGCTTCCTGTTTGTTACACTGACCCAATGTCTTGAAACAGTGTTAGTGTTGCAACTAGTAAGAAAAGAAAATACTAGCTTTAGGATGCTCTGAGCCTTTTTGTCTATAGCTTCAGATAATTGTATTTTTTTATTTCTTCAGAAGTTTGGTTTCACACAGAGGAAATATGAAAAAGCATGAATAAATATTCCAAAATAGTAGTTCTCATTATTGCAGGTATATTAAAAATGTCTCTAGGTCCGGGGAAAATGTGCTTGGTATTGCATCTTTGTTTTATACCCTTTCAGTTTCTCCCTGCTAAAGTTACCTCCCTTTAAAATAAATCCTTCCTGCTTATCTCTCCCTATGCTTTTGATGTGTTGCTAAGATTTCTAGAGATTTTTAATATATACTTACTAAATTAATACACAGAAATAAAAAGGTTATTAATTAATGCAATGTTCTTTCATCTTAACTAATTATCACTGCAATGTTCTATATAAAGATGGTTTCTTTTAAGAAAAATATAGAGACACAATCCTGTATTTTTGAATATCAGTGTGACAGCACTTAATTGCTGTTTTTTATCCTGTCTATAGCTTGTGTGTTTTGATGTTTTAAAGAATATACTTACTGTTTGGTTATAATAAAGTTGAGAAGGTGAGAGGATTGATTTTCAATATTGTACAATTATATTTTTTTTTTTAGATTTATCTATGATTGGGTATACAGTGGTGTATTCAGAGATGTTTATGGAGAATTTATGATCCAGGTGAATGAGGATTATCTTTGTTTCAGAGGTACAGTATGTGTACGGAGCATTTCTAATTTATATAATTTGTGCTGTTAATTAAATAATTAAAAATATATACTTTCATCTTTTTGTTTGATATGTAGATAAACATTACTGGACTCATGGTTATGTTTTGATTTCAAAAGAAGTAGAAGACTGTGTCCCTGTATTTCTTAAACATATTGCTAATGATGTATACATATGTGGGAAAACCATAAACTTGCTGAAATTGTGCTGTCCTAGGGTAAGTTGTGGTTTGGTTCCTTCCTGTTACATTGAGAAAATCATGTCTCTTTAGAGCAAGTTTCTAGGTTTTTAGCAAGTTTGTTTATTTATTGAAAACGGGTATTGCATCAGTAGGATGTTGATTCATGAAAGGCAGTTAATTGTGCTCAGATACTTGTGAGCTGATTATCTACTCTACTTGCTAACACCTCACTGCAGAAATATAAATTTTTAACAGCATCAGATTTATCATATCCAGTGCACGTGCTATATTTCTTATTTTGCTTTGTATTGAAAGCAGAAATGTTTTAGGCTTCCAAGCAAGTGCCTTCCATTTTTCCCACAACTTACACTACTATTTTTTGGATTAAACATGCTTCACTTACCAGGTCTTGACTCAGTTCTGCATAGCTCTTGTATTTCAGCAATATCACTACCTTTCCAGGAAGTGTTTAAATAGTCTGTTTATTCATATTTTGCAGAATGAGTCTTGTCCTTAAAAACATGTTAAAACTACTTTGTGTCTTCCCTATTCTCCGTGTATGTCTAACAACAAAACAGCCACAGAGGTGTCTAAAGTCTATAGGCACTCTTTCCCAAGTAACTAGTATTCTCTTTCTTAATAAGATCAGAGCTGCCCAGTTTTGACAGAGCTGAGCAGCTCAGTATCAGGTATCTGACAGTAGGTATCAGGCATAAGCCTAATACCTCCAGTGAGATGACCCTCTGCTAGTTTTCCTGAGTCTGCTCTGATAAGCATTCTCAAATCACGACTCAGGTGTGCTAGTAGTACTGGGCTTTTTATCAAACAGTGTCAGCCATCATTTTCATTATAAATTACAGTTTTATCAGTCACTAACAGTATCTCAATAGATAGAATATTCCCCCAGGTTGTGGGGCACCCAGGTTCAATCATCTCCCACCTGTCTGAGAGTGCCAGTCACATTTCATCCCTTTCCATGGTAATGCCCTAAACACCTGGCTCTTCCCTTTTGCTTAGGCTGACGCAGTCCCAGGAATACAGCTGTGGGTGTCCTGTCTTCTGGCTTTTACCAATAGACTGGGGAATCCAGTGTGAGCATGCTTGTGCGCCCTTTTGTTTTTTTAAAGCTCACTTACCTGTTTTCTGCACTGAGTAGAACAGCTTCAGAGATTTAGGGAGGTTGAGGTGGAACAGAAAGACCTAAGATAGCTTAGAGAACAGGTACTTTGTGATGTGCACTGGCCATATTTTTGAGAGTTAACGCCTTGTGTAGAGCTCTCTCCTGTAGGTGTGTGTTATGTTACAGACAGTTCCTATTAAGTGGGGATCTGAGGGGGATATAAGTGAACAAAACCTAACTTCATAGAATCATAGAATGGCTTGGGTTGGAAGGGACCATCAAAGGCCATCTAGTCCAACCCCGCTGCAGTGAGCAGGGACACCTTCAACTAGAT
>JAVKLA010000005.1:22362531-22381813 GCA_034782735.1 Sagittarius serpentarius | reverse complement strand
ATGTCTTTCTTGAACTGAGGGCTCCAGAGCTGGACACAGGACTCCAGGTGGGGTCTCACCAGAGCGGAGTAGAGGGGCAGAATCACCTCCCTCGACCTGCTGGCCATGCTTCTCTTGATGCAGCCCAGGATCTGGTTGGCCTTCTGGGCTGCGAGCGCACATGGTCGGCTCATGTCCAGCTTTTTGTCCACCAGCACCCCCAAGTCCTTTTCCGCAGGGCTGTTCTGATAGGAGAGGATAGGAGATGCATTCGGCATTGAGTTACTCAGGCTCAGTTAATTTGGATATTCAGAAAAGCAAGATTTTAGGCATTTAGAACATTACTAGTATAAATGTATGTATCAGATTTTAGATTCCTGTCCATTTCCATCCAATTCAGTGGGAGAGAGGGGACCTTGAGAATTTGACCTGTGATCCAAGTTCTGGAACATTATAACTCTGTCTCCTGCTTTGAATGATATAGATGCTAAAACGGATTATATTATTAAAAATTTTAGATCCTGTGTGGAGGCTTGTTTCAGTATCTTGAAGAATTGCTAAGTTAACAAAAAATATAATGCGAGTTCATAATCTTAACATTTTACAATTTAAAAAATGTATTTAAAAGGAAATGTGTCTTTTTTTCAGCATTATATATGTTGGTCAGACATACCTGTTCCCCGGATTTCAGTTATTTTTTCACTTGAGGAGCTGAAAGAAATAGAGAGAGATTGTGCAGTGTATGTAGGTCGAATGGAAAGAATTGCCCGGTACAGTTCCATTAGCAAGGAGGAAAAGGTAAATGAGTAAAAGAATAAAGATGTTATTGTTGGGATTTTTTTTTAAATACTCATTTTTCATTTTAGTTATAACTTTGAAAGAATTTGTATTCATGGTCAGAATTTTTTCCTTGGTCAATTGCTATTTGAATTGTTACCGCACCAAACAAATTTATTTAATATAACTTTTAAAAGTATAAGTGGTGTGTTGTCATTTTTTGGCATTTTCATATATTAAATGAGTTTTGGACTTCCATCTTAGTTCTTTGCAGTAGCAGATTTGCCCTCCACTGAAAAGTACTGAAAATACTGTTAGATTCTAATTTAACAAATGTGACAAGCTAATTGGTAATCAGATAAGACTCTTTTTATAATTTGCATAGCTAATGTTTTTTTCAGAACTCTTTTAGTTATAAAGAGACTTCTGTCTTTCAGATGCCATCAATGTAGTGCATATATCAGATGGATTCGGTTTGTTGTAAGGTCTGGAGTATTAACTTTCAATATTAGTTTGTAGACTTTCCATTTAATTAATTGCTTTATTCATATTTCTGTACTGTAATAATTAATAACTTTTATAAAGTGTGCAACTTTCTTTGCAACAATGTATTTTCAAGTCTAAAAGAATAGAAAAAATTCTCATCTGTATTTTTGTCTGTTTGGGGTTTTTTTTCAGGATTTGCGCATGGAAATAGCCAAACAAGAATTAATTGTTCATGCTCGAGAAACTGCTAGCAAAGTACTAAAAGCCATTAACGGTAAGTTGCAGTGGTGTTTCATGTGTTTTCTAGTGGGTTTGTTAATGTAAACTAACAATATCTTTATTGCGATACAGATCGACAAATATCAGAACGAATGGCTTTGGATGCAAAGAAACGGGAACAGTTTCAGAAGCTGAAAGAGCAATTTGCAAAAGATCAAGAGGTATTTCTGTATGTTTCTGAAGGCCAACTGTATTTCTTAGCCAAATAATTGAAAGGATATCTTGATTTATTGTACTGAAGTTGAATGAATAGTTCATGGGGTACAAATAAGAACTTCTTGCAGATGTGTGCATTACAGCTGGTATTGAGAGTGGCTTTTTAAAGTGTTAAATATTTATGCAGCGTCGCCTTGCGATAAAGCAAGAGGAGATTGATGACGATTTTAGCTATGCCCGAGAGCTCAGAGAGAGAGAAAAAAGACTGAAAGCTTTAGAAGAAGAACTGGAAAAAAAGGCAAGGTGGGTGTATCTGAGTAGTCTCCCAAAGCTTAGATACTCCAAAACCATCATAAAGACCTCAGGAAAAATTACTGTACATTAAAGTTTATGGTACTAGCAGTTCCCGGACATTGTTTTACAAGGGTAATGTTTGCAGTTAAAAGATGGATGTAAGGATTTTTGGTAATCTGTGAGCAATTTTGCGATTTAGGAATGGTTAGTGGCCCAAAAATCTGGGACCCACTGATTTCTGCCAACCCTATCCAGTCCGGTTTTTGTTATGATCAGAATTTCAGGAAAAAAATTAACTATGTCTTACAACTAAAAGCTGAGCCCACAGCAAAAATGGTCACATGTATGTCAAAGCAGAAGTAAAAAGCAAATGGAGGAATTAGATTGATAGTTATTTGAATTGTTCTTGTTGTGCATCTAAGTGTATTTCACTTTCTTCTGTTATATCTAAAAATACATAAGATAAATGAGTGACATACTAAGAATAGTTATAGAAATACATATTGACGAAGAATACAGTCCTATTTTCTCCACCTGTTTCTTCTCTGTGATTGAAGCCTCTGGCTTCTACTTTTTAAAAATTGCTTGTTGGTTCTGAAGTGCTAAAAAGCCTTGTTCTTTAAAAGGGAAGATGAAAATCAGGATGGGAAAATCTGTAACTTGACTTAGCTTTATTTTTACCTTCATTTAGGCAAGAAATAATTGACCATTATAGCAAACTTTCTGAGGATGCAGCCCGTAGGGAACAAAGAGCATTATGGAAAATCCAACGACACAGGTTGGAAACAGCGCGTCTTAAGTTTCTGTTAGAAGATCAAAAACGCATTGAGGTATCTTCTGAAAAGATTTAAGAAATGTAGTTTAGAAAATTTGGTACGTGGTACTTTAAGTCTTTCTGGTTTGTCATTTTTACTTATAGGAGATGCTTGAAAAACTTCCAGATGGAAACTACAGGAGAAAATTAGATATTATTCCTTATAAACAGTGCCAGTTGGCTTTAGATAAAAACCCTGTTGTGAAAGATCCACATTCACAGGTGAGTTTGTTTTCTAACACAAACTCCAGGTTGCTGTTCCAAGTTGCCCTCAAGGGAGTTCATTTCATGGTTCATTTCAGTTCAGTAAACACAAGGTTCACTGTAACAGCAGGATGAGTAGTTACCACATTATTTGTAGTACATCTGAAAAAAGGGAAAATTTTAAATCTTACGTGTAATAAAATGGTGCTCTAATAAGTAGCTTGATTATGTGACTAGCCATACAGTGTAATACTTATTTCTTTTTTAGGTGTCATCTGTGAAACCTCCACGTTCTAGTGAGACAGCTGGCAGAAAAGAATCTGCGCCTGGACTGGAATATGCTGCTTCTGCTGACAAAGCACTGCCCATGCCAGAGCCGACAAATAGTAATGCTGATCAGCATTTTCAGCCTAAAGCAGCAGGATCTGAAAGCAGTCTCCAAAGTTCAGAGGAAGCATGCAGTCCTATATACAGTGCTGATTCCTTGCCTGAATCCAATGTGAATATAGAAGATTTCTTATCAAAGCCACAGGGTGGACAACCTGTTGCCATTAGCATACAAGGATCTTTGCTAGATGAAGCATTCCGAAATATTAACTCAGATCTTTCTGAGACTTCTCAAATAAGTGAAAATCAGCCTGTCTTGAGAGGAGCACTGGAAGGAGAAGACAATGCACCATTGCATCAGCAAAACGAGTATGATTTTAATACAGTTCTCAGACCATCTGCAGCTTGGCAGGGACATGTTAGAGTTGGAGAAAATGTATTTGATGTGGAGTACAGAAGGCCTCGATGGAATATTCATGGACATGCATCTGATGCCAGCATTAGAGTGGGAGAATATGTACCTCATGTGGACACTTACCAGCCACATTCAAGTTCTTATGGGCATTCTTCAGACTCCCATATAAACATTAGCAGCTATACTTCTGAAGTTGAATCTAGCCGACCCCGATGGAATATTCATGGGCATGTTTCTGAAGCTCATATTAAAATCGGGGAATATGCTTCAGAGGTAGAGCCCTCAAGGCCTAGGTGGAACATTCATGGACATGCTTCAGAAGCCAATATTAAGATTGGAGAGTATGTGTCAAATGTAGCTCCTACAAGGCCTCGATGGAACATCCATGGTCATGCATCTGATGCCAATATCAAGATTGGTGAAAACGTGTCAGAGGTGGTCTCGGCTAGACCTCGTTGGAACATCCATGGGCATGCTTCACAGTCACACATCAAAATTGGAGAACTGGTTTCAGATACAGAGCCTTTGAAATCTCGTTGGAGCCCTTTTGGTCACGCATCCCACTCAAGCATCCAAATAGGGAAGTGGGCTCCATCTACAGAAAATGATCCAATACCTCATCGTAAAACCATTTCTGGTCCTTCATCTGACTCCACGGTTCAGACACTTCTGTACAGTGAAGAATTATCTCCTGCTGAAGGAAGTAGAAAGGAAGCAAAAACGTCACAAGTTAAGGAAAAGACTTTTCCGCAGTCGCAGTCATCTGACAGTGTTCCAGTCTTTCCTGATGCTGATATTAAAGATGACAAAAAAGAAAATACAATGGAAGAGAAACAAGAAGGTAAAATAAAATGAAGTTTATTCAGTCAGCCTTTGTTTAAGGGCTCATGAAAGTAACTGTAAATGTTGATGTTCAAAATGGGTACTTATTACTTAATTCCTTGCATAACTTTACAGACACTTTTAGAATTCAGAGGAAAGAATTTGAGCTTAGTCTTGTTTCCTATATACAAGAAACAGAGCATTAAAAAAATTCTAGTTTGAAACTTCGTGAAACAGGACCTCATGTGATCTTGAGTAGAGAACACGCATAAAACTGCTTGGGTGGGACTATCGGGAGGGACTGTTATTGGCATCGTTGTTTTTGTGATAGTCTATAGAGAAATTGTGAAGAACTTTGGGACCAGATCTGAAGTATGAACTAAGTATCATAGCAGGTCTAAGTAAATGCTGTCTTTAATTTACTTGTAATTGCAGTAGTTGCAGATGTGGTCAACAAGGACCCTTCTCCAGATTCCTCACAGAGCTTACAGGTAAGAAACAAAGTAATTGTGGAGAAGACTTCCGTTTCCTTCGAAGGATTAAACACGCTGTTAGTTAAGGTAATACATTTCTGTCCTAATCTAGTAATCGCTGTAATATCGTGTTGTTTTTACGTGTCAGAAAAGTACAAGTGAGTAAGCTGTCTTACTTTCAGTTGGAACAACTAGTCAATTACCTGTAAGAACACATTAAGTGTGAGTCGACAAAGACAGCAGCATCTCTCATAAAATTTGTCCGTTTTTTTGTTTTAGGCAGAAGAACCTGAGAAAGCAATTCCACAAGATACTGTGCCTCAGGAAACTTTATTTTCTGAAGCTAATGCTCTCAAGACTAAGGAGGAGGAAGGGGGAGAGGAAGATACATGGAAGAAAGAACAAGCTTATTTGAGAGCCTTATCGGATCAGTATTGTATTGAAAAATATCAAGATAGTTATGACTTGATGTGTGAGTAGAACTGTTGGAACAGTAGATCAATAGAAGATGTGGTGAACTTGGGCGAGAAAGCTAAGTGCCAGAAAAAATACCCTAATTACCGGTAAATTACCAATATTATGAACTGCGGTAGCCAAACAGTTTGCTTCTAGGCACAAAGATGAGAAATACATTTTGACACATTGTGATTTTCTAACCTAGAGGGGTTTGTAGTGTTTAATAGAAACAGTTTATCAAATTGCTTAAATAGGCTAAATACTGTACTATACAAGTACTATACTATAAATACTATATATTATACTATATAATAAATATATTAAAATTGCTTCACTTACAATGTTTATATATTTTTAAATTTAGCAGAACTACCAGTTTCTCATCTTTTGCATCATGTGATACCAAGATCGTACACTTTTCCTGTGGATCCTGTGGTACAGTCAGCAACAGATGAAACGGCAGTACAGCTGAGTGAGCTCTTATCTCTGCCAGTGCTGATGAAACGTTCTATTACTGCTCCACTTGTATCTCAGTGAGTATTTGTTAGAAATAGTGAATCCATAATTTAGCAATTAATGTCACGTTCTTTATCCGTTCTTTCTTGAGACAAGAGTTGCACATAGATCTGTTCTCTTAAATTTTCTCTTTGCTCCCAGAAGTGGTGCAGTGAATGGTCTGTTACTAACTAAAAAGTTCAGATTGACATTATAATTAGTAACATAAACTTATATTTTTATGTGTAAATTAAAAATTTGAAGGCCTATTTGAAATGCAAGAGCTTGGAGGGAAGTGTTTGCTCAGACTCGTGGATTATGCTGCAGTGGTTTTGACACCACTGGTTTTCGTGTCCTTAAGAAGGTATTTTAAAAAAAGAAGGTGTATTATTTATAATGTTTGTGCTAGTTTTTATCTGGCAGATGAAAGATAAGGAGAAAAAAAGAAAAAATCTTTTGATTATGTGAAAGCTCATGCATATTGATCAGGATATATTTTATATTTCTATGGGAACTCCAGTTTCAAGGCTGCTTTGAAACTTAATAGAAGCTGTTCTTGTTGCTATTGGAATATATAGGGAAAGTACATGTATGTTGGACCATTGTATTAGTATATCTATTGGTATTTTAAAGAAAAATTTATGTTATTATGTACAAGATTAGCTTCTGTCATGAAAAAAGTTATTCACAGATGTGTGAGGTGCTTCCTGTTTTAGAAGCTTTCTTGTAAGTTTGGATTTGTATTTACTAACTACAAGTATGCTATACTCAAAGTTTGGTGCAATGTAGAAAGATGTAATTATCTTACTTAATTTTAAACATCCAGATGGGCTACCAGCATGATCTGTATGCAGTTTCATGTATTCAGCAAAGCAAATAAGTGAATCTTGAGTTTGGTGCTGGCAGAATTAGCCTATCCCTGATATGCAAGCTAAATTATTTAAATCTACCTTGAATACCTACACGATATTGCAAACTGTAGTGTAGGCCTGCCCTCAATATCTAGTGTCAGAGCTTTACTAAGTAGGTTATTCTTCTCAGGGATTTAATAGTCTTTCTTAATCTGTTTGTGTAGGTGACAGAGGTAAGACAGAAGGCTATTACTAAAATGTTGCTCCAGGCCCAGCAACACATTCTAAAAATCATTATATGTAGCCAGTCTTAAAATACTTCCCCAGTACTGTTCAAAACCCAGTTATGTGAACTGGTAGGTTTTAATTCTGGTATATTCTGGATGAAGTTTTTTTTGTCTCATTTTTTTTGCTTGTGTGAGTATCATCCTGTCTTGGATATCAGAGTTAAGTACTGGAGCATTCATCTGATGTAGCCACAGATGAATGTTAACAGTAAGGAAGGGGTTGCTTGTAAGAATAATACTTTTTCTCTGTTTTTATTCTTAGTGTTTCTCTAGTGAATAAAGCAATAGTTGATTACTACTTTGTGGAACTGAATGTAGAGAAGCATTTTGAAGCACTGAGACACTTTTTGTTAATGGAAGATGGGGAGTTTGCACAGTCGCTCAGTGACCTGTTGTTTGAGAAGGTATTTGCTTTGTTGTCTTAACCCGTGTTTTTGGGTTGTCTGCTTTAGCTTGACACCTGTGGATTAATTTGGATGGGAATGAGGGAATGGTGTGAATTAGAATCCTGGCTTGTGCTGTTTTCCTGTTTTGTGCCGTGTCCAGAAGTCTTGTAGCAAGGAACTCTGTTCACATTGTAAGGACTAAAGCAAAAGAAGGTCTTTGCTTGGAAGGGATGCTCATACCCAAGTCAGTCCCAAGGAAGAGAGTAATACTTCCTACTGCTAGTCCCAGCAATAGAGGTAGTACAATAGGATTTGGCACACTGAGGATAATAATTTCAAACTTTGACAGATAAGCAGTCATGGAAGGGATTTCACTCTTTCCTGTGCAAACTGCTGCACTATTGCTGTGTCCCCTCCCATCTGCTGGCAGCAAGGATGGAAGAGCCTGTTGTCATTTGCTAAAATCCAGCGGAAAGGCCTGTGTTGCAAAATACCTACTCTTACCTCAAATATCCTATAGAGCAGAGGGGATGGCATCTGAAGAGAGTGCTGGGCCCTCTGTTGAGACAGTATTGTCATGACTTACCCCTGTGTTTGTGGGGAAGACAGCAAGGTAGGAAGGATAGCCTGGGTTAATATAGCTGGTTGCCAGCGGAGGTACATGGCTGTAGGACAGTTAATGCATTTTGCTGAATCCGAAGTGCTTTAGACCCAACTTGGGAAAGCACTTGGGGATTTAGATTTGATGAATAGCTTTATTTGTAAACCCCTGAGGGTGCTGAGTTGATGAGATAGTCAGATTGGAGTCAGATAGATAATACCAGTCCTGTTGCTGGCTTTCTGCTCCACTAAAGCCTAAAGGCTGTATTTATTCCCTGCGCTAGGGATGTGTAGCAGCTCCTGAACCACAGCAAACTGCAGTCCAATGTATCAAAATAAATTAGTACGGGTATGAGAATACCTTCATGCTGCGAACAGCAAATAGTTCAGAAGTTGCTTCTTAGGCTGTCTATGCATCCCTACGGCAGAATTAGAAACTTTCAGTCAGAATGGTGGAGCAAGGCAGGATAGTCACCACTTTACCATTCTGCTTTAATTCATCTGTGTTCAGGAGCCAAGACTCTTTATTAATACTGTGTAATTAGGACTCTTCTTTTTACCCCTAGCTTGGATCAGGACAGACACCTGGTGAATTGCTGAATCCACTGGTTCTTAATTCTATCCTAAATAAAGCATTACAGTACAGTCTTCATGGTGACACCCAGCTTGCTTCCAATCTTTCTTTTGCCCTCAAGTATCTTCCAGAAGTGTTCAAGCCCAATGCGCCTGATGCTCTGAGTTGCTTAGAGCTAAGGTATAAGGTAAGAGAGCATGGAGAAAGGTAGAATACTGCAATTATACTGTGGTTCTTACATATCGTGGTAGAGTGAATATGTACTTAATAATGGAATACCCTTAAGAATGGAGTAAAAAAACTGTGTAGTGGAAATTACAGGACTGACTTACCCTGGCCATTGCATTACATTATTAAAATACATATATTAATTTGTATGTCCCTGAAATACTTGTATCTGAAATATTCTTATAATTTCTAACACAAAAAAGTAGTATAATCGGCACTGTTACTTCTTTTAGGTTGACTGGCCTCTGAACATTGTCATTACTGAGAGCTGCATGAATAAATACAACAAGATCTTCTCCTTTTTGCTTCAGCTGAAGCACATGGTGTGGACTCTCAAGGATGTTTGGTTTCACTTAAAACGCACTGGTAAGTATAATACGTGAACTAGAGAGCGTCCTGTTTAAAATGCTTTTAGCACTCTGTGTTAGACAATTGCTTATAAACAGTCATGTCAAGCTGCAAAAGTCACAATTTTTTAAAGACACTTCCTTGGCATTTTAAACAGACTCTGCTAACAGAAACCTTCAGTTCTGTAACATTCTGGATTTTAGACGGTCTCCATGGGTGCTGATGATAATATATTCCTGTTTTTATTTTCAGCTCTAGTGAGTAGTGCATCAAATTCTGTTCAGTTTCGGCAGCTCCAGCTGTATAAACATGAAATGCAGCATTTTGTGAAAGTTATTCAAGGTTACATTGCTAATCAGATTCTTCATGTTACATGGTGTGAATTTGGAAACAAACTGTCTTCTGTAGGCAACCTGGAAGAAATTCACAGAACACATGCTGAATACCTCAACAAAGCAATCTTCAGGCAAGCTACCATACTTACTTTTATTTCAAATATGTAAGGTAATGGAGCTAGCGAGTCTAGCCTGTAATGTATTTGTGCAAAACTGATTTCTACCTGACACACTAAGTAGTCTTTACATATGAAGGTGTTCTTATGTAAGAGAAACAAACTTCATGGCATGTTATGAGGTCCATACGTTGATGCTTTTCCTCAGCTACCCATCTTCTTCATTTCCCCAGACTCCTTGGAGTTGCCTCCAGCTCCTGTTCTCACCCTGCCTCTGCAAGCTTCAAGTCTACTCAGGACAGCTCTAACCTGAAGACTAAGGGCACACTTGCCACAGTGCTGTTTTTCTTTCACCCCATCCTTGTCATAGCCTTTGTAAATGAATGCTGTTTCATTCAGCATGAGTAGTGTGCACAAGTAAGCCTAGCTGAAGGCTGGAAAGTGCTTCTTCAGTACATTGTATATGCATTGAATATATGTGCAGTGACAAGGACTTGACTTTGAAGGAACAAAAGCTGACCTGATGCCTCTGTCCAGATTTATGAGCAGTGCAAGAGACATCTGTCTTTTAGGAATCACAAGCTTTTAGCCCTTTGGTTACTGTGTATGAGGCAGAAGGGTGGTCTAAGTAAGAGAAGAGAAGCTAGGGTTTATTTGGTTTCATCTTAAAGAATATACACTGAAATGATAAAGTGGGGAGATGGAGGGAGAAGAGATGATAAGGAACAGAAATTATAAACGAGAAAATAAATTTGTCCCTTCATGTCTCTCTTTTTCAGTTTTAATTAGAAAAAACTTGCCTAAAGCTGCTGTTTGGATAGCAGGTGATGGGATGAGAGGGGATTAAAGTTTAAGGAGACTCAGAGCATGATAGTGTTTTTAAATGTCATCTCTTCTGCAAATGCAGGTGTCATTCTAAGAAAAGACACACCACTGCAAATATCAGTTTCTTGGAACAGCAAGCAAACTATGTTAGGTTTAGGCACCTTTTTTAAAATCACCATTACGGTTGGCTGTAGTCTTCTGGATTTTTTTTTTTTTCTAAAGCAATTAAAAAGGAATTGTCACCCCTTTGTATTTTTTTCCTACAACAATAAATTATGTCAACTACATTTCTAAAGTTGTTTTTGTTCTGTTAGGGGTCTGTTGACAGAGAAAGCAGCTCCCGTGATGAACATTATACACAGCATTTTCAGCCTTATTTTGAAGTTCCGCAGCCAGCTGATCTCTCAGTCATGGAGCTTTGATGCAGGGAAGCAAATGGCTGTTCATCCCAACTTTGGTCTGATGCAGCAGTCGTACAATACCTTCAAGTATTATTCCCACTTCTTATTCAAAGGTAAGGAACTGTGTAAATTCTAGATAGAAGAAAAAGTCAACTGAAAACTGAAAAAGTTACAAAGAGGTTTTGGAAGTATCACGTAAAAGTAGGAAGATGCGTGTACTTAGTGTGTTAGAAAATGTAGTTCCCAAATGAAAACTACATTATTGTGGTTTGCAAAGATCTGCATATCCATAATTAAAATGTCCATACAAGAAATCTAACAGCTATCCCAAAACTGATCATAAGTTTTTGCTAATTTGCAAAATAAGTATTTGGTATTTAGCTCTATGTATGTGCTTACATTTTTCTTTTCTCTGAATCTGAGTTCTGCAACTTTTTATTGGCAGCAATGAGAGACAGTTAGATACCACTTAGAAGTAATTATTTCAGATATATCTGCATTAGTTGAGTATTACCATTGTTACGAGATTTGGAAAGTCTAATTCCCGTGTTGGACTAAAGCTCAGAGAGCCTCCTGGCACCAGCGGGAGCTTACATCCAGTGCTCCAGGCAAGTGTTTTTCAACTGCACAGATCATTTGCCAAATGTTCTTTCCTTTAACATGATAAAATTTCTTCTGTCAGCTTAGCCTATAATGTGAAGAAATGGTTATCTGTCTTCTCCATTTCTCTTTCAGATCTTGCTTGTGGTTTTAGTACAAGTTACTTATCCTTCCCCTGAGTACAAAAGAGGTTCATGGGGTTTGGGGTTTGGTTTTTTTTGTTGTTTTTTGGTTTTTTTTTGAAAACCCTTAATCCTTAGATCTATTTTTCTAGAGTATTTTCTAGTCAGACTATATTCTTCAGGAAATGAGCTGCCCTTTTTATTCTTTAAGGGTATCCAAAAATGGTGTCAAAGGACCAAAACCAGATATTTCAGGATGAGTTAGAATGGCTGCTTCCAAATTCTACAGGAAGTCAGAACACCTGTGGGAGCCACCTAAGCCCATACTACGAGATCTATGGTTGCTTCATGGACAGAGATTAATAGACCATTCCGTAAGGAAATCTGCTGAGTGACCTAGTTCTTTACACCCTCTTTATTAAGCACTACAAAACAAATGTGTGCTTGTTCATCTACACTTGTACCTTCAGTCACCGTGTATTGTAGAATGCTCTCTTTCACAATGCATTGATCCGGAATCCATTGAAAGCCAATACAAAGCAAGTCTGGACTTCAATGGCTTTGGCTCAGGCCCTAACTTCTAACTATACACTTTCCCTTCTTGCATGTTACTACTGCTTGCTACTTCCCTTTATGTTAGTGCATGGGATGTTTATGAGCTTAGGGAGTTTCTATTGCTTTTTTTCCTTTGTTATTTAGGATGTTTAGAGCAGTCAGTTTGTTCGTTGGTAGAGCTTGAGGGGTTTGTCCCAGGAATTCTCTTTGGTTTTCTCTCTCACAATGGACTTTGATCAAGAAAACTTCAGCAGAGCTGCTTCTTTCACAGCGGTCACTAGAGGACCTAAACATGCTTCCTGGTCTGTTGAAGTTATAAGAACACACTGTCTTACTGTGAAAGCAACTTGAGAAAACATTTCCTTATTAGAATAATACAGTTTCACTTAGAACTGACACATAATCTTTCTTTTGCATCTTACTTGAAATACTTCGTAATTCCAGAAGGAGATACTGGACCTTTCTTATGCAAAAATACACATTTGTTTCTGTTGCCTTCAGATTTCTGCATTAGGTGTTTTTTTTTTTTTAAATTAAAATGCACAGGTAACTGTCAAAGCTGACTTTAGAATGTGAATCTTAGTTGACGCTTAGTTTGTTTTTCTTCCAGTGGTAACAAAGCTTGTAAATAGAGGATACCAACCACATTTGGAGGACTTTCTACTGCGAATCAACTTTAATAATTACTACAAGGATAACTGAACTCTATAGAGTAAGGAGCACTGACAGCATGTTAAAACAGAAATACAAACTTATACGCTTAAGATTTATAGAAGCTTTATGCAAATGCCAGAGGCATTTTTCTTCAGTGAAATAACCTGCCATCTCATAGCTTGGAGATTATAACCACCACATACAGCGAATGCTGCTTCTTAAAATCCACCACACCTACCAGTTGTTTGATCTGCTGAGAACTGATGTTGTCGTTATTGCAAAGACAGAAGAGCTGAGTGCCTCATCTTAACAGGGGAGAGAGTGCAAAACTGTATATTTGTGAATGTGTAAATGTTATATTTTCAGTGTTGTGAATTTCCTCCAGTGTAAATACATGTACGTGAAATAAATTAACAGATGCTTTCTAAAGCTGTTGAGAGATGAGTGTGAAGTACAAATGTTCAAAGTACCTATTTAGTGTGTTTTATTCAAACTGATACTAATTCTCAGTCTAAACATGATAACTAATTTCTTCAAGGCTATTTATTAGTCACAGCGGAAAAGGGCATGATAAAAACACCTTGCATTAAGGAGACCTGCTAGAAGATACAGTATTTTGTGATATTTTGTAATCTTAGTAATAGTTAAATCACTTGTGCCAAACTTAGTTTCCTTATCCATGATTTAAGCTGTGCACCTTATTTTGTGGTGATTATGTAAAACACCTAAAATAGAAATTCAGCATCACTAAAGTGAAACAAAGCTCTAATTCCAAATATATTCCAACTACTGCTTTCACCTGCAGCATCACATTTTCAATTTGCTAATAATTTTCCTTTTCCTTGTTTGTTTTCTTTTTTTTTCTTCTATATTGTGAAAAGAGACAATTGAACTTACCAACTTCACAGTATGAGAATGTTGTAGAGAAGCAGTCTGCTTTGAAATGTGTTGATTTTGAGATCTGGAGTGAGTCACAGTTGCTTAAAATCTGGATACATTCATCAGGGCCTCATTGTCTGATTAGTGGCTCCTTGGTTTAAAGTACAGGCACAGTTAGTGTATTACCAGTACTATGGAATATTGAATATGATAATTTTCTGATGATGTGTAGGTAGTTTTATGATTGATTTTTTTTTTTCCTGAAATAGAAATTAAGCATTAGAGTTAGAATATACTAACTGTAAAGTTGACCTGAGTGTTTCTGCTCCTGCTCTGGTACCAAAGTCGGTATAAAAATGTAGTAATGCACACTGTAACATACATCTTCTTTGCTGTTTCTTTATCTGTGTTATATTTAATAATTAACTAGCTTCCTTCTGTTCTACAGAATAGGAGACTGAAAGAGCAAGTGGCTTGCCGATTGAGCTATTTTGTTGCCTGGGCAGGCGGAGAGCTGTTTGTCTACCTGACTTGCTCTTCGGGAATTATGCTAGGGCACATGGCAAATAAGGAGGTGACTGGCAACAGCCAACATGACTTCACTAAGGGCAAATCATGCCTGACAAATTTGGTGGCCTTCTACAACAGAGTTACAGCATTGGTGGATAAGGGAAGAGCAACGGTCGTCATCTACCTGGACTTGTGCAAAGCATTTGACTCTGTCCCCCACAACATCCTTGTCTCTAAATTGGAGAGACATGGATCTGATGGATGGACTAGTCCGTGGATAAGGAACTGGCTGGATGGTTGCACTCAAAGAGTTTGCAGCCAATGGCTCGATGTCCGAACAGAGACCAGTGACGAGCGGCTTTCCTCATGGGTCAGTATGGGGACCAGCGCTGTTTAACGTCTTTGTCGGCGACACGGACAGTGGGACCGAGGGCACCCTCAGCAAGTTTGCTGACGACACCGAGCTGTGTGGTGGGGTCGACATGCTGGAGGGAAGGGGTGCCAGCCAGAGGGACCTTGACAGGCTTGAGGGGTGGGCCCGTGCGAACCTCATGAAGTTCAACAAGGCCAAGTGCAAGGTCCTGCGCGTGGGTCAGGGCAACACCGCGCACAAATACAGGCTGGGCGATGACTGGATTGAGATCAGCCCTGAGGAGAAGGACTTGGGGGTATTAGTGCATGAAAAACTGAAGATGAGCCAGCACTGTGCGCTCACAGCCCAGAAAGCCAATCACATTCTGGGCTGCACCAAGAGAAGCGTGGCCAGCAGGTCAAGGGAGGCGATTCTGCCCCTCTGCTCTGCTCTCCTGAGAGCCTACCTGGAGTGCTGTGTTCAGCTCTGGGGCTCCCAGCATAAGACAGACATGGGCCTGCTCCGGTGCGTCCAGAGGAGGGCTGTGAAGATGATCAGGGGGCTGGAGCATCTGCCCTATAAGATAGTCTGAGAGAGTTGAGGTGGTTTAGTCTGGAGAAGGCTCGGGCGAGACCTTATAGCAGCCTTCCAGTACCTAAAGGGGCCTACAGGAAAGATGGGGAGGCACTCTTTAACAGGGAGTGTAGTGATAGGACAAGGGGTAACAGTTTTAAACTGAAAGAGGGTACATTTAGATTAGGTATAAGGAAGAAGTTCTTCACTGTGAGGGTGGTGAGGCACTGGAACAGGTTGCCCAGAGCAGCATCCCTGGCAGTGTTCAAGGCCAGGCTGGATGGGCCTTTGAGCAACCTGGTCTAGTGGAAGGTGTCCCTGCCCATGGCAGGGGGGTTGGTGATCTTTAAGGTCCCTTCCACCCCAAACCATTCTGTGACTCTATGATTATAAGGCCAGGTGTGTATGTGCAAGCTTTCCTTCTCTTGCAGATTGATGCCTTGTCCTGACGCCTGACTCCCCACTAGAGAGCAGCCACACAGCTGCTGCAGGGAGCAAGCAGCTGATGTTTGGGAGCTTGGCAGGACAGTGTAACTGTAGACAGACAAAGTTTTAGCTTTCCCACGAACACAGTGTAATTCCTGGAGGAAGAGGACACTGCCTACTTGCAGTCAGCTCTGAAATGCCTGAAGTGCCTTAGCTGGCCATTGACATAGGCAGCAAAGAGAGGGAAAGGAGAAAAAGTGATTCAGAGCACCTAAACTAAACTCCTGGCACCATTATACAAGAGAAGCGGCCTTCTCCCCGTTGACTTCCAAAGGAGTCCTTTATGATGAAGGAAAAGAGCAAGATTAGCAATAGTGGAAAATCAGAGACTTCTCAGGTGCAAGCCGTGATTACTGATCACCATCATCCCACTGTGTACTAATGCAAGATTCCCTTCTCTGGTGTTATAAAAATAGCCTGCCATTGCTGTGTTTGTAGCGTACGTCCTCCCCCACTCCCTGTGAAAGATACACTAAACTGACAACAAATAGTTTCTCTTAAATGTTATCATTTGAAGTGCTTTATTTTTTCTTAATCCCCTATATTCTTGCCCATCTTCATACTTTTCAAACATTTTTTCAACCATAATTTTCAAACATTTATAAAGATAGTCTAATCTACCCCCCCCCAAATCACTATCTCCAGTGGTCTGCTCCAACCTCAACTGTTCTGTTCAGTGTAAATGCCACTGTTTGAATTTGTTTTCATCACACTCCCTGTCCTCACACTGAGCTCTGTAATGCTGATCATTTTACCGACTTCATCCTTTCTGATGCACCTAGTGAAAATATAGCAGCAAAATTAAGACTTTAGGTGCAGTCCTGCACCAATGACCTGCTTCCCTACAGACAAAAAGTCTTTAAAAAAACCACAAAGTATGGAAATGAAGAAACCACCTCCCCCTCCCACCCCTTTTTATTGCTAAGCATGATGCTATATGGCATGGAGTAGCCCTTTGGCCAGTTCAGGTTAGCTGTGTCCTCCTCCCAGCTTCCCGCCTACACCCTGGGTGGGGCAGACTGGGAGGAAGACACAGCCTTGACACTGTGCAAGCACTGTTCAGCAATAGCCAAAACACTGCTGTGTTACCAGCCCTGGTTTAGCTGCAAATCCAAAACACAGCTCCATGCAGGCTGCTATGAAGAAAGCTAACTCCATCCTGTCCAGACACTGCACAAACTACAATCAATTTTGATTTGGAAAATACTGCTTGTTAGGGCAGTTAGGAAATACCAAGAATGACCTCTAACTAGAAAAACTAATGTGTATTTTCAACTTTGTGGTGGTGTATAAGCACTTCAGTATAGAAATGGTTGTAGTAGCTCTCTGCATTTCTGCACAGTAAAACTTTTGAGTGCAGTGGACAGAAAGTCAGCCATAAACATCTACAAATCCAAATTTTGATCCACACCTTGGCACTGGTGACTCCTAATTAAAGGCAGAAGGGTGAAGGATCCACAGCCCGGTCAGCTCCCAGCTTACGGGTCCTGTCAGAGGCAGTTGAAGGGCGTTCCCTCCTTGACCTCCTTTTGCCCTGGCTTCCTATTGATTCTGCTGATGGAAGGATCTGCTATCTCCGCTTCTGGGGAGGAGTTAAAGGTGGATGGTTCACCTTTTTGGTTTTGGCTGTAGCTGGAGAGAACAGAGGGGAGAAGCCAGTTTACACAACAGGAGTGTTGTAATGCCAGTCCTCGTGCTGAATTCGTTAACTCACAAAAAGAGCATTTCAGATACGAGGTTTCCTGTCTGACAGCCACTGAGGAAAGGCGGAGGGCCAGACTCCTGGACCATCGTGGCTGAGGAGGTAGAAGCTGCCTTTGACCCCCACCCCTGCCCACAACATCAACCCAGGGTCCTTTTCATTTCTGTGCACAGCTCACGTACCACAACAGGTTGCTGCTTAGGGGATGGAAAACCTGCTCAGTCACCAGCCAGGCCTGGGAGCCAGCACACCTTTGCCATCATCAGTGAAATCACTTAATCTCTCAGTGCTTTAGAGTCTCCACCTAAAAAATGGTAATAGTATTAATTTTTCTTTGTGCATCTTTTTTTTTTTTTTTTTAAGGAAAATGGAAACAAATGCTATTTAAATATTAATGTCACTCTATTGTTCTACTGTATTAAAATGTCAACTTTTTTTAAAAAAAAATCAACTCCGGAATAGAAAACATATGAAGTAAGCTTTGTAGGTCAGCTTAGCCTACTAAAAATGTTTCTGCTTATACTTGCACAAAGTGTCATTAAATCTCACCTCTGGGTTCACCCGCTGAACGCGCAGGCTTAGCAAGAGCCCTGCAGTGCTGTGGCACTGTCCTTGCCCAGCCAGAACAGCAGCAGGGGGCGGAAGGGAACATTACAGAGCTTTGGATTTTTTGCATGCCTTGGCTACAGAGACAGATAACCATGACCCTTCCCCTTGGGTTTCTGCTCCCCTGTTAATTAGGCAGTTGCTGTAAAAACTGCGTGACTGGTTATTTATTATGCACAGAAGCAGCAGCAATCTCTACTCATGTCTGTCTGGACGTTTATCACTACCCCGCATGTCCTTTGATTTATATGCCACGGTACTGTGTCCCATCTCAGAGGGCAGCTGCCTGCCTCCACCAGTTACCAGTTATAAGGCTCATTTGGGGGTGGGGGGACAAAATGCAATATTTTTATATGGTTGAGAGCAACTGAGAACTGCCACTGCACACAAAAAACCCTCCCACTGAAAATGCACAAAGCATAAAGCCAAATGAAAAGGAGACGTCACATAGGTATTGGCTGCATTATTTAGAATGTAGCCTGGACTGTGTGATCCTACACTAGGTGTGATAGCACTGTGAAACCCTCCTGTTGGTTTTACATCCATTACCCTCAAGTTATCACCTGGCTCTGGAGGGGCAAGTGGAGGTTATTGCCTCTGCCTGTCTCATAGTGACTCTGGTCAGAGTTAAAGCTGCCGCTGCATAACAGAGCTGAAGGGTCTGCTAAGAAAGGGCATTGTGGCTGCTTGAACACGATCTAGCATAATTGAGCAGACTGAGTGGTGGTGCATGATCTAATGAAGGGTGCTGGGTGGACATACACACTCAAATCTGTGAAGCATGGCTCTGACAAAGTAAATTCAGGATAAGCAAGGCCTGAATTTGCTCTTTCAGTGGACCCTGGGGGTTGCCTCAGCCCTTTGCTTAGACACATTCCATGCAAAGGGAAAAGCAGCAGGTTTGGCCTAAACCCGCTTCCATCATAGACAAATAAATTGAAACGTAGAATACCAGGAACAACCCTGCTCAACACATACTTTGGAGTGCAGATATTTACCACAGCTGAAGCACCCTGAGAGGCCACAATTGTAGCTTGCCTTCCCACCCGAATACATCAGAGCTGGGTGACACTCCAGCAGTACCTCCACATGTTTCTCAGCGTTGCCAATTGATCAGCAGAACAAACTACTCCTTACTTCTAGCATCACCTAAAAAGCACATTTCCATCCCCTTCTGCAATTTACTTGCAAAGACTGCTACAATGTGTCCCCTTTCTGAATTGACCTAGTCTGCAAGCAAATTGTGACGGGTTGACCCTGGCTGGACGCCAGGTACCCACCAAAGCCGCTCTCTCACTCCCCCTCCTTAATTAAA
>JAVKLA010000005.1:22344316-22362431 GCA_034782735.1 Sagittarius serpentarius | reverse complement strand
TTCTAGCAACTTTTAAAGAAGCCACCCCTGTGGCCCCCCCACTACCAAAACCTTGCCACGTAAACCCATTACACAAATCCCACTGTGTGAGGATCTGGGTGGCCAAGCACAGTACAGGCGCAGAGCCATGCAGAACTCTGGCTAACAAACTCCTCTCAACCTGCTGTAGCATTCAAGGCCGCACAGGGCAATCAGCTGCTGCCAGTGTCCCCAGGTGAGATCTTCCAGAAGGTAAGAACCCCTGCACTAAGTCAGTCACCCCAGAACATTCACAGAGTAACACAGGTTGGCCAGGATCTCTGGAAGTCATCCGGTCCAATCCCTGCTTAACGCAGGTCCGACTGGACAAGGCCCTGAGCCCCTGAGCAGCCTGGTCTAGTGACATTTTGAGGATCACCAAGGACTGAGATGCTACCACCTCTGAGCAACTTGTTTCAAAGTTTGGCTGCCCTTATGGTGGGGAAAAAAGTATTATCCTTATATCTACTCAGTTTCCCATGTTGCAACTCTGTTCATTGCCTCTCATCCTATTACTGTGCTCCCTTGAGAAGAGTCTGCCTCTACCTTCTCTACACTCTCCCAGTAGCTGCTGTAGACAGCAAGTCGCTTCTCCTTAGCCTTCTCCCGAGGCTGAAGAAACCTAGTTCTCTCTGCCTCTCCTACGCAACACCACACACGGTCTGTGCTACTCTGCCCAGAACCAGTTTTTGACCACACCACCACCAAGGCTCAGAACAAGTACACACCATCGCTCCATCTGGCTGCCAGTGCAAGTATTTCTCCCCTTCAACCCGCATTTCTCCTTTCTCTGTCCCCTCCCCACCACCCACCATCAACACCACCAAGAAAAGGAGCCAGCTTTGCTCAAGGAAGCCATAAACAACATCAGTAATCTGTTAAAACAGCTGATGTAACATTAATGAGGTTTTGGCTTAAAGCCAAGTGTGGGACTACATAAACCCCTCGGGTCTGCCAATAACTAGCTGTGGAGTAAGTGGGGAGCAATCCTCACCAGTGAATTGCTTCCTGAGCCTCTGCGCCCTCACAGCTCGCAGGGAAGTCCCCTGTACTCACAGACTACAGGCATAAGAGGGGGCCCTAAATGCTGCAGAGCCAATTTACAGATTGCTAGATCCTGACGATACACTATTGCCTCATGTGCAATGAGGCCACACGCCAGGGCAGCCATGTCATCCAACATGCTCTATACTAGATCTTTTCCCACTCTGAGAGTCCCATTCTCTATGATACCACTTGAGGTCTTTGGGGGCAGGGGTGGGGGAGAATCTGCACAAGCTACGCAATCCAGTTTAAATAAACTTAGACAAAATGCATCTTCACTTTCTACCCAAAGGCCTATTTCTGTGATCAGAGTTTAAAATCACATCCTGTATCTGTTGACATCAGGTGGTGGGTTTTATTCATCCATACATCACTGGAATTAAAAGAGATATCAGCATAGGTCTTATGGCCAAGTAACTAAGAGGGAGGTTTCTCTTTGAAAAAGGTGAGGGTCCTTACCTTGCTCCAAGCATACTACCAGAATTGCTGGCAAGGCAGGAGGACCATACCTGTGATAATTCACTCCTCAGAAAACACTGCAAAAATACAAAGTGAGGTTTCTGTGATACAACCTGCCCATCTGATGTTAACACAGCAAGTACTTCTAAAGAAATGAAGTCTGCAAACAGTATGGTTAACAGCAAAACTCTTTCAGGAAATAGGCATGAACAAGAATATTAAAATTGCATTTTTTTTAATAAAATAATCAAAGAAAGGCATAGCACTTGTCTGAAAAGAAAACCAAACCAAAAGAAAACCAAACCAAAACACAACCCATAGAACATTCCAAAGTGAGAGCTGAGAATAAACATTCGGCAATTGTAGATTCACAAGCTCATGAAGCAGAGTTATGGTGAAATCTTATAAAGTCATGAGAGGAGTCCCGCTACCATGTGAGACTACCCAGAGACACTATTCCAAGAGCTTCTCATTTCGGTTTTGTAATCTGGGCACCACTTGCTTTTATGCAAGGGTAGTTCAGGCTGTATAGCTACAGACTAAGTCTAATCAAAGTGCTTCCATAGACAGCTGTTGATGTGAAGAGTCACCGATTCATTTTGAGCACAAGTCCATGGCTTTTAAACAAGCGGAATGTTTGCCCAATAAGAAACATTATTTTCAGGTTTACCTACTGCAAATAAAAGCTGTAAAAAAAAAAAAAATCAAGAAGCGATTTATTATTCAAGTATTTAGACTCCCACATGTTATAGGGTATATTTCCTTCTCTCTAAAGAACTGAGTTAAAAGATAAAGTTCTTACCTGGACAAAATTTGGTCTAATTATCCTGAACAACCTCCTGCTTCCTCACTGCTCCAGGAACAAGAACAGAAAAAACTCACTATCATCACAGCTGGAATTACTACCTGCCTTTTGAAATGAGAGTGCTGAAGAGCACAAGCATTCCACTTGGCTTCTGATCATCACGCTTCTTCAAATACAAAGCATCGATATTATTGCATGCACTGAGAAACCGAGCAGTTGAATGTCAGTGCAGTTAGACTACGTGAATACTCTCTTCACTATTTCTTCTGCCCGTCGGTGAACAGACTGCACCTATTACAAACACAACTTTACTGAGTGGCACACCAAAGCAGCCACACCAAGGGTCTACATTCATCATTTCAAGCTTTCTAGGCCTCTTGCACTTGATCTATATGTAAGTAAATAATGTATTTAAGCAGGGAACACCACCACATTTTCATTCCTCACTGTCACATTCCATTTCCCTTTTTAAGGATAAAATTGCCAGCAAGTTACTTCAAAGTATCTCTCTCTCTCCATGACTTTGGCATTATAGGTGCAAAATAATTTGTATCGATACACTTACATGCAAAATTATTTGGTAGTTAATTCAAGTTGTCTTATGTCCAAACACATGGTTATAGTATCATTCTCCTTCTTCATGCCATTATTAATAGAGATCTACTCAACACCCCCAAATTAATACCAGAATGCCATTAAAAAGACTTGATCCCTTAGGTAAGGTGTAAAATCATTACTTTTTAGACCATTCTGTTAAGCTAAAAGCTTGGGCAGAGCTCCTCCAAAACACTGTTCCCCTCTGCCACCCAAAAGGAAAGGTATAAATTGAGAAACAAAATCGGCACAGAGTTATGTTGATCAGCTTGGAACAGCTTCCTCCGCCGTTACTCTCTTCTGGACCAGGCATACCATAAGAGACCACTGGTTCTGCAAATTTGTGAGGGTATGTTTGAAGTGTCCTTCAAATTGCCAGCACACTTCCCTTCCCCAGTGCAGTCCTTTTTACCCAGCATTGACTTTCTGTTAAAGTTTCCATTGAACGGTTTGGTTCCAGTACCCCCAAGGTCAGAGGAAGGATAATCCCCGATGAAAGTCTCAAACTCCTACAAGAATGGATTATCTCTAGAAGAGGACCAGCTGCACCGGCTAGCATTACTCATTGCCCACTTCGTCAAGGTACTTCCTCTTTCAACTACACCATTCTTCCACGGACCACGGTAAATACTTCAAGTTTGTCCTTTTCTGTAAGGACTCCAAAACATCATGGAAAGTGCCACGTTTGTCAGAGATTCCAGTCTGTCACAAATCATTATTTGGCATCAGTTCCTCCAGGTCGAAGGCAAGACAGAATGAATGTTTACATTCAAAGCATCACCTATTTACTGTGGCAGCAAGGAGGACAAACTGATTATTTGTACAGATGGGTAAGCAGTAGCCCAACTGTTCTCCCTGTTTTTCGACAGCTCGTATCTGAGGAAGACTTAAAAGAGCACAATTCAACCTGAGCTAATACCAAGCTTGCACAGGGGTGGAGGAAAAATAGTATTTACTAGAGTATACTTAAACTCACAGTGTAAGATGGTCGTCTCTTTGGAAAAGAGAAACCTTTGCATTAAACCAAACTTTTCCCAAGGTTTCAGGCATCTGAACCAGTAATAGAGTCCTTTAGAAAGAAGTTCAGAAAGCTAAGTAATAACTATGGAACAACTTTTTTTCGCTGATGTGGCAATAATGGCGACCAACTTTCCCCTGAAACCTCAACTGGAACACTATCACTAGTGCAAGTCAGCTCCCATCCTCCTCCCATATCCTCTATAATCTTTTACACAAGCTCAGACAGCATGTTCCTGAGCGGCAACTTTCAGCATAAAGATTTTGAAAGACTGTAGAAGCAAACTAAATGGTGCAAGACCAGAGTGGGAATGGAAGAATCCCACTGACCAGTGTGAACGAACAGGTACCCCACCCTGCACGCTTCTTGTACAAGGAGACTCTGTTAAGAGCACACAAATAAACAGACAATGAACATGGGTTTGAGTACTGGGGTAGTTTTAAGGTTCACACTAATTTGGCTAACTGACCTTGCCCCAGCCAACTGGCTTACAAACTGCACCCCTGATTTTAGTAAATATTTACACGTGTTGTATGCAAACATACTGAACCTGAATAAACTTTACGACCAAGATTTTCAAGTGCAAATGTATATAGTCTCCCTTCATTCTGCTCTTATTAAAAAAAAAAAAAAATCGATTGCTTGCCCCAAACCCTAGCCTGCACAAATTCTCTGAAAATCGATAATGATTAAATATCAATCTGAAGGTTCACAAGAAATGAACTACTTAATTAAATGAAACATAGCTTCAAACAAGCAACACTGAATCTATTCCTCCATTAAAGAGGACTAAAAGTCCCTGCATAGAGAAAGCAGTAAATAAATGTTAGAAGTACTATTAGTTAAGACATCAGACAAAAACAGATCAGATTCCTGACTTGCTATTTTTGTCTTCACATAATAACAACTCCATTTGGATGTTCAAAATTCAGCCTGCCTCAACATAAAATATTGCCTTCTACTTGCAATGCGGTATGAATAAAGGAAAGACTTTCAGTCTCAAAACATTTAAATTACCGACGTATACGGACTGACGATTGTCATCAGTTTGTTCCAGTGATTCACGATTGCTTCAAATTAAGCACAGCTGAAGACTGTTGCAGATGCATCCAAATGTAGGGTTGTTTCAATAACTTAATAGCACTTTGATTTTGCCTTGCTGAATTCTTCGCTGCTGAAGGAGGATCAGAGTCTTCAGTTTACAGCAAAAAAACAAAACAAGGCAATTACGAAGATCATGTAACACAGAGCTCTGAAGCCCACAGCGGAGGTTTACTGCAATATGGTAGCCTGCTTCTGGTCTCTTGAGCACAAGCAGCTGCTGTAGCAGTGGCTCCCTCCTCTTCTGCATCCTCCTTTACCTCCCTGAAACCTTCTGCTTCTTGGAATGGATTCTCCAAGAGTTTCAGTACATTTCTTACCTAAAGAGAAAACATAGTATGGTTATGAGAATTTAGAAAGTAAAGGCAAAATGATGCAGAGAAGAACCTCACACCAAACATGATCGAGTATGTTGTATTTAATACACGAACTCCAGACAAGCCAAATATTAAACAGATGAAAAATATGCATACCAAATAAACTGTAAAATCGTAACTGGCTGAGTTTGCATCTGTATGGAACTCAAGCTCAAGTAACTTGAAATGCAAGTATCAAATACAAGTTCTTAGGCCATTTCTCAAAATAAATTTTCACATATTCTGCATGTAACAATCTACATGCTGAACTCCACAGGTGAAAGCTGTAAGTTTTACAAGACAACGCTTAGCACAGCAAGGAACAAGTATGAATTAATCCCCAACTGCCCCCGAAGGTAAACACCATTCTGAAGACAGTAAAAGCAGCGGTAAGTGTCTCGTCCTAGGATCAGCCTACAAAAGCTGGTGAAGTTTAGATTCAGGTTTTCAATTCCTTTCTTTGTTCTGCAGTCATTAAAAACACAGCTCCCTCAAAAATGATACAGACCTTCTGTACAGTAAATTCCCAATCCCCTTACTGCCTGAGATGCCAGAATAAATCTCGCCTAGCATAATGTCAGTCATCAACAGCACCACTACGCATCCATGCAAACCTAAAGAGATGTTGAGCAGTAATAGCATACCTCTGAGAAATCCCCATTTTCAGCTGCTTCTATGGCATTCTGGGCAATATAATTTCTCAAGATATATCTTGGATTGTTTGAATTCATAACCTTCACACGATCAGTGTTCCAGGCATCAGCATCACTAACACTTTCTACTTCTTTTTGCAAACGGACTCTGAAATTAAACAAGTGAAAACAACCGGTTTGGATCAAGAATCACATGTAAAAGTTGACACGTCTCCTTGCCTTGAGATCCTTAGTTTGCAGTTCTTAATAAATATCACATCACCTATAACCCTCTCAGTTTATAAAATATAGCATGTCAACAGAATACAAAACGCCACTTCATTTAAAAGCAGCATTACAGACCGTCAGCAGGTCCGGACAAGGCTCAAGGAAGTGGCACACCTTGCATATTCTCTGAAAAGTCAGACTGAGACACGGCGCACAGTCTGTTCTGCATTGCTCCACAAAAACCATCGCATTCAGATCTTGTCTTTTACGCTTGTTTATTGGTTAAAGCTTTTGATGTCCTGACAGAAGAGATGCAATACAGCTGAGGCAGTTTGATCCACCTTACAGCAGGAATACTTCCTAAAACTCTCAGCCCCACTGGAGAACAAGATCACAGGCAGCCAGGTGAGGAAAGGAGTCCTGACCTAATCCATCCAGCAGAAACAACTAATGCTCTACTAAGGGGTTTTCTTTATAAAAAAAAAAAATCTCCTGATAACACTAAGTTTTCAGGCTTTTAGTTATGCCTATTAGAACACTCTGGACATTTTTTCCCTGGCCGTGATTTCTTTTACAGTTACTCTTTGATTAAGAATACTTCTACTTGCTTTCTATATTAATACATAGATTTTTCTTTCAGAAAAAAAATTTAAAAGGATAAAATGCTTAGAGGTCAGTCAATTGTAGTTACTGAGCACTTAAAAGCTCACAACTGAAATCAGTCTCTGCTAGAATCAACATCAACATTCTTGAAGCACTTTTAATACTAGATTTGATGCTAGGCGATTTCTATACCCCCACCCCTCCCCAAAATCTAGTAAACAAAATACAAAGATGCCCTTGAACTTTCACAGCAACACAGATGCTGATCCTGGCAGTAGTTAATATTCTGAGTTGCATGCCCCCCACGTCCCTCCCCATCTATATACTTTGAGACAGAGTGTCTTTTGTGAGACAGGCACATGGTTCTCAAATAAAATGCAGAAATAAAATACACTGGTATAAACACCGAGAAACCTTACCTGTATTTCTCCAGCCATTCTTTCCAGTGTCTTTTATTTCTGCTGAGTAAATCAGCTGCTGTTAACTGCTGCAGTTTAGAGAATTGTTCAATACGTTCTAATTCTTTATTTATATTAGCTTTTGTTCCAATTAATGCAAACAGCTGAGGATTAGACTGAGCCAACATTAGCATCATTGACAGTTGTCTGGGAACAAAAGGAACAAACACATTAAAGTTGAGCTGCTCATCAAGAACCATCTTTTTGCAACCATAAAGTAGATATGAAAACATTCACAATAACCTATGATTTCACTAGAGATTAAGTAACAGTAATTCATAATTAACAGAACTTTTTTTTATTATAAATTATGCTAATTTTACTGTTCCTTCCCCCTTCTTCAGTGTGTTTAATTCACGTTCTTGTGGTACGTAAAGTGCAGACAGCAGATTTTCAGAATTACCAGTTGGGTTTAGATGTGCAATTCTTATCAAAATACCCTTGGAACTTTGAAAGGAATTTGGAATAAGGAATTTCATCTTACTTAGGTATCAAGATAATACAGAATCCATAGGTTGGGGTTTTTTTTTTAGTTTCTTTTCCTAACATTAATACTGTAACAGCATGCAGAATAAGGATCTAATGCCTACTAATTTTACCAGTACTAATAAAAACCTAACAATATGGGGAAAGATCTCTCATTTAGGTCATATGAGACAACAGTTTGTTTATTTAAATTTTTTTAGTTAGCCAGTCTGAATCACAGAATGAGAACCGCTTTGCTGTAATAAATTCCTAACAATATCCAGGCTATTTTGCTGCGAGTTTGACTAGAATTGTATCTTTTCACATTTGACTGTGTTAGCTGGTGCTGTGCAATAGCTTCACCTTATTTTTCAGTACCATGCTAGCTAACTTCTATTTTTCCTGGATTAATAACTGCACTACAGCATAAAGTAAAAAAAACAAAGAGTCTAAGTTGCAGTTTATCAAAATACACTAAGTATTTTCACTTCCTTCTATGAATGCATTTATAAACAAAGGAGAAAAGAAACATTACTCCCTGGCCTCAAAACAGACAACTCATATCAAATTTTCCTACTTTTAGTAAGCAGAGATACGTTAGGTGCTTTGATTTCTGAGTTTATATAAAGTACTATCCAAATCTGATTTATGCATCTGACATGCCCGGTTCTATGATATCCAAGTGCGGTAATAAAAAAAAACCCAACAATCAGTTATGCGCTCAGTTTAACACAGTACTAGTCCCCTCCAAAGCTTTATATCAATATGATGATGATTTATAGCTACTTTCACATTCCTCTAAGCCTGAATGCAGTGTTTAAAAAAATATTCTCATCTCTATCACACAAGCTATCTCCATATTGCATGATACCTGCTTACAATTTCAAAGTAGCTGAAACCTCAAACTTAATTAAATAAGCACTATCCACCACCTTAATTTCTCTCCCTTTCATTTTAGTGTATCACCACAAAAACTTAAATAACTAGTAATATCTCCAAAATGATAAATGGCTACAGCCAACCATTTGGCATAACACCGAACTTTTACGAACAGGTTTCACACCAATCCATTTTCTCAACTCCCTGCTTTCTGCAACCTGGGAACTGTAATATCAACACACAGAAAAAGCTGAAGAATTTGGTAGGTTCGTTATCTTCATGGAACACTTATTAAACAGATAAAGAGGAAAAAATATACCCAGAATACCCCCACTTAAATTTTTTTCACCCCATTGGGGAACTTGCTAGGAAAAAAGTGACAAATTAGTGGGCCACACTCATTCCTTGTTTTCCACTGCTCCAAAAAGCGAAAAACTGCTGCAACCACTGTTATAAGCAGCAGTTGAACAAAACTTAACTATTTTTCCATGCCCAGAGTAGCTGGACTGCAGAACGTGGCCCATCAAATGGGGACATGGACAGCACCACACAGTTTTCAGAGCCTGAAGTGTGCACTCAGGTTATACTTAGCCCAGAACATTGGTGGCAGAAAGTCATTTGTGGACAGTACACTGGCAGAACACAGTAGGATTATTGTTCAAATCCACTTCTTCTATAAAAATATTTCTGTATCACTTCACTATCTGTCACTCTCATTGCCTTAGTCAGCAGAGACAGTGGAGACAAAAAAAAAAAGCACCACCACCAAACAAAAGCTAAGTCAGCTTTAGCCCAAGAGTCAACTGCTGCAAGTCACTGCTAAGCATTCACCAGTCACAAAATACACAAGAAATGGCACCGCTGTAGATCATGACGCATCTACTTAACAGTGAGATTTCCAAATTTAAGTCAAATATTACATAGCATGCAGAGTTCATTATGGTTAAGTGAAACTAAAAGCACAGGCCAAAAGCATTTAAGCGAAGAAGAGTATTACCTTGGATCCATCTGTGGTTTGAAAGCAACTTTCAGTTCTTCCACAGAAGCACACTGACTTGTAAGCTCTTCTAAGAAATCTTCCAGTTTTGAAGGATCAGAGTCTACTGAGAATGAACTTAGCAAGTAGAAAGTATTTGTGAAGTCTCCACCTGAAAAAGTGAATTCTATTAGTAATGCAACCAATAAATCAGCAGGAAAACAGGTCCCATACCTCCTTCCTAACTCCCCCCACAGCAGTACAGGTCACCACTCTAAAAAGGCAAATAAACTGCTCCCTCAGTGAGGGTGCAAATGCGAGATGGGGGAGACCTGCATAAGGCAACAACTGCCCCACAGTTCACAAGAAGGTAACTATTTTTCAGTCTTTTGTCCTTCTCTCAGATGACAATGTAGTTACGCAAGGCTGCTTTCTTGTAAGGTCAAGATATAAACTACGTTTTGCTTTGATTATAGATACTGATGGGCTATTAACTAATAACCTTCTGTGCTCTCCACCAACCTGTGAGATGCATGGTTTCCAGGAGTTCAGACACCAGCTTATTATCTTCTTCTAATTCCAGCTGGATGAGACCTAGTTTCTTCCTCATCTTCTGCAAATAATGCTTCTCAAATTCTGCATCATATTCCTCTTCCAGAATGAGTTCACTTATTTCCAAGGGCAGCTCTGGAACTAGAGCTTCAGCAAGCTTCCCCAGGTTCCACTTGCAAATCTCTGGCTGCTTGTTGTAAGCATAGCGCCCTGTATTATCAGAACCATTGCAAATGTGCTCAGGGTCATATCTACAAAGGAAGAAATAGATAGCATTCTTCTAGTTATCTGGACACCGATACCGTGAGAAGTATTATTTTTCCTATTTTAGTCTCCTCTAGGAAACTAAAAAATTTGAAAGGGAACACTCCTTCTAGATTCTTTTCCCAAAGTTGTCTCATTAGATATTTTCCTGCCCTCCCAAACACCGAGAAACCCCACAGGCTACAAGAACAGTCTAACAGTTAGAGATGTTGCAAATACAGCCAAAAAGAAGTTGAAAAGAAGAATTACAGAACAACTAGAACTAACTTAATCTACTTTGCCATAAAGAGAGTTCATAAATCTACTTTAGAGTTAAAATATTAAAGCAATTGTGAACATCAGGATTGTTCTACACAGAAAACACACACACACATTTAAAGTAATTATGCCACACTGACCTGTCCATAAATCCAAAAGGGCCGTAGTCAATGGTTAGTCCAACTATGCTCATATTATCTGTATTCAGCACGCCATGGCAAAACCCAACACATTGCCATTCAGCAACCAATCTTGCTGTCCTTTTTGTTATCTAAAAGAGAATTCTTGGTTTGGTGTTTTTTTGTTTTTTGTTTTTGTTTTTTTTTTCCATTTTTAACACAACGTATTTCCAATACATTAATCTATCTCCAAGCATTTCCTAGTCCAAACTGACGTTTCTACAGCTCCAATGGAAGCAGATTCTGGCAGTATGTCATACACACAAATATTTTAAGGACAGCTTGCCTCTCTCCTCCTGTTAATAACTGCCCTGTTTCTCAGTCTCCCATTTCTGTTTGCCTCCTCTTCCTTCCTTCCATGCTTGACTTTCAAGTCAACTGGACAGCTTTAAAATGTACTGGAGACAGAACACTGAAATAAGGTAAACTGTTTGACACCAGACTTTTGTACTATTCTAGTCATTATACAAATATATTCTTTTGCTTACTACTAGTTTTAAAGACCCTTTAACTACAGGCAGGAGAAAACATAAGCAAAGTCCAAGGCATAAAATTAACTATATGCAACAAAGCCCAATGCAGTTAGTCTTTTGGTTTACCTGGTATGTAGGAGTGATTTACAGGAAGGTAAGCGGTTTACACAAAAAATTATTCCCTGCTAACTAGTTTTAGCACTGATAAGCACTTCCCTCAATTTGCTGAGTGGGAAAAAGCTACAAGGTTAAGTAAAAACATTCCAAGAATGACACTTTTATTTAAATGCAATTCTTCACCGAATGCATTCTTCACCATTTTCTGTTACTTAACTGAGAGTTATCGTTATAGAATCCTTGACTGCAATCACTGCATGTGCCCATTCTTCAAATAAATAGTCTAATATTTTAAAATAGTTCTAGTCATTTAACTAAATTGGCCCACCTGTCAACTACAACTAGATATGCCCTACAAAATCTAAAATTCAGAAAGCTAACCTGGCTTTTAAATAAACCTAGGTATTTCTAAATACTTTACTGAATTGCTCTAAGTAAAAATTTTATGTAGCCATTAGCTAAAATGTTTAAACCAAACTATTTTCACAGCTAAAATCACTCCTCTTCCCAATGTACAGAAATTTAAAGCAACTATTCTCTCCAGGCAGCAGTGCAAGTGTATTTTATTAAGGTTTAAAAACCAATCTAGTTAACAGAGGAAATGTTAGTTTTATGCCTCTGTCTTCAAACCCAAATTTTTCCATTTTCCTTTTTTAAAACACATGCAGTCAGGTAAGGAAGAAAAATTAGAGAAATCTTCCCCTGGGATAATCTGACCAGTAGTAAAACCCACAAATGATGCCTGGAACAGAAGCTTTCGGTTCACCTTGAGATCCCATGCTTCTACTTTTTACAATATTCTCATGTTAGGTACTTTACCCATTTCCCCCCTGCTTCACAGGGCAGTCAGCAGCCAGCTACATGTGTCTGAAACTGATTACTGGGGTGACACAAACCAGTAAGGGAGACACACCCTGTACAATGCCTCTGTGCCAGGAAAATGGTAAAACTTAAAAATAAAAAAATCCTGGCAACCAGGGCTGGGGTGAAAGCGCTCCAGCGGTAAGGCAATTCATGACTGCTGGATGTCTTTGTATGAATGCGTCACACATTGCTAGTGTTCTGGTAAAAAAGAAAGCCTGCTAATGAGAACACCTGAAAGCACTTAAAGCTTGGGCGCCACTTAAAGATGGGTACATTGATTAGAAAGAGACGGCTTTGCACTCACTTTGACCTTTATTCTTTTTGATCACATTTTTCTACTGCTAGCCATACTAGAAAACAAGTACAGTGTATATACAAATAAGAGCACTACCTCAAGGACATGATAATTTAAATTTAAACACCACCTACAAATTATCTGAGAAGTACAGATAACAGTGTTTTGAGAAGTACAGATAACGGTGTTTGCTTTCTAGACAGTGCTGTCAAACACAATCACTTGTACTATTCTGCTCCCCCCCCCCCCCCTCCCCGTTTCTTCCACAGAGCAAAAAGAAAGATAGAACACATTAGAGTTTAGCTGACAGCAGTTCCCTACTATTAAAAAAGGTGGGAGATGTTTGTCAAATTAGGTAAGGGACTGGGGTGCTTTTCAGGCAGAGAAAGCTATGGGAAGTCTCCACTAAGGAAGAGAGAAAACATGAAGGGGCAATGCTAGCACAGGCGTGGAGCCCGAACAGGCACAGGCAGGAGCACAACAAACAAACAAAAAAATGGAGACGGGGCAATAAGGAAAGGATGCCAGAATGGCAGCGGAGGGAGGAAAGCAGGGGCAACTGGGCCAGGAAAAGCTGCCAAAAGCAAAAAGAAGCAGGACTGGGCACACACACACACACACACACGTCTGCAAAGATCCCCAAGTCCCATGACTTTTCTGCCATCAGAATAAACATGCCATCAACTACAGAGCTGGGCACGTACACAGTGGGTGACAAGCCACGGTTCTCCTCATCAGCTCCAATCACTCAAATGCAAAAGGTGTCCAGAGAAGTTAAACTCTTTGGCACCCAGTGGTGGACCAAGCCACAGCTTGCTTTCGCAGAACTAATGCAAGTATGCACATGTTGTGTTAAAGAAAAAAACCCAAGAAACCCCCAAAAAACCCAACAAAAAAACCCAAACCCCAAACAAACAAAAACCAAACAAACCCACCCCCCCAAATTCAAACCCCACAAAATTTAGAGAATGTCAGATTTTAAGCTTGCCTTTTGACCTCTTATTGGTCTATTATGAACACACATCATGTTGCAGCCATTCCCTCAGTCCCTACCAGATCAGTTCAGATTTCAAAGCACCACAACTGCTTTTACGTAGACTACTCAAGCGTATTAGACTGTGACAATTTTTAATTATTCTGTTTACTGGCTAGTTATAACATTTTTATTTGGGTTGTAACATGATTTGAACTTCAGGTGATGGACAGGAGCCTTTCTTATAGTCCTCCAGTAATTTCAAACTGGACCCCTTCTGCAAGGGTAGCATTACTACATACTAATCACTAAAATGTGAAGAGATGCACCTTATTCCCTTACCCCAAATTCTTTCTTTGGTCACTGAGACAAAGGAACATACAGAAATTCAATGTCAAGAATAGCAATACAATATCAACAGTGAGGCAAAAGGTATATTCAGGAGATAAAAGTGCCGATACCAATTAATTTAGCTATATTTTACTTCAAAGACAAATATAGCAGTTCTACATATACTGATGTTATAATTCTGATTTTTATTATGGATCTCTAGTAATTGTTAAGGTCTAAATTTATACAGTAACTGAAAATGGGTTCAAAATGGGTCTCTGAGAAGTCACCCTGCCTCTCCTCTGGGCCACTGCAAAATGACCTGATACTACATCACATCGAAGACGTATTTATCTCACTTGATCTTACCATTCCCAAAGCTGGAGGTTTTGCAGCTTCCTCAGGCAAGCCCTTGCAGTGCTGGACTGCCTTTAAACATACCAGTTCTAAAGCCTGAAGTTAAAGTGATTTGCAGTCAACATTCCTGTTTGTAATTTGGAAAATGAGAGACATGAAGTGACTCAACGTCCTCAGTATTTTACAGGACGATGCCTTGATTGCAAGTACCGTCAACTCATCATCTGACAGTCAGGGCCAGAATTCCCCCTCACAGTCTAAGATACTCTCAGCAAATCCAGACAAGTCTTGGGAAGCTCTCCCAGAGCAGAGAAATCATGATTTACTATTAAAAAGGTTAAACTGCTTTCATTGGTTTGATCAATATCAACATTACTTTCATTGATAAGCAGTTCTATTAAGAGTATTTTCTTCAAAGAAAAGAATAGTTCAGGCAATCGGATGACACAAGGTATTAACCAACTCCAGTCATCCGTGCTTGAAGATGAAGTTCCTAAAGATGACTGCTATGGATTTATGAAGAGAATCTGATCTTTCTTACCTCTTTGAAGAAAGCAGCATTCCTCTGAATACTGTTGTCTGAATAAGCCTCCTGGATTTCTGGATAGAAAGTGCTGATCACATAATCAAGCATCTGTATTCGAATATCATTTCGGTTAACACTGGGACCCTTGCGTCCTGTGTATTCATCAGTAGGTTTAAAAATTTCAAAAGAACCAAATCTGGTTTAAAATAATAAAAACATGTTTTAGTATTATCTGACACTATTAACTTCATTTGATATTACATGTAGTAAAAACATTTACTGTTGTTGCAATAAGACCTCAGCATCTCTACAGTTTAACACCAATCCTTCAACTGACTGAGAGAAAAGACCCGCAAGACTCCTACACTGAACCTAGTGAGGCTCAGTGACTCAATGCAAGGAAGCGCAGACATCCACGTGTAACTAAACTGACAGATCAAGACCCTAGCTGGTACAGAAGACCAGCTCATTAAAGCTTCTTACAAGCACTTCTACAGAGAAATTCTTAACCTGGGTAAATATACAGGAATACGACTTATTTAAAACACTAGACTGTACAAGCATGTAAGACAGATTTTTCTACGTACATATATACACGCACACAGGCATGCACACATATATACACATACATGCACATATTCCTTATGCCTCACCTTTCTCTAATGCTCTGTTAACCTTACAAGCAGCAATGCAATTTACTGAAACTCCTATTGTGTCAGAGAAGGAACCTCGTACACTTCTCAAGCAAGGAAAATGCAACCAAGTGTACTACATCAGTACTACTCCTGAATTAAGGGTAGAGCTATAATCCACCACTACTACCAACATCAAAAAAAGCATGTATTCTGTGCAGGCATAAACATGAAAAATCTCTTCTGAGGTCTGCAGAACTGAGGAGTTCTTCCTGCTAGGCTAGCACCCTTAGTGTTTACCTGTCTGTGTCCAAAGACATCAGCTCATCCCATCCACTGGACAAGAAGAGCAGCTTCCTACAGCCCAGCAAAAGAATTCCAAGCCTCCAGAACAAGAAACATGCAAATGGTGCTGTTATGAAAATACACTTAAAATGGTACTTTAAAAAACTGCTGTGCTTGGTTTTAAAAGAATAAAAAACCCAACAAAATAGGCTTCTACCTTATAAACGTAGAAGCTATTCTCAGAACAACTGTACACCTTTCACTTTTTGGATTCCCATCATAAAATACGTCACGGACGACTTTCGAGTCAGATGTTACACATGTTCCAGCCCTTGTTGTTGGTATTCCTAGGTGAAACATAGCCTCACTGCACAGGAACTCCCGTATGCTCGACCGCAGGACTTTCCGACCATCAGCTTGTCTGCAACGAGAAGACACAGACAGTTTTCAGGCTATAAAGCCAGGAACTCCTGTCTTCCCCCATAGCAGTGGAGAAAAAAAAAGCCTAGAACTGATGTGCTCTGTCCACAGTCACACAACAAAGTAGTGGCATGTCTGAAAACAGAAGCTGGCCCTTCAAACTTCTGTTAAAGCTCAATCAGACGGACACAAAACACTTGCAAAGATGACCACATATAACAGAATAAACCTTCCACTTACACATATCCCTTCTACTCATTAACTCTTGTTGTTTTTATTGATGCAACAGAATCTTTCAAAAAGTTAAAAAATTTTGGACAAGTATAGCTATTTTATGATATAATAAGTCACTGGTTTCCTCTTAATAAAATGGCTACTGTTATGCCTCTTGAAAAACAGTACTATTTTGAATCTTTCTGGGTAAATAATCTAGAAAAGGGGTGTTAAATACAGGCAGGCATGGCAGTTGTATTAAAAAAAAAAACAGCAAAACTTAACAGCAAATAGCAAACCAGCTCATTTAATAGATACCAAGTAAACGGAACAGGCGCAGGTGGTTCTCAGCCCACACTCCCAGCTCTTCAGAAGCCACAGGCAAGCAGAAGAGCTGCTCTGCACAGACCTACAACGCTACCACCGTATCTGGGATTTACACTGTGATTTCCTTAACCTTCACAGACCTGAAGAAGGCCTTCAGAGCACCACATGTATGAAACTAAGGTGTTACTGAGCCTGTGCACAGCTGGAACAGAAAATACAGGAAACACAAGTGGGAAAAATGACCTGAAAGATTTAGCGCAGTGCAGGCTAAACTGACTTACGAAGATATGTATCCCTTGCAGGGATTTGGTCAGTATGCCATTTTTGGGGCTTTTCCACCGTTCCCTCCCACAGCCAGGAAGGATGGAGGAAAAACACTGCTGGCAGCAGGCAGAAGGACCAGCAGCACAAACCAACCAAACACCTGCATTTTAAATACCATTTGCGTGGCCCATAGGACAATACGGCAGCAAGCAGTCAGGTGGCTGTTACACACTGCTGTCCCCCGCTTTCATCAGGGCCTGCGTCCTCCTGAAGGGGGGAAAAAACCTCAGAGGAGGAGAACCAGGGACAGAAGTAACGCACCACCTGAAGGAGATGCAATTAGCCTTATTTTCCAGAGGAAAATTTTGCCACCTTCTGGTCCGGCATGTAAGCCTTACACTTGCTGCAGTGAAGACAAGGGAAAAAAAAAAAACCCAAACAAAAAACCGAACCAACCACGAGGGCTTAAGACACGGCCTCTGCCTCGGGGAATGAGCCTCAGCACAAAAACAGCTGGAAAAAATCCCCTCGCTAATGCAATTAGCTGGCGGGGAAGCCCAAGCCCGTCCCCCTCCCCGCTCTGCCCCGCACAGCGAGCTGGCCAGGCAGGGCGGCTTCGCGCGGGGGCACCGGGCTGCTGCGCCTCCAAAATGGAGCTTCACCAGGCCATGCCGCCGCCGCCCCGCCCCGCCGGGCCGGGCCTTACCGGGAGAAGGGGGTGAGGCCGGCGCCCTTGAGCTGGATCTCCCAGCGCTCGCCCCGCGGGCCCAGCACCTCGCCCAGGTACATGGCGGCGCCGTCGCCCAGCTGCCCCGCGAAGCTGCCGAACTGGTGGCCGCAGTAGCAGTGCGCCGCCGGCTCCGAGCCCGCCAGCAGCCGGTTGCCGCTGAAGTACAGCGCCGCCTCGGCCTCCGCCGCCTCCCGCTCGGCCGCGGGCGCCTCCAGCCCCAGCAGCGCCAGGGCCGGCAGCGACATGGCCACCAGCCGCGGGTTCTCCAGCGGGCTGGGCCGCACCCGGCAGAAGCAGGCGCCGGGCACGGCCCGCGGCCCGCCCTCCTCCGAGGCGTCCACCGGCAGCGAGCGCAGCGCCAGGTTATCGCAGCGCAGCGCGCCCAGCCAGCCCCCGCCGCCTGCCTGCGCGCCGCCCTCC
>JAVKLA010000005.1:22319889-22344149 GCA_034782735.1 Sagittarius serpentarius | reverse complement strand
CCAGCGCGGGGCCGGCCCCGGGAGAGGTATAAAAGCTGGCCCCGCGGCCCGGCGGCCTCAGCCCGCCCGGAGGCCGGAGCCACGGGGAGGGGCAGCCGGCTAGAGCCGCCAGCAAGTCGCGGCGGAGGGTGGGTGGGGCGCGGGAGGGTGCGCGCGCGCTGCGCTGCGCTGCGCGGCGCTGTTGCTTTGCCGGTGCCCTGGTGTCGCGTCCGTTAGTCAGCGGGCGGTCCGTTTGCCTCAGCTGCGGCTCGGGCGCCGGACCCGAAGAGGGAGAGCCCCGGGGGGCGGCAGGCGTGGGCTCGGCCGAGGCTGCCCCGGCTGGGCGCTGGCTGGCGTTAGGATGTCCTGGCTAACGAGGGGCGGGAAGTCGAAGGAGAAGGAGGAGCCGGAAAGCTCCCTGAGCCAGGAGGAGAGGGGTCTGCTGGTACAGGCCATGCTGGAGCACGGGGGAGACCCCTGGGACGGTAAGGTGGTTGGGCAGGACCCCAGCCTGAAAGCTGCGGAAAGGCACTGGCTGAATTACGTGTCCACCTACCATCCCAAGGGGGAGAAGAAGTGCTCGGCCCTGCAGTGGCTGTTTTTCCATCTGGCCCGGGTCTTGCAGGCGGCGGTGGAGGAGAAGGAGCAGTGTATCCAGAACCTGCAAAACAATCTGCAGGTGGCTCGCGACGAAATCGCGGCGCTGCGCTGCGATAGCTCGCTGGTGAGCGAGCAGGCCGAGCAGCTGCGCAAGCTGAGGGAAGAGCTGAGGGCTGAGGCGGAGGAGAACGGCCAGCTGAGAAGGAAAGTGCAGTGCTTGGCCACCCTGCTGTCGCTGGGAAAGGGCTTGGATCGGAGGAAGGCGGCGGCTCTCAGTAAGGCAGACTGGGACCCAGAGGTGTGGGATGGGGACGGCTGGAGTTTGGAGGCGCAGGAAGAGTTGTCGGGGCAAGGAGCGGGTGCCACGGATGCTGGGAAAGTAAAGCCGGTGGAGGGAGATGGGGACCAGGGAGCGGGGGATACATCCAGGGAAGAGAAGGTTTGGAGGGAAGAGAAGGTTTGGAGGGAAGAGAAGGTTTGGAGGAAAGAGAAGGCTTGGAGAAAACGGAAGGAGAGATGGCCTGTGTGGGTGAACCGAATGTGGAGCTTGGAGCAGTGCACTCCCTTCACACAGGAGGAGGCGAAGCGGATGGTGACCGCCATCGGGCTGCCATGGCCCAAGGTAGGGGCAATTATCAGAGCCCTGCCGGCTGATGAGATCTTGGGGGGCGAGATCTTAAGGCTGGTGATCAGAAATTTGGGAGAGTACGAGCCTCTCAAAGATAACATGGAGGGGGCACCCTGGAGAGATGTCCAGGAGGCGTCAGCCTATGTGTGTGGGAATGTCTTACTCCGGGTGTTAAAGCAAAGGGAGAAACCGGTGACCCCTGACTTTGACATCTTTGGGGTGAATGTGGAGCAGGGGGATGTGGGGGTGCTGGCCTGCCGTGCTCCCAAGCTGCATAAGGGGTTTTTCATCAGCCTGGGGTCTACTTTAATCGGCCACCCCCTCGGTGAATGCATGGCTACCTTGGAGAACATGGGGACCCTGATGGGAGCTGAGGGGAAAGGGATGGTGAAGAAGGACAGTATAGGGGCAAAGGGGAGGAAATACATTCCTAGAGGGACAATTTGGAAATATTTAATAAGCCAGGGGGTGAATGAAGGAGAGCTAGATAGTCAGCCTACAGGAGTTTTACTTGCCAAAATGAAGAAAATCCTTCAGGAAAAGGGGGTGAATCAAGAGGAGATCTGGGAAAAACTGAAGATGAATACATCATCTCCTCCCTCTATCCCAAAGAGAAAGCTATACCCACCCTTAGGGGACCTTAAAGATTAGGAGTCCCAACCCCTTGCGTCAGTGGGGTTAACCTCCACCACACTGACCTGGTGTGCGGGGTGGGGGGAAGGGGCTATGTGGAGGTACAGTGTTTGTTGAGGGGGGGTGGGAAGCTACTTTCTTAATTGCTATGGGATCAGAGACATTATTAGATTATCAGGGTCCTCTGCTCCTGGCTAAATCCATCTGGATATTGGGAGTGGGAAGGGGAAAAACAAAGGGAAAAGAAGCAGAAGCCCAGCTGTGGGTAGGGGAGGGTAAACTGGATGGGTGGATATTTCTGGTAAAAGGGGGGGCAAACATTTTGGGAATTACTTTCCTGTCTCAGTTTGAGGTAGGTCTGTCCAGGGAGAAACTGTATTGCACTGCTGCCTCAAAGTGAAGCGATTGCAGGAGTCCCCAAGTCGGTGAAGTGCCAGTCTATAAAAGTAAAACAGAAACAAGGGTAGTAAATGAAGAGTATGAGGTGGTTCCAGCTGGAGACCTCTTCTTCCTGTCCCAGTACCCATATGGTACTGAAGCATAGAAGGGTCAGAGGAGGCTCAGGGGGTGCAATGAATTTAATAGGGATTTGAAATTCCTATTTTCACAATTTCTGTGGAAGCCTAGGGATGTGGAGTACGTGGATGGTGGAAACCCCTTCCAACCTTAGGGGTTGGACTAGATGGTCTTTAAAGGTCCCTTCCAACCCAAACCGTTCTGTGAATTGTAAATCCATGCTGGTTTATGCCTTTGACCCCTGGGAGTAGGCACCACTTGAACAGTGGCAAATTGATTACGTGGGCCCCTTGAAAAGGTTGAAGGAGGGTTTGTATTGGTTTGTATTTGTTGCCATTGACAGAACAGCAAGATGGACAGAGGCAATGGCAGTGTGTGAGGCTACTGCTAACACCATGATTTTGTGTCTATGTGAAGTATTGAATGGATGTAGTCCTCCAGTCTTAACTGGTTCAGATAAAGGAAACCACTTGACAGATGCACCAGTCAAAGTTCCTGGAAGGGGCAGGGGTGCATCAGTTAACTCGCATTTCCTACCATCCACAGTCCTCCAGGGTAGTGGAGAGAGCTAATAGGTACATTAAGGTGAGATGGATGGTACTTGCCAAAGAAAGAGGACTAAGCTGGAGCACTTCTGTTTTTGGGCTGGGCCATGGGAACAAAGAGCTTGCCAGGTACCACTGCAGCCCTTATGAGCAGGTCTGTGGCCCTGCCCCCCACAGACAGACATCCTCTGTGGCAATGTCAGTAACCAGCCGTGTGCCTCTGCAACTGATTCAGTTCTGGAGCAGGGTTCAATAAGCAGAGAGCACAGGCCATGCTGCTTTCTGGCATCACACAGCTGAGGAGCAGCATGCCAATATAAAGCAATGTCAAAATTAACCCCCACTGGGAAATGTGGTCCTATCCACACCCCAGGTATGAAGGGGAAGGCCCAGAGAAAATGTAGGGGCAACTGTGGCTTGTGGGTTGGGAAACACAGAACTAATTGGAAACAAAGGGGTGGTTTCATGGGTAGATGGGGCCCACTGCCAGGAAATCAAAAAGAATGTTTCTAACTAACATGCAAGTAAGATTCGTCTTCAGGATCAAATGTGGCTGTGGGACCGATCACAGGTGTGGACCGCAGAGCCTCACCAAGAACTGTCGTCTTCGAGGTGCTCATCGTTGTGTCAAGACAGCATCAGGAATACTGTTAAAGCATTGCAGGTCCTGTTCAGTGTGTTCTGCTGGCTTCTAGATGTAAGAGCGGTAGTTTGGATGTGGAACATCACCACCGCTGTTAATTTTCTTTCCTTCAGGAAAGATGTCAAAGGAATTTTAATACAAGACCTGGAGATGATGAGGGTGACCTCAGATGTTTGGTTTCCCAGTAAGAAGCATTTGTTAATAGTCCTTCCAGAATCAACTTGACTTCACCTGTAAGAGAGCATGGACTGGACAAACAGATGGAACTAATAAATTAGATACTCAGCTTGGATCCCAATATGGGTCAGCCACAGAAGTCGCATGAGATAAATATGGTACCTTTGCAACCAGTGTAATAACAGATGGATGAAGTTGTATCACCTGGCATGTGCTTAGTTGTTCAGATGGTGCAGGTTTGGTTTTGGCTGCTGAGCATATCCGAAAACTAAAACCATACCATCCACAAGTATCCACAAACCCTGTAGGACAGTATCTGTATTAATCTTGTAAGATGGGGAAAGAGATGGAGAACTGATATGTGAGGCATGAACTATTCTAGAATACATCCAGAGTGTGACCTGTGTGTACATGGGTTGTGCCTCTCTTACGACTGCAAAATCACCATCCTTGGAGATACTCAAAAGCTATCCAGAGACAGTCCTGGGCAGCTGGCTCTAGGTGACCCTGCTTGAGCAGGAGGCTGGACCAGATGATCCCAAGAGGTTCCTGCCAACCTCAACCATTCTGTGATTCATTCTATGAAAATGGCAGCAATTTTGAATCATAGACAAGGTAAACGGGTAATAAACTTCAGGCTGTTGTTTGATACAACAGCAATGATAACTACCTGGGATAACCAAATACGGCATGTGGTAAAAGTAACTGCCAAGTTAAAAAAGAAACAAAACAAACCAACAAACTATAAGGGATTAAATTCAATAATATATCTATTGTACTCAAGCTCAATTGTTAGCTATTAGAACAGCTTTTTCAGGTGCATTAACTCTGTTCTCCTGTGTAGTACAACAAAGAGATCCCATATTACAAGGGAAGTTTCACCAACTGCTGTTGCAAATGAACAATTAAATGCAACATGTACTAGCTCTGTACAATTGGTTGTGGACCACAGGAGGATATTGTCACACATCAGTGGAGCAAGTCAGCATGGGAACGCTGGTGCTGTTTGGTAGCAGTGCAGACTGTGTATGCGTTGTCTCGCCTGTAGTGGGAGAGTGGGAGGATAACATGACCTCTGTGGCTCCAGGAGAAGACTAAAGATGTGGCATTACATCGTTGGTGGTGTACCATCATTTGCCTATTCTCAAAAGCAGGGTTTTGTTCCAGAATGAGGGACTAATGACACCTGCCTGGGAGCTGAGAGGCCTCGCTGGGATGAGGTGTTCAGGCAACATGACAGCACACCAAAGGGAGCTGAGAAACTGGAGAACAGACAAGTTGCAAGCCTGAGGACCACCTTGGCAAGTTGGAACTGTCAGAACGAGAGACTGAAATTGTGAACTGTACATTGTTGGTATGGCGTATCCATGGGTTGGTTTCCAGAAGCTACTGCTATGCAGCACTTAATGTACTTAAACCTGTACTTGTTATTAGTTATGATAGAAGTCATGTTGTTCTTTATTCTTCTGTATATGCTTTGCTTGTTTCAAAAGGAAAGAGTCTGCTCGTGTGCCCAGTCGAACATCTCGTGCACTGCTAGCCTAACAGTTGTGGTGGCTTCCAGCCGGAAGGGATTGAGCTTATGAACACACAGAGTGGTCTGAATGTCCTCGGAGGAGGTCAGGCAGACCAGGGGGTGGCTTGTGAGCAAGAGGTCCCGCTGGAGCATGCAGCCCCACAGAGCTGAGGCCCCAGCGCTGCTGGCTGAAGGGTGACAAACACATGCCACTGCTGCTCTCTGGTATGTAAACTGTCAGATAAGGTCCTGCTAGCGCTGGGTCAGCTTGCACAGAGATCAAGGCTAAGGTGGAATAGTTGTATCTAGTAATCGCAGGAGGTAAACTAAACCCAGTGGGACAACCACAGTGGAGTTGTGGGGAGCCAGGCTGCCTGCAGTGGGTATCCCTGCCAGTAACACCACATAGGGCTGTGACTGCCTGGGTAATGTCATCAGAAATACCACAGTTAGGTATGGCTGTAGCAAAACCAGGATAAGTGGGAAAGAAGTAATTGGGGGCAGGTTGTTTATCTGGGAGGGATTTGGGTGGAGGAGAGGAGGTGGCAAAAAGGTGGGCCCTGATGCAAAGAATGAGGTATGGAGTCCGCCAAAGACCAGAAGGCTCCTGCTGATGGTAGGAGTGCAGATGCTTATGGCCAATAGTAACACTGACCTACACACTCAAGCCCTGGGAAGCTGGAAAGCATTGCCTGGGACAACTCGCTGGACTCGCTCCGTCAGGTCTCCGGCCATGTGTTGTGGCATGGGGGGGGACAAATCTGTACCATGGGACTTACTTACTTACAAAACTGTCAGAGGGTTAGTCATGTGCGAGGCTCATGGATCTGAGATTGAGAGCTTGTAACTTCATAGCTGTGCCTTATGGTTTGCATAAATAATGTAACTTGATCAGTGGTATGGTACTTAGGTTATTGATTATATTCCTGTTTTGCTAATTTCCTCATAGTGTGTTCACCAGTCAATAAACAGTGTGCCTCAATTATGTCTTGGGTAACTGGTCTGAAGAGGGGAGCCACACCTCAGCCCAGTCACAGAGCTATGGTCCATGCCGTGGGAGTGCTGCCTGCCCCGAGCCTTCGTCTAACAGTCCTGGGCATCCCAGAGAGCACGTGTCGGACAGGGTCTGACCACCCCCTGCCCAGGAACACCATTATTGGCCTGCCTGTGCAGAGAAGTAGAAATCCCCATGTGTAGTGGCCAGGCAGAAATTGGTGGTAACTGTGATGAACCATGAAGGCTACTGCAGGTTCCCCAAGTCCTCCTGCTCTGCCCTATGTTAAAGAGCAGCACCAAGAACCTGCCAGGGCAGTCACGGTAGATGTGGTCTCCGGCTGCCTTAAAAGAGCAGCAGTCCATCAATGCAACAAACAAAAATGTTAAATTTTAGAAGAATGAGAGTAAAGGTCTGCTGAGGTTGGGTCTTACATGGTAGACTTAATTTAAGTCTATCCCTGAAATATTCCAAATTAAGCAATCCACGCTAATTTCAACTGTTTTAAAACCATGATTCTTACAAAAGAGTAAAATTAAGGTGTAACAAGGATGATCTTCTCTAACAGTGTAATTCTGTATTTTCCATAAAGTACCCTAGAAGCAACATAATCATGCTTTTTGGCAGATACTTAATCTTTTTAAAGTAGAGGTTAATATGTTATTGCTGATTCATCAAGAATGTGCTTCTCAAGCATCAATACAATCACAAGAATAATGAGAAATGGGTGTATGCTACATCAGTAATTATTCAGGATGCTCCTGTTTTGTGTCGTTTCAGTTCATACCAGGCACCGCATCGGTGAGTAAAAACCAGATCTCTCCAAGGTATGCACACTTACCTTCTCCTCTGAAGAATAGCCTCAGGGTCCGGCAGACACCTCCACTTAAAAGCAGGCACACCAGGTAAACCACCTGCAGTCGGTAGATGGCACTAAATTATTACTGTTACTCATATTTTCCAGTTAAATCAGAAAGCAAAATAAAACAGCAAGGCTAGGTCTCAGCTCCGAAGAACTTGGGCTGTCATCATGAGGTGAGAGACACCACAGAGATGGAAGTAGGGGGAGAGGTGGCGAGAAGATGCTCACCTTCGGGCGGTGCACACCTGGGAACCTGCTGCCCTCGCCCGAAGGTGAGGCACCGAGCGGTCCTGCCGGCCTTGGCCACACACAACCCCAGGGACTGTACGCCACGTACTCCTGCTGGGAGATGGCAGGTGTGCGCTTCAGTCGCTGCAGAGCCGTGGCGCATTAATAACCACCACGCTTTCGTCAAAATGTCTGTCTTTGACCAGCTAGCGAATCATCTGTGCAGCCAAACCCAGGGTCATTTTACCACTGAAAGAATGTCAGTCACTTAGCTGGGAGGAGACACAACCTACTGACACGTAAAGAAGCATCTAACAACTTTTTTATTTTTTTTAGTCTGATTCTTTCCACTTTCCCTCATGCATCAGTCTTGATGCATCAGCACCAAGTATCTCGGATGAGGCAAGTGTGAAAGTGGTAGCACACATCTTTTCCTCCCTCAAACTAACACCTCTAGAGCTTCCCCATACAGTACGAAATGAACCAACAGCCAAAACATCAAACAAGCAGGAATGAGCATTTCCTCACCTTGTGCCACAGCCACCCCAGCACAGAACTACCTGGGAAGGAGCCAGAGCCAGGTGGCAGGTCTTGTGATGGAGAACAGCACACATACCCCCAGTCACCCCCCCTTTTTCCTACCAGGAGTGAGCATGAGGCTAGCCCCATCTTTGCTGCTGTTGGCCCCCCCCAAGAGTAGAGAAAGCTTCATCTGCTCCCCATTGGTAAGACTGCAGCAGGTGGAAGGCAAGTGACAAGGGAGCAGATACTGAGACAACCCCCACCAGCCTCTTCAGCTAGGACCTGCTGAACAGGACGGCTGCTTCAGCTATTCCCCATCCCCGTGCACATACAAATGGACACAAAAGACCTGCTGCTGTGGGCATATGCACAGCAGCTGTATTTTTTTCACCTGAATAGTCAGTGGACCGATTTCAGCTTTGTATCTTTGGAGCTACTTGTGTCCAGCAGTTGATGTCTTCCATGCACATTTCCACAACCAACTGGAAGGGCTCAGCGCCACACTGAAGTCTGTCCATCAGTCAGAGCCAGAAAAGTGACCCTTCTCATGCAAATACTCAAAAAACCCCGAATCTTGCAATAAAACCAGTCTCAAAACACTCAAGTCTAAAATTAAAGTTTATTTCAATTTTAGAAAGAAACAGGAAAATACATACACAAGTATCTTAGTTACACAAGTGACAGTGTGTTGTTTCTCTTCCATGTGTAGTTCCCACTACTGCCTGGCACTTTGAAATAACTTGATGTATTTCTCAGCGCCTTTTACGTGTTTTACAATACACACACAGAAAAACAGCTTCCAGTGAAAATCTGGGCAATATTAATCCACCTCAAAAATCAATTTTTTAATTTGGTTCAGTATTTGGTATAGAAAAGACATCATAAACATGACCTAGGCCAGCAATATGCATGTAACGCTGGTGAACAATACACTCTGAAAGCAGGCAGCTGCCTTCCATGTGTGTGGGTGTGCAAACTGAGGCTGCCCGACTAAGCGCTGCTTGATAGCACATGGGCTGTGCAGCACATCATCTGCCAGCCCACAGACAGTATTTGACTACAGTACGTAAAATTTTTTTCTTCCATCTAAATGGCTTACCCAGCACTTCTTTGCAGACACAGCTCCAAATGCAACCAAAGGGAACTTTGACCAAGGAAAACAGGACTGCACTTTGCTTCATGCATGTACGATCAAAAAGTACGGACCACTGATTGACAAAGTGTGCAATCAGCAGACTATTCAGCTGGTACATTATCTGTATGCAATACAGCTTACCATATATACTTACTTTTGGCATGAATACAGGGTCTTTTTATTAATAGCTTTTTAAAAAAAAAAAGTAATGGTCACATTAACTTAGCTGGCTCAATTTGAAAGATTAAACTCTTTTTGCCACTAATTCAAGACCTTTTCTACTTAAAGGGTATTTACTTCCCACGCAGAGGACAGCACTGTTAACCACAAGTGACTGTGCCTCACGTTAGGCCAGTGTCTGAGCGCTTTGCTGGACTGGGACTAAGGCCGTCAGCCCCTTGCACAACTGAGCACTGGAGAGACACTAAAAGAAAAGCAACAACAAAACCAAAGTCAACTCGCCATGCCGAACTCCGGACTTTCAATTTAGGTACTCACGTGGAGAAGTCAGTCTCCCTGCATGTTCAGTAGGGCATGGAAACTCATCCTTTCCTCTCTTAACCAACCAAGTATGGTAGGTAGAGAAACTAGTTTCCGTACTTCAGCATTACACTCAGAGGCCCCTCAGTGGGAGGTATTTACTCCAACTGACATTCTTGTTCAGAAAAATGTGTTAGATGGTGAACTTATGTACTAGATCTAGATAACCAGTGTTTGTTTTCAATAAAAATACTGACTAATAAGGAAAATAAATGCCTTCAACAGAAATGGTGGTTAAAATATTTTATTTTTTATATAATAGAACATACTGCTGTTTACTTTAAATCACTTTAGAGCAAAGGCACACGTTGTTAAAAATACTTCAAATTTACATCACATGTACAAATGCATAAAACAGATGTACATGTCACCAAAAAAATACAATATGGCTTCATAAGGTTGAGGCGGGGCCGGGACAATTCAACATATATTTAAGTTTTACAGGATGCTGTTAACACTGAAAGGACTGACTAGAACATAAAAGAATGGACTTAAAACACTGATTATGTTACATAAACAGTACAAACACATTGAACATACAACACTGAGCATTCGTGTATGGATTCATAGGATTGATAGTTCTGCAAATTCATCAGGCTTTCCAGTGCCACTGAGTAAACAGTGCATGCGTATGATCTGCCAGTTTGCAATAGTGGGAAGATAAATTGCAAATTCTCCGTCCACAAACAGGCTCCTTGAAGAATCTGCTGATATGCTTTGTAAAAAAAAAAAGAGTGAAACAATAGGCTTAAGGTATTAATTGGAGAGAATAATTGAATAATGAACGGACAACTTACATGGTAATCACTTCTGGCTAAAAAGCGTAAAACATTAAGTCTGCAAGAATGCTCCATGACAATCATTTCGCATTAGTCCCACCCAAGTTTAAGGCTCATATCTAAAATTTACCTTAGATTTGTTTTCCTTTGTGTAAAATTACCTGAGCACAGATATCAAAGATCTACAGAGCTTTTAAAATATCTGCCGATACCTTAAAAATCTGTAGATAACTTAAAGCAAAACATCAATATATTGAATTCTACCAGCTAAAAATTCTCAAAAAAACAACCAACAAAGCAATATTTTGGTATGTCAGTAAAGCCAGGATAAGAATGAGCTTAAGCTTTTGCTGTCACCTTTTAAAAATGTACATAAAATGTAATAGAATTATTCAAATAGGACCGCTTAATTGTAAACAATACATTAAACCTTTAAAAAAAAAACAGGAATCAAAATTCAGGCAGTCACTCTAGTCTTCTATAAATTGTTTACAAATGCTGCTTTTCTTCTTGCTAGAGATGGCTGGTGGTTTCTTAAGCACTGATAGATGGAAAATAAAAGGACCCACCTCCACTGTATGCTGTATTATCATTTACACTTTGTGTCCTACAAGTGTGAATTGCTGCCATTCTCATTTGCTAAGGTTTATTCCCTGCACAACTGTAAGGCCCAGATCCAGAAAAGCACCTAGCATCATCAAGAGCTCTGCAGGATTGGGTTAGATATAATAGGTTTAAAGATAAACATGCACTTCAATGATTTGCTGCACTGGAACTCATAAAATTTTCAAAGTGCAAGGCAGAAAAGCATCAGGTTGCATGGACAGACCAGCTCCCAGCAAAGTCAATGCCATCGCGGAGAGGTGCATTAGACCCTTAATTTCATTTAAAAAGCTTGAAAAAGACGACACTGCACAGAAGATACACATACATACTTCCAGCAAACAACAGACTGTATGGGATGATTTCCAACACAAGGCTTTGGAAATATACCCTACTAGAAGCCGTTTGTTGATTTTATTGAACCAACTGAAAACAACAAAGAAACACAAACCACATCACCTTTTCCTCCTCCTGCCTCACGCACTGGTTCCTATCTTTCATTCCCAAAAGAAATTAATACAGATAAAAACTTCACTTTAAGCAATGAGCAACTGTGTATGAACCCACAGAGCAAATGGGACTCTTCCATTCAAATACATCAAGTTAAAACTTTGATATGACAATTACAGTTACTTCTATTGTTGAACTGGGACTAGCTGATTGCAGAGGGCACTTTACAATCATTGAAAAAAGGGTACCAAAAAAATTCCTATGAAATATGAACCTAGGATTAAAAAAAAAAAAAAATTAAAAAAAATTCATGATGGATGGCTGTCCTGGATAATTAAGAAAGAAAATCACAGCAGTTTGAAGTACCCATAATTCTATGTATAAATAGCAGGTAATCCAAATAAAATGCTACAACTAGTTTGAAAATCTAAATTGAACACTGCTTTTCTATTAAATAGATTAAAATACTCATCCACTGAGAAATTACACTGATAAATAAAATATTTTCATGTATCAAAAATGAGGGGCAGGTACTATCAATTCCAGACTTCTTGTCCCAATAATGAAAGGTCCGAGAAACAAAAGTAAATTGTACAAGAAACAAAAGTAAATTGTACAGTAGTTCTAGTCTCTTAAATTTACAATACTGAATCCAGCAGGATTTGGCTAAATAATACAGTTTAAATAAGCTAATCTAAAGGAACAGAGTGTCCTGTAAACATCTGACACAAACCACATTGCATTCTGATGGCGTGGCTATACCTTCTCTATGCAGGAGAAAGACAATTCAACTGGTGGTGGTAGCAAGGGACGCAATCTAAAGGCAACGTTCCTGTTCTTCAGTAAGGCTTGTAAAAAATTTGAGCAGTGTACGTATGACAGCCTGTACAATTCTGAAATTTTTGGAAAGCTCTTAGGTTTTAAAAAAAGCCTAAATGTTTTAAGTATAAAACACACATCGAGAAGATGTCCTTCTAAATTATGTGTAAAAGTGTCTGGCACCAGAAACGACCATTAGGTATTATTATACCTAAGGAAAAAAAGCAAAGAATCACTCAAGACAAGCGTCCCTGAACTTCAGAGCAGATGCAGCCAATTACGTTACTTTGTGTTGTTCTGTTCCTCTGGAAAAGAATTCATGAACATACACTCTTTAAGCTGTCTGTACTACAACATCAGTAATATATATTATATATACAGTATGTATATATAATATATATATATTTGTATACCTATTTCTTTTACCTCAATCTGGAATCATGTGGTTTCATGCAACACACTTACCAGGAATCAAACCTATTCATTAGATCATAGCTGGTGTAACTTTAGTATCAAATCTTTTATTATACAGCAATTCAGCGTTGCTCAGCATCAATCATCTCTGACTAGAATCCTCATCTCACTCTTCTTTCAGTCCAGTTCACATTTGTTGCCTCTATCACCCTTTTTCAGCCACCTTCTTCAGGTAGTGCCTCCACTTGGTGTTCAATGCTGAGACCTTATTTCTGTCAGCTTCTGAAGATAGCTCTGTGCTGCTGGCATCGAGAGAATAAACTGAACCGTCCTTTGACCTATTCGGTAGCAGCCATATCCCATCAGTCCAAAAACTGTTGCTTTTATGACAAATTTGAAAATCTTACTTGAAGCTGATGGAGGAGGCACACTGAAACAAAAGATATAAAACTATGTTAACACCTGCATAGCTGGAAAGAACAGGCCTTCTCTAATCAAAACAAGGATCTTCTCTCCCCTTTCCCCTTACAGTGCAGGAGACTTCCAGGTAACAGATGTCTCATGAACGAACAGTGTATTCTTTCATACTCAGGGGCTACATCCAAATTAAATAGTAGTAACAACAACAATTACTAATAATACAACTTTTTGCACTTACGTATGATGCCACTCTTAATGGCTACAGACCCTGACTTGCCCATCACCCTGTCAAAGTAACTAAGACAACATCAAGACTTCTTGAAGAATACTAGAAGTTAATATTGTTTGTTGAACTGTTTATAATATTACTGTGCATATCTCTGCAGAGACAAAAGCCAGAAGAAACACAGGACACAGCCCAAGTCCAACATCTGTACAGTCAACTCACTGTCATTCACGGTAATGGAGGAAAATGGAACTTGGATATTCTGGATAACGCGTGTCAGGACCTGGTCAGGTTTGTGCTGCCAGAAGGAGGAAGTCTGGAGCCAGGCTGGCCCCTGTGCAGATTCGGAGGAGTGTTTCAGCAAGGTGTACCCCTGGATGCCAGGCAGGCTTGCCAGCCTAGCTGCAGCTCCCAGCAGGAGCGTGTGGAGGCCAAGCCCCTGCAACACTCATGGCCTCCAGAGCTCCACAGGGGACAGTGCGGACAAACCAGAGAGGCTTCGCAGGAAGCAGTCTCCGGTCTGGCAGGTATTGCTGGCTTTGAGATCTTCACAGAGCCACTTGGAGGTCTCTGCATTGGCCAGCTGGAACCAGGAGGGTAAACGACAACAGGCACACCAAGTCTACCCCTGCCTTCAAGCAGTCTTACTAACAGTGTATAAAGCAAACTGTTAATGTTACCTTCAAAATAAAGCTGGCTTTGAAAGCACAGCCATGTGCACATGTAGCCCTGCACCTTCACTAACAGGCTCTGCGGTACCTCAGCTGGCCCTGCACCCACAGCATGCCCACACTGCAACTCAGATAATCCTCTCACTAGGGACGGAGAGGTCTCTGCATGTCATTTCAAAGAAGCCACAAATTCTCATTTACTTGTATCTAGAAAATGTTTCTCACATATTCAGAAACAATCAGTTACCGTAGTGCAAAAACATTATGGGCAGACTCAAACCAGGTCAGATGCGCTGAGATTAGGATACAACTAGACGGAGTTCAGATCCATGTACTTAAACTAGAGCAAAGTTATTACTGGTAAGATTTTGCATATTAAGGGAATATACAGGAAGAGTTTTAAAAAAGCATACATGCTAAACAACGGAGGGGGTAAAGGCATCCCTTTACACCTTCTTACATGCTTCTCTATCCCTTCTCAATTGCAGTCCCTCAGCGCAATTTAAAAAAATCTATTCATGACAATCTGAAGCAAATAGTAAGTTGTACTCAAAGTCAGGTGCAATGCATGAAAAATATTGGAAGTCTGAGAAATGTATACGCTTCTATCCAGAGGACTTCCAGGATCACTTTGGAACTTGTAAAACCTAACTAAACACCTGTAAAAGTCTTAGCAACTTTTCACTTTAGAGAGGTGACAACCACTAACATACAAAAATCCCCTGTAACTCTGCTCCGCAACTGCAGTGCAACAGCATGAGAGGTAAAGTAGTTTAATGAGAAATGAGTCTCAAATACAGTAATCTTATGAACATTATTTGCTTCATACTATTTTAGAAAGTCAAATTAATGCATTATTAATGTCTTATGAAAGATACTGGTAACCATTCCACTTAGTTATGGCACTGGCACGGTAAAGACAATCAAGTTGAAGAGCCTAAACTTTGATGAAAAAAACCCTCTGTAAACTTGAAGACACATAGTCAGGCTTTTGGCTATTCAGTTCTGTAATGTCAATGATGCAGCCAACAATAACAACACAGATTTGGACAACCTCATTTTATGGTTATTTATGAGGGTGCAGAGGAATATAGACATCTAGTTTGTGACTCCAGGCAAGGCTTAGCCTTGAAAATGACTTATAAATGGCTAGGCAGGGCTTCTGTACATTGCATTCTTAGATCCTGATACCAAAAGTGTCCCAAAATCATATTTTAGATGCCTAAACACACAGTTTAAGTGGGGCACAGTCTTTTCTGTTTTTCAGAGCCTCTGAAGGGATAGGCGAGGTGCTTATACAAACACAGTAAACGGACGTGATAAGATAAAGTGCCAATATTGGAAAGGCTCTATTATCCTAAGCCACCGCAGACAGTACTACCAGGTTGTACTATAATCCCTCCTACGTTTCTAAAGTCCTGACCTTTGTGGCTTTATAGGATACACATATTCTGAAGATTTTAGTTCTTCAATTCCTTCTTTTACAAAAGCACATACATCTATTTTAGTATGTACTTTGGAGTGAGAGTTCACCAGATACGTGGCTTAAATCACCCCATATTTAGGTATACACATTAAAACATGTTATTACTTATATATATATATACACACACACACAGAGTTAAAAATAGGCTATGAGCAGCTGTGATACTAAGCTTGCCAGAGCCAGTAGTGTTCTGAAAACAAAAGCTTTGAATCCAAGTTTATATTTACCTAAGCTAGACTGGAAGCCTGGTTTTGTTTTCACCATCTTCTATAGCCCTCATTTGAACTGTCGTTTTAAAAGCCTTAAAAAATGTGGATCAATGAATTTTCTTTCTAGACAACGGCATCTTCTCATCTCTACTTCCCTCGATATCCAACTATTTACTTTTTTCCTTTGATATTTTCTCCTCCTTTGCTGTAAGCACAATCTGAAAGCATTGCACAGCAAGTCAGTGAGCTGATAGGGCAAGGATAACAGTAGTGATGTTTCTTCAAGCTGTGACAACCAAAAAAAACCCCAACGAACCCATTATTGCTGTCTTTTAGCAAGAGAAGCTGTTACATCAACATGTAGGAAAGGATGACTTACCTCATTATTTCCTGGATGTTTAAGTCAGAGTTCCAGTTCTTTTCAATTCCAGGTACATGACCCATCCCAACAACACCAACTACAACAGCTGGGATATATTTTCTAGGTTCAGCTTGAAAGACAGATGGAGAGAAAGGAACACATTAGTAAAAGAACTAATTTCAAGCTATAAATAAATAGGTAATGTGTGAGATTACAAAATCGAATTCTCCTGGAGGTAGGGACTCTTCTACTAGATATTAAAACTGTTACATACTAAAAGTTAATACTCATCTCACCTACTGCCTCTTATGTTGAAAGTCTGGGGAAAAAAAAAAAAATCAGCACCATTTCTGGATTTTCAGGAAATGTTTGTTTCAGTAAATAGACCTGGCCAGGGCTCATACTCCAACCTCAGAGTGAGAGGCTCAGCAGATGCAAGCTAAATTAATTTCTTTCCTTCCCTGTGTGGCTCATGTTTCTGTACTGCTTATCAGGAACAGCCCTGGTCTCGGCTGTCTCCTGAACAGAGAGCTTTCTCCACCACTTTGGACAGTCGCAGCTGGCACACACCCAAATTGTGACAAGTCCTGGTCTAACAAGCAGAATGAACAACTGGAGAACAGCACTCAAGACCATGCCTGCCCCTGTTAAGTTTACTGTTTACAGACCTGGCCTCAGCAAGTAACAGCAAAACCCATCCCCTTTGTGTGCAGCAGCTAGCCAGTCACCATTAGACCACTGCAACACATGCCAGCTCTCACCCTCACCCCCATCTACCATCTAAATTCCACAACACCCAGTGGAAGTTAAAACGTTGTTCCTGAAAGTTTTGGGATTACCTCTCCCCCAATGAAAAAACAGCACCATGCTGCGATAAAAATAATTCACAGAAAACTTTAAGTGACAGTAATCAGGCTGCTTTCTTATGGGGAAAGTTATACATAAATATAATATATAAACACAAAATGTGAGTAAATTCCATTGTCTTGCTTTAAATATCCACCCTTGATCTGTCCAGGAATAAGCAAGAAAGTTTGAAAAGCAGAACCCCCCCCCCCAAATGGAAGAAAACTGTACTGAAAACACTAGAACTATTATACACATTTTCAAAATTGTTGCTTTGGACTTGCCTACAATAGCAAATAATTTGGACAATGGTGGTGATGATCTATTTCTGCCCATTTGAATTGTGGGGTTTTCTATTTTACTATGAATCTTAAGTATATAATTTCCCTTTTTTTTTTTTCCTTTTTCTTTTTGCCTCTCGTGAGCATGAATGCCTAGAACAGATTATACGTATGTAATATAAATGCACAGCTTCTGAACAAAACTGTCTCTGGCATTGTCTTGTTAACTAAGAGACTGGGACACACAACTATCAGTCAGGCAGTCCCTCACATTCTTGTCTTTTATGGTCCCACCTTCCAAGTCCTTCATAATACATATAAACCCCTTCCAGTTTCACAGGCATTCACTAAACCAGTGATCCAGACACTGAGCTTTTAAGAAGGTAGAGTCTAAAGGCGGGGGGGAAGAAGGAAAAAAAAAAGAGGAGGGGAACTGCTACACAGTTCCTCTTGTGGCTCATGACCCAGCCAGGACTAACAATAAAACTAGATTTTCAGCTTGCTCTTTAGACCAAGTAACTGAACACATCTGTGCCTCCTTCAGCCATATCAACCAAGCTAACAGGAAATACTGTGTGTTTGCACAAACTTTATGAAGGCAGCACTGAGGTAATATGAGGCAAGGGAGATACAAGAACACAAGTGCAATCCCCTTGCTATTTTCAGTCACCAAAGAGTGCCAAAGGTCTGCACTGAACTGATTACAGTGTCTTAAGACAGCAAGTAAGAGGTAACACATACCTCAGTATGCTTATTATATAAGAAGGACATGCAGATCACATACAGCAGCAAAATACTTACAAAAGCTAGAGAAATGCAATTATTCTGTATGCTGATGCCTTGCTGAAACATGCAGTCACACGTTTCAAGCAAGAACTGTGCTCCTGAGCAGCTAGTGCTGACAATGAATTCGCTGAGGTGACAAGGTGTGAGATAGGCAACATAAGCCTAGGCTGTTCTGTGCTGTGCTGCAATACCAGATGCCCGCCTTTTGAAAAAGTTGCCAGGCTAATTAGTATTTTCCCGTTTTAAACAGGACAATGAGAAAGGAATCATAATTTGGAGTCTACTGCTCTACAAAAATTTTTTACTCTTATAGGTAGCTGCAACAGAAGAGTAATATCCCTTTTTATTTTTTTAAGCACTGTAATCTTATGTGACATGGCACACATGAACAGAACATCCCAGAGTTCCTGAGAAGAACTCAACTTTGGACTAGTACACAAAGAACACCTTGCTGGTTATGATATCTGCTTTAAAACAATTACTTTCTGAAGCTCGAGGTAGTTCTATCTGTTTTGCTGCTTGCTTCAGCATGTAGGTCAAGTAAATATCTCGTTCAGAGACAATCGTTCGATGAAGATCAGGAAATTCTCCAATCATTTCCGCCATCATCTGCTCCAGTAAATCCTTCTGTTTGCATTTCTCCACATCATCTTTACTGAAAGAAAGGTAAGTTTTCTCAGTACCTGTTATGCTTTTAAAGCCCAGCACAGACAAACCAATGAATAAAAACAATTGGGTATTATACACATTATTCACATACACCCACACTCTTTGGGTCTCCTCCCCCAGTTCTCCTCCTCAGAAGCAAAACAAACTCCCCAAACCTGTAAAACTGGGTCCCTAACAATGCCTCCACAGTAAGGGAAAGGGAAAGCAGAGAGGTCACTTGCCTTTAGGCAGTGCAACTGGATTTTCACCCTTCTCAGTTTGAAAGCTGACAACTCAACTGAGCAAAAGCACTAGGGCTTCAAAGGAAATAGTTTTCATGGTGCCCCACTTCCAGTGAATATTAGTAAGCTTAGAAGAAGCAACACAGAGCACTCCCAAGGAAGCAGATCTTATCACTGAACACAGAGGCTCTATTTAAGGAACAACAACAACAAAAAAAACCCAAACCCCAAAAAACCAAAACAAAAAAACCCAAGCACACTGTAAGGCAGTCTGAGGGGAAGCAAAGAGTTCTGCAGGATCCTAATGTCAATCACAGGTCTTCAGCAGGGAACTCAAAGTTATAAATCAATTCCCTGAACAGAAGAATAGGAAATGGGCAGGAAATAAACAAATAAAAACTGCAGGAGTAAACGTAACGAGCTTTTATACTTTTTTAGAGGTGCCGTTAACCTTCTGTTTGCACCCACAGCTGTGGTACAGTCATAGTTTGTAGCGACAGAATCATCTGGTTTTGCATCACTGTCTACTGAAGGATGATGCCAAACATGCTTTCTTTATTTTCCAAGATCAAAAGCACACTACAAATGCCAACAGGGACAACCAAAAGGAGAATGCATTGCTAGCTTTCAACAGATCATAGACTTCCCAATTCTAAACATCTTTCCTTTTCAGCCCCTATCCATGTGTTATTTTTCAAAATCAACGCAGCAAATAAATCAATTGTACAACAACCGAGATGCTATGTCCAAGCTTCAGTGGGAAGCTAGTGTGCATATACTGTAATTCACTTAATACTGCAGTTGAAAATGAAAATGTTCTTAGGATGGATAAAGGAACGGAAGAAGTTGCAGAGAAACATATCCTCCAATGCCCCTAAAAAGCCTGCAAATAGTCTAATACCAGCATGAAACTATTAAGTAAGAAAACTTACTTTGCACAAGAACTGTAGTTAACGCATTGTAAGAGGGTCAAACTCATTTTACAGATGAATGCAACAACAAGTATTTACAGGAAAGGACAATTAAGTAAACGCTAAAACTGTAAAATGGGAGGTTTGTTTGACCAGACTACGGTTTGATCGCTGGACCAATTTTAAAAGCCTGGAAAAAATGCCACAGATCACTTCATGAGCTGTGCAGAGCTCTGGTCACAGGGTATTAGACAGGCACTAAGATTCTGGGACAACGTGCACAGGGAACCATTTCTGGCAAGCCTCCCACCACTGCGAGTGATAAGAGGAGACTGAATTTAGGAGGACAGCTGCACATGTGTTCTCACCCAGTTCAAGCAATTTATCACACATCTACTTGTGAAAAGAGTAAGCACAGGGATGTCTCTGAAGGGCAGGGGAAACCAAACTGAGCGAGAGAATAGCTGTCTGAGAAATATTTCTGTAAGGCAAAAGTTCCTAACAAGGTCCCTTTATAACGGCAATAATCATTAAGAGTCCACATGTTGTCCACAGACTTTAAACATTTTCTCTTGTTCCAAAAATCTTCTCAGACAGCAGATTCAGTTCTCAAGCTGCCCTGATCCAGATGTGACTTAGCACAGCAGGCCCACATCCTTTGGAAATCTTAAGAAGGTATAAATTAGCATACCGAGGCCCTACTCTCTTCTATTTATAATATCCACACACAATAGTGGGAAAGATTTTATTTTCAGCATGAAAATAAGAAAAATAAAGTTTTTTCTTAAGTACACTAGGAATTCTCCAGCACCAAATCTTTCATTTCACCTGGAAGTAAAGCATCAAAAGACAATTAAAGAAAGAGCTGGAATAAGATCAGAAAGCCAGCTTGCTTTTCAAAAATACGGATTATTGCAGGGCAGTTTGTGTGTTTATCCTTCTCACTAACTTCAAGTTTCACTGCATCAGGCTGGGTACAGAGGACTTCCAGCTCCTACTAAAGTCAAACTGAAGACTTGAACAATTCACCCCCATAGATAAACATGTGGGAAGCTCATTCTTACCTGATTGGGTCAGATAAGAAGCAAAGGCCCCAGGCAAGCTTGACTTTTTGCCAGAAAGAAAGTGCAGCAATTGCTCTCTTAAATGTAACAGGGATGGGTCGGTCTCCAAGATGGAATTTACAGAAGGGTACCTTACTGGCCTGAAAGAGAAGATACAAATCAGTAGTCAACATTTCATATTGCAGCACAGTACATCCTTATTACAAGAACATTTGTTTTGTTGTGTTATGCAAGGTATCCTAAAGAAGAGCAAGTAGCGTCATACTTCAACATAAAAAAATATTTTGGCTTTGCAGTACGTAAAATTTCCAAAATACTACTTCATAAAGGAATACATCAGCTACAAAATGCAGTTAGGTATTACAGTAAAAAAGTTAAGTTGTAATGCCACTCTCTTTAGGTTACTTTTAGCAAAGCAGAAGGCTTCTGTTTATGATTACTTAAGGTGAACAGATAAGGCTCAATATCTATCTGGGTCTGAATAAAGTTTAAGGTGAAACAACTGTGGTCATTTTGCTTTTACCTAGGATTTGTCAGGATCACTAACCTATCAGTTTGTCATGTTAAAATATATTCAAGAAAGAGCTTATGAAACAAGATACCAGAGAGATGCCAGATACCAGAAAACAATGTGAGGTGAGCCTTTGCTGTAGCTTAGACTGACAAATTTTAACACAGTACAGAATTTCTAGAAAATTCTTTCCTATGCATACCTGTTTAAAAATTTCAAACAACCACTTTAGAATAGGACAGAGCTAACATTTTTCTTTTCAGCTTAAAATGTTTCGCTCTGGTCTGGAATGCTCAGGAAAATAAGCCTCGAAACAGTTTTCTTTTTATTAAGGATAAATACACCAAATTATTCCAGATTCTTTAACAGCTATGTTACCTCAGTTTTCCTTAGTACTGCCTAATTTACATAAAGACAGCAAGATACATTCTGCAAGGTGGATACATACAGTGAACATAGTGTCTCAGTATTCCCAGACAAAAAAAGAGTAGCTGTGATACACAGTAGAACTCCAGCTACTATTTACTTACCAGTATCACAGCTGGCAGCAGTACAAAAGAGAATGTTAAAAGACCAGATAGGACTAACAGACCAGTCAGGCATTTCACTTCCCCAACCAACCTTTCTAGATGAATGTGTTAGATCTCATTAATGCTTTGGAGTTGGTTTTCACAGCCTGAAACCCTGACACCACCAACACTGGGACCAGGATCCATACCCAGAATTCAAAAACAATTATTTAAGAGGAAAAAATTAAATAATAAATTAAATGAAAACAAATGCCATCAGAAACATCAGGAAAAACCTTTATCATTTGAATCCTCTTTGGAGTTGCTTTCATGCCACTTAAGGCTACAAACCTCTGTACTTTCAAGTACACTTTGAAGCCGAAGATGATTCTTTACACTTCACAGGCTTCAGCACAAGTATGGCCAGAGTACTCTTTTCTAGTTACTAACAGATGGTTTTATTTCGTTTGACTCTGGGAGCAAAAGGCCAGTAATTTGACCTCAGAAAAACCATTTCAAGTTCGCACCTCTTTGAAAGCTTCCCTGAATTCTCCTCCTGGGGCCATTCCCAGCTGTTCTGTGATGTGAGCAGAAACCTTCAGAAGCAGCATTTGCATCAATCCAGACATGACTCCATTCTGACAGAAAAGGGAAGAAAACATTAAAAAAAAAAAAAGAAAATCAACAAGCTGTGTGGATTTCCAAGAAGAATGTACTGTTCACAGTCATGAAACAAATGTTAATTATCTTAGCGAAGCAGCAGCACTGAAGCTACCTTTTGGAGCCAACTCACTGATCAATACAGCTCTATTTCAGTTTCTATCAGTTGTGAAGTAGCTTTTCACTTCAATGTGTAGCCAAAGTATTCTCCCTTTCAACAAAAATATATGGCAGAGTTAAGAAAGGGCAGCCAGGCTTACTCCAGTCTATATTTACTCCACCTGCTGGAAGAAAGCATCTGAGTAACTGAATGCTAAAACAGCTCATACTGTGCATTTAAGGGCCACAAGAGTATATTCCATTGAATGTACAAGTGAATGTCACATTATAGAGATACTGAAAGGGAAATAGCTAGTGGTCTAATCACAAACACTTCCACAGTCCTGGGAAACACTAGGCTGACGACTGGTAACAGACATAGAAACACAGAGAGTCTAGCGTTGAGCAAGAAATTGCAGCACGTGACTTCAGCCCGTAAGACCTTAGAAAAGACCTCACAGTTCAGAGTATGACTCACTCCCACAAGCAGACTGAAGGCCCCTCCTCACACAGTCTATTCCTATTTGAACAGAGACCTAAAATTAAGACTCTTCTCTTTAAAAAGAAAAAAATTCTCTTATATACTTATGCAAAATTTCCATTCCCTAGCCTTTGACAAAAAGAATGAAAAAAACCTCAAACAAGTCCTTTCAGAGCTGTTCCTTCTGTCCAGCTCTGGCAGTCCTCAACCAGTTATTTTTACGACTAAGACTCAGTGGCTAAGTGTTACCTGTCCCCAAGTGTAACCTGTACCTTGGTTACATATCTCCTCTAATCTGGCATCAGTCCACACCGCTACCAAAAGCGGCATACACCCTTCCCTTGCCAAAAGTTAATTTCCTGCTCTATCACCAGCTTCATGCAACTGAAGAGGAGGTTACACAGGATAGCTTGAGTTAATACAACTGCTTGAAGTTACCAGAGGAAGATCTTAAGTCTCCATTCCTTGCTCCCAGGACCATGCTCAACTGACCCACCCTGTGCCAGATCTGATGCTTGCGTGGCCTCTCCAAAGGCTGTAGGCAGTTTCTGCAGTTAAGTGAACTCAAGAGTCACTGAGGACCAGGACTGGCAAAAGAGATGGGCTATTTTCAAAGCCAATTGATTATCTGCTTTATCATGCTAAAAACTAGCAAGCATGGCAGAAATACAGGGCACTGGGCTCCTGGGGAGAGATGAGGAAGGAAGAAGGCAGTGAGAAAAAGGGTTTTTGGCATCTTTGAGATCCAGTTCGAAAGCCTGGGGGACAAGGGTTTCCAGAAGTTCAGAAAAGGTGCCCACAAAGAAAAGAAAACTAGGATAATGCAGCCTAAGGTTTTTGCTGTCTGATCTCCCCTTCAGGACTGATGTATTTCAAGTTGTATTTTTACACTATGACAGAAAGATTCATCCCTAGAGGGCTTTAAACTAAAGTTGCTGGGGGAAGGGAACCTCAGTCCATCCCACTCCTACTAGTTTGAAGCCAGTGCCAGCAACAGATGCCCAGAGGTTACAGAGAGATCACAGGTCAGCAGCAGAGCACCTGAAGGGCAGCACAAAGGAATCCCAGCCAGGAAGTCAGCTTCAACGGGGGACCAACTCAAATGCCTCTGTGAAAATGCACGTAGCACACGGAATCAACAACAGGAGTTAGAAACATGCCCGTGCTTGCAGGGCTGCGATCTTATTGGATCACGGAGACATGGTGGGATGGCTCCTATGACTGGAGTGTTAGAATGGAAGGATACAGGCTCTTTAGGAAGGACAG
>JAVKLA010000005.1:22301365-22319789 GCA_034782735.1 Sagittarius serpentarius | reverse complement strand
AGGAGGGGCTGGTGGGGAATGTGAAGCTCAAGGGCAGCCTTGGCTGCAGTGACCATGAAATGGTGGAGTTCAAGATCATTAGGGCAGCAAGGAGGGCGCACAGCAAGACTTCCTTGTCTCTAAATTGGAGAGACATGGATCTGATGGATGCACTACTCCGTGGATAAGGAATTGGCTGGATGGTCGCACTCAAAGAGTTTGCAGCCAATGGCTCGATGTCCGAACAGAGACCAGTGATGAGCGGCTTTCCTCACGGGTCAGTATGGGGACCAGCGCTGTTTAACGTCTTTGTTGGCGACACGGACAGTGGGACCGAGGGCACCCTCAGCAAGTTTGCTGACGACACCGAGCTGTGTGGTGGGGTCAACACACTGGAGGGAAGGGATGCCATCCGGAGGGACCTTGACAGGCTTGAGGGGTGGGCCCGTGCGAACCTCATGAAGTTCAACAAGGCCACGTGCAAGGTCCGGCGCGTGGGTCAGGGCAACACCGCGCACAAATACAGGCTGGGCGATGACTGGATTAAGAGCAGCCCTCAGGAGAAGGACTTAGGGGTATTAGTGCATGAAAAATTGAAGATGAGCCAGCAATGTGCACTCGCAGCCAATCACATTCTGGGCTGCATCAAGAGAAGCGTGGCCAGCAGGTCAAGGGAGGCGATTCTGCCCCTCTGCTCTGCTCTCCTGAGAGCCTACCTGGAGTGCTGTGTTCAGCTCTGGGGCTCCCAGCATAAGACAGACATGGGCCTGCTCCGGTGGGTCCAGAGGAGGGCCGTGAAGATGATCAGGGGGCCGGAGTACCTCCCCTCTGAGGACAGGCTGAGAGAGTTGGGGTTGTTCAGCTTGGAGAAGAGAAGGCTCTGGGGAGACCTTATAGCAGCCTTCTAGTACCTAAAGGGGGCCTACAGGAAAGATGGGGAGGGACTCTTTAACAGGATAGTGTTAGGACAAGGAGTAAGGGTTTTAAACTGAAAGAGGGTAGATTTAGATTAGATATTAGGAAGACATTCTTTACTGTGAGTGTGATGAGGCACTGGAACAGGTTGCCCAGAGAGGCTGTGGATGCCCTCCCATCCCTGGCAGTGTTCAAGGCCAGGCTGGATGGGGCTTTGAGCAACCTGGTCTAGTGGAAGGTATCCCTGCCCATGGCAGGGGGTTGGAACTAGGTGATCTTTAAGGTCCCTTCCAACCCAAACCATTCTATGATCCTGCTGGCTAACAGAGGGATACATCTTCGAAGTGTGTCTGAGTCATTTGTGCTCTTAACCTGCATGAAACTCAGCACCTGCCATATTTGCTCAACATCAAGGAGGTAAAAAGTGACAAGCAGCAATATGTAGCAGCAACCAGCAACAACTGACCAGCCAGAAAGCATTGGGGGATAAAGAGCAAAACGTAGGAAAAACAATGGAAGCAGAACAGTTAAAGAGGTTATTATCAATACCAGATTGTTCAATATCAGATAAAGGAAAGCTGACCACAAAAGAACATTAAATCCTCAGTGGCTGGCAATAATTTTACAGGTCAGATGCAACAGCCATAAACACAGAGCAATGCACAAGTAGAAAGAAACTTAACTGCACAGGCAGAAGGATGCAGAGCTATTAGCACACAGGAGACAGAAAGCGAAATACCGATTTTATCAGCCCAGTGTTCAATGGCAGTCAGAAAGCAAGAAGAGTAAGAGGGATTACCAGGAAAGGAACAAAACAGAAACATCAACGTGCTGCTGTACAAACTTTAGCAGCCTGCTGTCTTAAAAACAAGATACTTGAACTAGAAAATGTGCAAAGAAATACCAAACACATGAGAAGGGATGAAACATATTAAATACTCATGAGGCTTGGGAAAGGATGACAGAGGAAAATACACTCTATGACACACCATGACTAGCATGGAGACAGTGAAAAGGACAGGAAGAGAGAGGGATACCCAGGCGAAGTACAACTGCAGCTTCTAATGCCGTTCCCCAGGCATCTGTTAGTGGCAGCTGCCAGAAGGCTTCTGAAGCAGACAAATCTTCCAGCACAGAAATGCTTATACTATATATGGGAATACAGCCTAAGGAGGGGGCCTTGGGGCTACTCTTCAACTGTGTAACAAGTCACAGATCCAGCACTAACTGCAGAACTGCGGGCAGAAACAAACCATTTGTATTGTAGTCCTCCGGATTTCTTCTTTCAAAATGTTAATTTCCACGGACGCAGCCCTGTGCAAACACAGCCCTGCCACCTGGAGCCTGGAACTGGTTTTCCTACTGCTGCAAGCGCACTGGAGGTTAGGCTTTAAAGTGCAAGTGAAGGTAGTAAGTGACAACAGCCTGTTCCTGTCCATATGGTGTACCTCTCAACTACCAATTCACATTATATCAATTTTATTTAACAGGCCAATCCTGTAGGTTACCTAAACATGGTGGGCTGTATTACATGGTGGGACATGAGAGCTTTTTTGCTGGCCAGAAGCATTAAAAGAAACCAACATTACAATATATTCCTGCACAGGTAACTTCAGCCTAAAGGAGTAGGTTAAAAAAGTGAGGTTGAGCTAAGATTTTCCTGCCACCAGCCCACCTTCTCTTCTGCCCCAGACAAGGTTTCTCAAATCCTCTGTGCCAGGACCAGCAATCATACAGCCACATAGGGACATGATGCAGCTAAAAAGCAAGCCCTGTTCAGACTGCCGTGAAGCCACGGTATGGACACAGAAGGGACAGTGAAAACAGGAAGCCAGGGGAGAAGATAAGACAAAAACCTGTCTTACCAGTCTGGTTTAAGCCAACCGTTACTGTGCATCTTCAGGTAATACACATTGAGCCAGATACCAGTCTGCACTATGTTGCTTTGCTTAATGGAAAGCAAACAGGTAGTCTCTGCCAACAACTGCAAGGTTTTGAAATTCAAGGAGGAACTGAAGGAAGGCTGTTTTTAACCTGCAACAGTTGCTTGATAAACTGTGAATACCAGTGACCCACTGGAAGCGTGTAATAGTTTCATATTAACACTCTGCTCAGTTTCCAACTTCAATTAAGAGCAATGAAATGCAATTTTACTGCTTAAGATGTACACAAGTGATTATAAAAGGACAGTTTTCCATATTTGATACTCAAGAATGAAAGTTAGAAGCAGTTTTGACTTTTGGTGTAACTTTGGGGCCCAAACGCACATTTCCATGAGAGAGGACAACTGAAGCACAACTGATCAACTTACCAGCTGATTTGATTTTCACTAAAGAAAAACAAAGACACTATAATTTAGCATGAGACAGACTGTTTTTTTCTGGTTTTCCCTATATAACCCATGCTGCTACTGAATCAAAGGGGGAAAGCTGTTTTTTTTTTTTGTTTTGAGACTATAGACAGAGAAATATTTAAAAGGTACAATGTCCAGATTTTATTATTTGCGTTATCCTTGGTGACAAAGGAGACTAAGACTGAGCTGTAACAATAGGAAGGACCGCCGTATTATTCTCTGGCTTTGGAGCCAACAGTCTGTGTTTCCTACAGTTTGCAACAAGATCACTTCAAGCTCTGGTAGGAAGTGCTAATTACAAAGCTCCCAACACAAATTTACATTGCAGAGGAAAAAAAAAGTCCGCTATTTTATTTTCATTGTCCTTTTCCTCTTAACAGAGAAGCACAGCAAAAACTGTTGTGTTTAGCTTTGATACTAAAAAAAAAGGCTTCTGTGCCTGTTTACTAGGTCAGAAAACCGCCAGCTGCGCTGCTCTGGTTGTTGTGAACATGCATTCTTTTGGCTACATGCATCAGAACAATCCACCTTACCTAAAATAAACAGATGCATGCGATAATTCATGCAATATGCAAGTGTTTCGCAATGTTCTTTCCTTTGACAGGACATAAATAAAGAAAACAGGAAAGACACGTTATTGCCTAACTATGAGTCAGAAAGCCTGCAGTAACACACTATGTGCATGCACACACACAAGTAGACTAGCCCCTAGCCACTGCAAGTGCTTCTGCATGGATGCAGATTATATTCTTGTGAGGGGTGCAATCCTGGAAATTCCCCAATCACATCAATAAAAATTCCAATATATAATTACCACAGAACCAAAATAACAATCTATGAATTTGTTCACTCAGCTGGACACTGGAAACTCTTTTTACTATTGACCACATGCTGCCGTTGTAATCAAATGTCCTGTCATTTTTAAGTCAACTGTGTCCTGTTTCACTGTGCCTAGCTTAAAATGACTTAAAATACAAGCTAACTGGGTGAAACTGAAAAAAAACACACAAGACTTTTTTTGCACACACATCCCAGACAGCAAACTGCCAGAGCAGTTATAATTTGAACAGAATCCCACACTTTTCAGCCCATTTTTCAAAAATCTCCCTCAAGGCCTACTGTCAATTAGAAACTACTCACAAGACAGCGGATGAGAGTTAAAAAGAAAGAGCAATGCACTAGGATGAAGGAGGAATGCAACTAACCAGATCATGACAGACAATACCAAAACTAAGTGCTTCCTTTATAGCTGTGATAGAGATGCAAATTGCAGGAATAATAATCATATTTAAATATATTAGCAAAGCATTATGATTACAAAGTTAGACTTGTGCCCTGCAAATGGAGGAACTGTTAAATCCAGGAGGATTCCTGCCGAGGTCAACAACCGCCCAAACAATCCCATTGTGGAACAGAAGCCCTCAATACTCTAGCTGAAAAAAAAAACAAACCTCCCACCCAAACCTAACGTTGCCACTGGAATGGTACTCTCACCCAGGTTCACACTATTAGGTTCCCACCTAGTGGGAACACTGGGTCTGGTTGCAACTTGACAAATTGGTCTTAACACAAACCTTTAATTCTCACTGTGGGAATCATACCTGCTTTATAGCTTGCTGAAGTTTTTCCAGATTTATTTCTTTGGCTTCTTTTAGTAATGTCTTTTCATCCATCTTTAACATAGAAACTCTGTACTGGCATAGTTCCACCACAACTACATCAGGCTGCACTTCTTGTATTGTCTGAAAAAGATGAATTTATTTACACCAGTTTAGGAAGGATTAAACAGAAATGCAGACAATATAAATACTTTCATGAGAAAAGGGACTTCATAAAAGCACATTCCAGCAGTCATTTTCAATTAAAAGAACAGTGAAAGAGTAAATAAGACTTCTCCAAATAGCTATGTATGGAGAAAAACATTAAGGAAGATGACAGCAAAATGCTTTAGTTACTGGATGCTTTGGGACAGAAAGATGGAAAACATGTCGTGCTGAGGAGGTGGGGAAGAAGAACTTGATGTTAAACTTTTCACATTCACAGAATTCCTTTGATAATTCTCTGCATTCATTTGCAATCGGAGTTAGAATAAGCTAAGAACCATGGTTGATGATTCTGGCACTAGATTCTTCCCCCTCTAGCTCCTGGAGAATAAAGCCACTCTGAACTGCAGACTTTGCACAAGGTACAGTATGAAACAGTTCCTACTTTCACTAGAGCTTCAGACCTATTTGCATTTTGAGAATGGAATCCAAGTTTGGGGCAACATGGTTTTACAGCTCAGTATTATACACCCTGGGCACAGAGAAGCTGTAAACCACAGTTTCTGTTCTAGGCTTTGCATCTTCTCAGCACATCCCCATCACAGCGAGTATACAACAACCACAGTACACACTATCGGTGTGATGTGATGCTGTATTGTGACAGGCAACATAAGCTTCACTAGCGAGACTTTTACTTTTAACACTGGCACTGTAACTGCATTTGTTGTTTAAGGACAAATAAAAATATCTGAGATGGCAAAGCAATGTATTGCATCAAAAATTATTAAGATAACATGTCTGCCTCTTAGTTCACCCCACAATACTGTTAGCCCTCCAACAGCTAACGAGAAAAAACAAGAGTCTGGAGGTTAAGCACAGAACCAAGTCAGAGAGCTGGACTTCACTCTACTTAATGATAAACTGACAACACTATAAACATGCTGCTGAAGGGCTCCCACTTCATATTTACCTTCACTACATCCTTTTTGCTGCTGTCACTGAAGTGGGCTGTTCCAACCACATATACTTTAGAACCATCGTCGGTGTCAAGCTCAGTCACAGTGCTTGGTAAAGTAGGCTTTTTCTGCCTCTTCTTCATCTTCATCTCCAGGAGAATTTTAAATGCATCTGCATCAGCTACAAATGTAAAGAAAAGCAGAAAAATACACATGACTATAAAGTGCAGGTAAGTAAAACAGAAAATAAAAATGTCACCACTAAACAGCAGAGCAGAGCTAAAAGGCCATTGATTTACCACTGTAATCTTACATTCAATTCTGAGGCTACATCATTGAGAGTGCCACCACTGGAGAGGCTGCCTCCAAGCATGGGTCTCAGTCCAGGTTTCCTACCCTGTGGACACTGGGACAGGTTGTCCACGCAGTTCAGTAAGGGAAAGAGAGAAGCTGTGTGGCAGGTGAGGTGGATAGAGAAGCAAAGAATACTTAGAAAAGGTATACACTAAATCAAGAAGAAAAAAAAAGGCATTTTTTAAATTCTAGAACAAAAGCATTCCCTTCTGGGATTTTTCTGTATAAACGATAGCAACACAGGTACACTGGTGTGAGTATGTTGGTAAAGTCACCTGCATATATTGGCACATACAGGATACCTACAGTACCAATCTTAGCCTTTTCTGTGATTAACACACCAGGGATCAATATACAATTGAAAATTAAACCTTAAGAGGTATTCAGGTCAGGAAACCAAACATTCTTCCCTAGTTTCAACAACAAACTATTTAAGACCAAAATGGTGCAATGTGAGTTTAGTCCATCTATGTCAAGCTTGCCATGGAAAATAGGAAGATCTATTGGTTCCATTACAGTTGCTTGTTAAATGCCAGAAAGCCTCACTAACCGAGATAGAGAAGCTTCAGTTTTACATCAATGGGAAATATAGTAACTTTGAATGAATTATCTTTAAGCTGTAATGCATCTTAGGGAAAAAAAAAGCATCAAGTAAGAAAGCAGAGTTTTGTTTCCAACCAACTCCCTTTCTCTGGCAAGCTGCTGCACAAGTTAGCAGAGGTCTCAAGTGGTCCAGAAGCCTGGAATAGGATCATAATCCCAGGAAAAAAAAGGTTAGTGAACAGTTTGCAGGCAGGATGTCAAAGATGCAGATAAATTACAGCCTCCTACCATACATTCACTTCATGAATCTGGTTTAACTGTGCGGCTCTGGTCCCAGATCTGTGCCACAAATACTTATCTCAAGATTTTATGTCAAAAAAAAAAAAACCAAAAACCAAACCCAAACCAAAAGCCACCCTCCAACATCCTTCTTAGTTAGCATTTTAGCAGCCTATTTCATGGTCAATACCCAAGAACACCCAAGAACATGGTCTTAGATCAGACTGTCCTGACTGCAACACACCATGTTGCTGTGGAAACAGATGGTGATGCTAAGGAGGGGGTGGGGAAAACATGACTGTAAAAGAAGAAGAGGTAGGGCTGTGGCATTTGTAGCACTCTCGGTCACATGATCATAAAAGCAGCCACAGTAGATCAACCAAAATCTACCTAAGCAAATATCCTGCCTCCCACAATGGTCAGAAGTGGACGTCTAAGGAAGAGTACAAGAAATGGGGAAGTATGCATGATACCTTCCCCAAATATTCTCCTAGCCTAAAGCCACTTATGGCTCAGATTCCCCCAGTTGAAAGTGGTTTCTTAAAAGTAACCCTTAAAGGATTTCATTTGTATTAGTTTTTCAAGCCTTTACCTCATACATATATTCAGAACTGGACTGAATAAGGTTTCATGTGAAAAAAAACCTGCTGTAATGGCATTGTACCAGATGTTATGATTTAAGGACATAATTACGGAAAACATTCTCAGGAGCAGCTACAGGTTAAACCAACTTCTATATCTGGAGAAAAAAGCAACATAAAAAATGAATCCGCTTCTTTAGGTCTGAATGCTTTTCCCATAGATTTAGTCAAGGCTCTGTTTGCTCCCATGACTTATTTCTGAAAGTTGCGATCCCTAGGGGTTATTCAGCAACTTCAGCATGATAGTAACATTCATGTTACCTGCTAATTTGCCCTAAGGTGGTTTAGAGCCTATTATTTGCCAGAAAGCACAACCCAAATGTTCCTATTGTTCAAAATGAGCATTGTATACCTTAACGTTGCAACAGTGTATCAATAAATACAAAGCAAATCCTAAGAAGACTTTGTTTTCTCCTCCTGAGAAAGAAGAAATGTCTGTCATTATCTGATCCTTACCACTAAAAGGTAAGGACCAATACTCTTCCTGGGCTTCACAAGACAGTTTTGGCTGGAATACTTCTGTTCCCACATCCTGCAGGCTTGGCCTTAATATCAACATTATCATGCTGGCATGGGCAAAGTATTCCACTTGGGACAACTGATTCAACATCGTAACACTAGATGCCAGAACACTGAAACAAACACGTGCTTACGCATTTCTGGCTTAAAGAGCAACAATCAAGCTTAAAACAATAGCTGAGTATACCTATTAAATCAAAAACCATTTACTTTGTTTTGAAAGCATGGGAGCAGCAAACTGACAATCGATATGTCATTGCTCTTTCCAAATCTGGCTTACGCAACTAGGCCTTTCTACAAATCATGAACAGATTAAGTCAGATATGACCTCATCCACCATCTCCCTTTTGTGCTAACGGCCACATCCTTATTAGGTAAGGAAAAGGCATGGATGTTTAGCTTAATATACTTCCAATGTGATACACCCTCCCCAGTCAAACCAGAAACATACAGATATTCTGCGATACACTTGACGTTTCCTTTGGGCCGTCTTCTGGTGCATCAGAGGAGGACATTGGATCTGCAGCAGCCTGTATGAAACAAATTCAAAAGGAGGCTGGGAATTATAATGAAATGTTTTAATACGTCTTTCCCCTTGTGAGTTTGTTCAAGTTGAACCTACGTATAATATTCAAGCAAGTAAATAATTTAAGCAGTGTTAATAGTTCAAAATGTCTGTGGTTTTACAACTGTTTTTCTCCTAGCTGGATAAGTATGAGAAAGAACATATAAAAACCAAACTATTTCATGCCTATTTTAAAAGATAATATTTATACCTGACATAGAGTTTAAAAAAAAATCTGATTCTAGAATAAAAAGAACAAATTTATCTCTAATACTACTATAGCGTTTTCTGTGTTGGAAACTAAAACGTGCACTATTGTAATACCATTGCCATTTATAAGATGGCGTATTTGACTCAACTACCAGTCAGCATTAGTCTATCAGGAGTCTGACAAAGTTAATCAGCACTCACAAGAATACACATATCCATTCAAGAAGAGTTTGCTCAAGTATTTTATTCTGTTGGAATAAGTGTAAGGTAATTACACATTTACACAATATGTACACCCAATCTTATAAAGTTTATGTGTGTGTTGACTTTATACACGAGAAAAATCAAAATCCAAAGGATGCAAAGCATCCGCATAATTTTGTTCTCTAAAGGATCAGATGGTAATTGAAAAGAATCCCAAAGACTGACTTTAAATATTATCACTAGAATATAAGGTATATAAGGTATATAAGGTATATAAGGTATATAAGGTATATAAGGTATATAAGGTATATAAGGTATATAAGGTAGGTCTTTGGCTAACAGAATGTTTACTTATTTTTAACTAACAGGCAAGTTTTAAAACCCATGCATAGAATTCAAACAATCCCAGTCATTCAGCCTATGTCATCCAAGCTGGAGAGGCAGAAAAGAGAGACTTGAGAACCAGGGAAAGCTGAACTATCTTTAGGCAACTACATTAATTCATGTTGAATCAGGATGATTACTGGAAGAATTCTGAATTCTTGAGCAACAGCAAGTCAAAAAGTTAGAGACAGGATGTGAATCCATCATCATTCAAGTACTTTCCAAAAGAAAGGCAGTACTACTGAGTCAGCAAGCAGGCAGCCAAGCTCTCCTGAAGGATGTCAGCTTTTTAGCTAGAATGACTGGTTTATTTACTTTGTACTTAGCCTGGTATGATTTAAAACAGGACTGTACAAAGCACATCCAATCATTAAGGGTTCTCAACAAGAGTAATTAATTTCTTCTTACATTCCATTATGCCAAACAGTAATTTTCAGATAATAAATCCAGAGTGTCTTACCTTGGCCCCACTGAAGGTAAAGCAAAATTTATCATGCATTTCATGGAGTAAGACCAAAAAGTACAACAGCTTTACAGTGCAAAGTTTAAAACATTCACAACAACATATCATCCTTTCACTACAAAACAAAAGTCTGTTCATTGACAACTGTAAACTGCAATTACACTGCAAATTGCAATTACATTCACAAATCTAATTTAACACCGGCTCAGCTTTTGATCACAGCATATGGCTTGACTCTACTGCTTACATAAATAACTTTAGTCACAAAAATATTTTGGAAAAATGTATCCATCTGTAACATATGGAATTAATCCTGTCACTTATACTGGTTTTGTCATCATAACAACATTACAGTGGGAAAAGCACTAAGCACCACATTAGGAGCTTGCCGTTCATGGGTTTTGTTTTTGGTTGGTGGTTTTTTTGGTTTGTGGGTTGTTTTTTTTTTTTAAATTAACTGACAGGACACAGGAACCAACATTCTTGTATCTCACAAGAAAAAAAACTTCTTGAGCTTCACTTATTACACCAGAAAAAGGTTTTGAGATACATGGATATGAAAGAAGAAAGGGAACAGAAAGGGTAGAAAAAAGCACCTCAGTTTAATTTGGCAAGGTACTTAACCTCCGTACAGTGAGATCAATTCATATACAACTAATTTGTGTAATTTACTCACAAAACATTTTTTCCTCCTAACGGTTTAAGCTCATAGGTTAGACTATTTTCTGCAATTCCTCACTTGCAAGTGAATTAATACAAAAGACCCCTTTTAGGTTTTGCAACTGGAAGGAAAAGGACTCTGAAAAGAAGAACCTAAATGTGGTAAAAAAATAGCACTCAATCCCCCCCATTTTAAAAGGGGTCTCACACTGGCAGTCTCGACCCTTTGACTTTGCAGACCTTCCCTGAGGATGAGTGGAAGAACCTGGCTGATTCAGAGTCTTGACCTTCCCTGCAATTATACTGAGGAAAAAAAAAAATCTTCAGCTCCAAGCCCTACCTCAGGCTGTTGCTCCTCTTGCATCCCTGCAGCGTAGGCTTATTTTCACCAACCAGACAAGAACTGCAAGAAGTAAAAGGAATGGAAGACAATTAAAAATTAATTGTATAACCCAGAATATTTGTTTAAGAACTAGAAGGGGGGAAAAAAGCAGAGGTGCCTCTACAATCTCTAATAAAAATTGAAGTAATGAATGCAGCAAACTGAAGATGCACAAATGCCACATTTTCAACCTGCTACTGTTATAAAACAAACAACAAAAGCCCCAGTAACACCCACACGCATCAGTAGGGTAAGACTAGCCTATTTCAATCTGGTTCTTGAGTTGGCTCTAAACCCACAGCATAGTCCTGTTCTCACACACACTGAGAATATCTTGATAAACAAGGGTGGATTTCATGGGAACTCAGAACCTGCTTTTTTTGCCGTCTTAGATTCTGCAAAAATGCCTTTTTCCTACAGATCACTCATAAGTAATTGAAGACTGGCTGTCAAAAAGGTTTCAGCAATAGCAAAAACCTGGCCTAACTAGATCAGTAGTTCTGTCTTGTCCAAACAAACTACATCAAGACAGTTTTTAGGCAAATTTTAGAAATCACCTGAATTTCCAGAACTTCACTGCTACAAGGAATAGGAGAGCAGTTGCGGTCTTAATATTCAACTAGACAGCCACACACATTGTTATCTGATCTGCATCATGTTATCATGCATATATTTACAAATATGGCAGGGTCAGAACACCAGTAAGATCATGCCTGTGTGAAAACCGCCAGGAACTGGGTTTTCAAACCCTTAACGAATGGTTTCCATGTCTTAGTTTTAAGATTCCTTCTTCCATCCATATTGTTCAAGTCTAAAAATTCTCCCTGAAGCTGGCAGAGTGCTAAGATTTGACTTTGATGGTACTCTGAGGGGATTGCACAAGACACTGAACACGATTAGTGCTCATTCTGCTTATTCCCGCTGCTATCCCACTAAAATTGAAGCACTCGAAGAAAGTGCTGCTTCTTCAGTACAGCATTTTGGGTTGCCTCCCTCTGACCTGTTTCACAGCACATGTGAACAGTGTTTTATTTTATTAGGCTGGAGAGCAGTCCTGACCAACTTATTCATACAACACGTTTGCAGCCCCGCTCTAAGGAGCGGACAGACAAGTTAAGTTCCTGCCCTATGCCCAGGTGAGGCTGGAGGAAAGCTGGCTGGTGCCTGGATGACGGCATATTCCAGCACATGAATGTGACAGCAAAAGCCCCCCCCGCCCCAGCCCTTCCCCAAAAGCAACAGTCTCCTTGAGTCTGATTAGTGCTCTGCATCCTGGTTTCTAGCCTTTTTTCAAGTGAGTTGTTTTGCTTTCTAGCTTTGCTTAAAATACATTTCTGCAACAAGAGCATGCGCCTGGGCAGTATGAAGCGTGCAAGTGTAATTCAGACAGCTGGCGCACCTCCCTCCACATGTGTACAGAGGGACTTCAGCAACTCACACCTCCACGTTGTCCACTGCTAGCGGTCAGCCAGCAAACCGCAGATCACAGCTGCAGGCTGGACAAGAAAAACGCGGCGTGACCAAGGGCCTAGCTTCTGCATGCTCCCTGGAGCAAAATCCCCACAAAACCCAACAGACCCCGTGCCCCAAGCAGGCAACAGCTACAGACACAGCTCCCAAGCTGCGAGGCAAATACCTTGTTAAAACAAAAACTACACGCTGCAAACAGTCCAAGAGGTTCAGTAATAAACTATTCAAAAACATGAGAAGTCTGTACAGGCAATGTGAGTACTCCGTTCTTTTTGCTACAATGCGTAATACACATTTAAAACTAGGACCGTGCCTTCCCCCTTTCCAAGGAGTCAAGGAAACTCAGATGTCGGTGTAAGCTCAAACGGCAGGTAAAGCTGAACTGCTCTTTTCTACTTCAGCGTTTCCATGATGTACATGTGGTGTGGACAGCTCTAAGCAAGCGCAGTAGACGGAAACCCCTGCCCCAAGACCCACAACCTGAAGGGGGACACAGCAACCCACTGACACCTCACATTGGACAGCCTGGCCAGAGTTGTCTGGTAGTGGTGTGGGCTTAAGTGAACCCAGAGCCTGTTTTTATCCTGTCCTGTCTCTGTCAGACTGGTTTAACTATTTGTAGATTTGTGCAGTAAACCAGACTGGAGAGCAGATTCAGGTTAAAAAACAAACTTTTTTTTCCCCCCACCCCACCAAGGCATTTTAAGCTCAGATGACCAAACAGCTACAGGAACAACTGTAGCAGCAAAACTGAAAGGACAGTATGGAATGGAGATGCTGAAAACAATACTGCCCTCTGAGAAAATATTTGTCTAGCTACAACATCAGTTAAGGGTGTACCAATACTCCAATACTCAGCTCTGGGCTTGGTTCTCAATCGGTTTACGTGCAAAATACCACAGTGTTTTTCTGCCAGTGAATCAGCTGGCCCTAAATACAAACTGAAGTTCTAAGCTTGGCTGAAGGCCTGCCAGGGTTTGAAAATGTGTCTCTTATCGATGGGAGTGCTCTTAAAAAAAAAAAAAAGTAAACTGCAAGTTTCAGTTAAAGAATAGACTTCTATACAGAAGCACTGAGTGATTTTTTTCCACCAAGTGATATTTTAGAAAAACTCATCCCATTCTCTCCACTGGGTAAATGATGTGTTTGATACTCGAAAGAGAGAGGTCTTTGCTGAAGTTTACTCACGGTAGCTAGCACTGCTTTTTATCTGACCTGTACAACCTTTGGAGAAAGCAAAGCTTTTTGTTCAGCATGGTTCCCAGCTCCACCATAGCAGGGTTCCAGCCTCTGCAGGGAACCCACCGCACAATACGACAATGGTCAGATGAGAGACTGGGCAGCCACATTGACAGGCAAGTCTGCCACTGCTTTCTTCTAGAAGATCTTGTTCTCACGTGCCTAGTTCCGCTCAAGGTCCACTGGAGGCAAAATTTTCCACGTAGAAGACATGTTTCTGGATTGTTTAATTTTTTTTCCTTAGAACATGCCCAGGAATTCCGGTTATTTCTTACAACCGGTTGTCAACAGCACACTAAAACTCAACTGAACAACTCCTGTGAAAATCTGAGTATGTTCAAGCTCTTGCTTAGTGTGAGTGACAATAGGCACAAAACATGTCAACACCAGAATACAGACAAGGCTGGCTACTCAGCTAGCCAGCGTCCTCATCAGCAACATAGGAAAAAGTACGTATGTTCTGGGAACTAGTCAAATACCTCAGACTCCAGGCTGACCTAGCTCATCCACGTGGAAAAGTGGCCATCCCTTACATCTGTGTATTATTCACAGAAGATATCCACATCCCATGATACTTGAAATGCTAATCTTGAAACCTCTGAGAGAAGACTGAACATACCTTGCTGTTACACAGATAAGGAACTGAAGCGTATGAATCTGTACGCACTTGCTTCCACCATGTCCAATAGCGAAAAAAAGGTGCTGATTCAGATCAGATCCTGGCAAGTATCTGGGCAACTTAAATCCAAACACTTCCAAATTTCTCAGAGCTTGATTTTTCAACCTTGTTTTCTTGTTTTTTTTAAATAAAGTTCAACTTCCTAAAGAAATGAGACTAGGTAACAAGGCAGAGGTTATTTGTCTGTGCTTGCTAACCCGTAGGTGAATTTTAAACAAACCTGGCAAGGAGATAAGTCTCACAGTCATTCAGAGGTGCAACGCACAGCACTGCTCCTCCAAGAAAAAAAGATTACTGAAGATTACAGGGAGTAGTGCACGTGCATGTGAAAAAGAGGAGGTTCGCAGACCCTGCCAGGGAACAGAAGGAAATCAACCCCAAGTTGTAAAGCCACGGTCAAAAGAAGCTGTTCAGACAATTATTTATTGTGTTCCATAATATGTATACCACAACATCTCATAACCTCAAGTTCTTCTACTTACCATAGGATTTGGCACAAACATGCGAAACCAATCAAATCCCCCTCCTCCAGCTAACTTCAAAGGCCTGTAAGAGGCCCTCATGAGGTAAATCACGTACTGAAAATCTCAGATATGGCAGCACATTTCTTTCAGACAAACTGGGAGATGCAGCTTCTAGGCACTCAAAGATTAGCTATTAGAAAGTATTTCTGTTCTCTTATCTGTCAGGAGACTGTCTTAATCTGGGATTCATCCCTTCTGTTGAGAGTGCCACCAAGAAAATTCCTGGAGCCAGAAGAAACAAGGAGTCTGACCTGGCTCCTTATGATCCGGCAAGACTGGGTTTGGTTTTGCCTCTGGAATTTTCTTGAAAGGACTCCTTGATGACCAAAGCCCTGATTCAATCCCCGATTCAATCACCTTTTTTCCCCGGCAAGTGGAATTCTTGTGCTCATTTAATCTTTGCTAGTCCTAGGGGGCCTGCCATTCATTCACTGGGCGATAAAAAATTCTTCCTTATGTATACATGTATGAACAAATGAAACCCTTTCCCCAACTCTTAAGATACCTAGGCAACCAAACAGGAACTTTTGAGACCACCCCATGAACTGCAAGCCTGAAATTTAGCCATTACTCAATCTTACTGATAGGCAGCTATTTCCTTTCAAGGTCTTATTGCCCTGATAGCACATGCAGGACAGCCATTCACACCACCAGCAGCACTGTGGAAAACGGGCTATATTTTTTCCCTGCGCTTTGGGGATTATTCTCTTCCCCCCAAGACAAGTTCAGAAAGGATCACACAGGTAAGTACAACATCTAGCAATGCTTATCCTGCACAGCGGCTGACAAAAGCAGAGTGAGAAAGACTTCCCTACCATGCTATTTCACATCGGTCCTCCAGCCTTCCTAATGTAAAACAGCTTCAGCAGAGCTTCCTCCTTGCATGAAATCTGCTTGTGAACTACTGGCTCATTTTTCATACCGGGTAGTCTTAGCTGACCAAAGTGTTTCAGTCCTAACGGCATATTTAGGCACCTGAAACTCTCTTAGCTCGCAGTCTCAAAGAGACAAGAGGTACACTCGCAAGTCAGGTGTTCTAGCAAGGCAAGTTACAGGCACTAAAACATAAGCTATCGTTAAAAGAACAAATGCCCTTTCTCATTTTAGTTCTACTAGGTGGTTCAGTGCGAAAATTCAAGTACAACACAGGATGGACAGGCAGTTCATTAAGGTATCCTCCTACAGTAGGGCTGGATTTCTTCCTTTATCTTGTCTAAACTTGCTTCCTTCAGACAGTGATTCAACTGAATCAATAAAAAAGCTTTTTTAAAAACTCTCGTGCTCCTACTTACAAAACAATCTAGTCAGCTACTCTTTAAAAAGAAGGTCTGTATTGAATGTTTTATTCCTTCTGAGCTATACAGAAATTCAAGAGGAGCATTTGCTTTCCTCAACATGTTGACAATGCAAGAGGGAAATAAAGTTCTCTAGTCTTATAATTGCTTTATATTTTCTATGTGCTGCACACACATCAGAATAACTAGTAAGGAACTAGGAGCCACAAAACTACCACAACTTGTTTCACCTTTTATTGAAAGGGAAAGTCAACAATTTTTATGTTTGATTGCCCCCCCAACAAATCTAAATGCTTTCGATAGTTACAATATTCACTAGCATTGCAGAAGGTATCCACATCCCTCAGTACTCGAAGTATTAATCTTGCAGCCTCTGAGATGGGATTGTATGCACTTCCCTGTTTTACAAATAAGGAACTGAGGAGTATGGATACTTAAATACATCTACAAACCTGACCTCTAGTATCTAAACAAGTAGGAGACTACTAGAGCCTTCAAAGCATTTCAGTTTTGCAATCTGAATTTTCCTCTGTTTTTAATCATTGGCTCCTCAGAAGACCCCCCCCCCACACACCCCCAGGGTCAGCACTTCCTCACAGTAACACACCAACATCACTCAGCCTTGTTGCTCTAGGGTCACTGTGGGAAGGACAAGAGGTAGGCTAAGGACTGAATTTGATACAAGAACAAGCTGTCGAACAATAAAGTGGGGGTTCTCCAGTGGGAATATAGCACACCTCACACAAGTCACACTGCAACAGAGCCAAAACTGACCTGTGCTGGACATAAGCCACGGGCACACACAAATGACTCATGAACAGCCTCTTGACCCAGCCCTCTAACACCAGTATCCCTTGCCAGAACACAGCCTCCGTCCGCTCAGCATGAGATGCGGCAATAAAAATTTACTTATATCTACACGTACTAAGTGTGCTGTGTTCCTTTTACCCTTTAAACCTGCAGTTTCACTAGCAACAGCTATTTGGTTTAGCTGGTACACCCTGTGCGCTTCAGATTCATATTATGCCCTGCATAAGCACATCCCATTTGAATGCTGCTACCATTAACAGGACCACTTATTTTATGTAAACAGAAGAGGCGATTCAATACTTCAGAAGATACAGACACAACTTTTCTCCCACTGACAAACTACTGCACTCATTACTTGCTGTCTGGAATACCTAACAGTATCTTCCATGCCTAATGTTTAACCTAAGAAGGCGAAACCAAATCAAGACATGCCGACATGTCTCAGCACTGTCCTCTACAATGGTAGCAGCATATTTAAGACTGATGAAGCTTTTTCCATGCTTATGCACAGAAATTTTACAAATGTTTACAAACAATCATCAGCTCCAAATGGCATCTCTTCCCTATTGATAGACTGCTCATACTCAGAAGCATGCATTAGCTGAAACCTGACTGCCAATTATTGCAACAGCCACAAATTCAGAAATTTGAACGTATTTCAAAACCATCACCAAGGTGACCTACTCTACGTATTGCACATATCTCTTTGACACAACCCACGCCTTTGAAACTTAACTGAGCAACTGGTTCTGTGATCACAGATGGTTGTAGATTGCGGCTCTTGTTTCTCATAACTCAGAAGTTCATAAATTTCAAAACACTTTTTTTTTTTTTTTTTTACCCTCTGAGCATCAATGAGATGTTCCTGCAACACGAACTATGCTGATGTATGCAGCCTAAACTCAGGTACCTGTACAGTACAGCCAACATCCATTTCCATACTTTGGAAGCTAAGTGACAGACAACTAAATTCATTTTGTTTGAAAGGTGTCGGAACATGAGAGTATATGGCCTGGGACACTGATGCACTAAAAAAACATTTATCTATCAGTGGAAGACAAGAAGGCGTTCTCATATATGTTTTGTGTTTTTTAGAAATTACTGCTATTACATTCACTAGGGCTACTACATGAAATAGGTAAGTACAAGGTGAATCAGGATGCTGAAGTGCTGGGGCCTGAACTGTAGGCCCTAAATCAAAGTTGTCCTCTAGATGAATCTCACAACCCAACAATAT
>JAVKLA010000005.1:22229337-22291878 GCA_034782735.1 Sagittarius serpentarius | reverse complement strand
CCCCTCGTCGTTTTTCTTTTGTAACGTGATTTTCGGAGAGATCATCTACTTCAGGCTGCGGGTGAGAAGAAAGGCAGGTAGAATGACTAGTAGCTCTCCAGAATTCACTTGACCGACTTCCCTGGAAGACAGACAGGTGTATGTCATTTCAATCTCACTTGCTGCATTTTTCTTACCATTCAGAAAAAACATCTGTGGGCCAGCTCTAATATACTTCATTCCCTAAGGTCAAGAGTATGAAGTATATTTATGTTGCTCTAAAACAGCATCAATTGTATGCAGTGTGCTGAGAGGGAAATTAAAGTGGAGTTCTGCTGCGACCAAAGTGATACAGTCTTTCTATTACTCACACAGAGATGGCCGGGGCAGGGCAGAGGTTGCAGACTGCCATAGCAAAAGATTGCCAGCCAAACCCAGTGCCCTACGCACTATCAGTGTAGTGATCCTGAAGGCCACGACCCACAGCAGCGCTGGGAAGGTCTCAGAGTTGTTCCCTCAACACTGCTTAGACGACTGAGCTGCTGTACGTGGCTAGAACTTGCTCCAACAAAGCTGATTTGGTAAATCAAAAGAACCAAACCACACACACTGGACTAACTCAACCGCCTCTGGACTTTACAATTTACCCTTAAAATTTGCATGACGCTTGGGGTCAGTCCATCGCGAGTGGCTGCCGCAAAGGGAAACGCTGTGGGAAGCTGATGACTGTGAGCAAGGCTTTGGTACCCCAGGTCCAGCCCCAGCTGCTGTGCTGGAGACAGCGGCCTGGGTGCAGGGAGGCATGCAACCTGCAGTGGGCATATGGAAGAAGATGGTACTGATGGCAGAGGGGCTACAGCCCCTTTGTTCTTCCTCTGCGTCATCCTCTTCCTCTCCCCCTTTCCATTAAATTTGCAGCTGACCTGCACAGCACAACTCTATGTGATGCAGAGGCACTCCAAGTAGCTGTGAGTGACACACCTTGGGTAGCAGAAGCTGTGTCAGCACAGGGCTGTTTTCAGGATGGTTTGTGTGGGAGGCATGCAGAGCGAGCAATGCGGCATTGCTGTGACAGCGAGATGGATGAGAGACACACTCTGGGCTTTCCTCATCCAGGCAGAAGGATTGCCCATGAGGCAAATCAGGGCTTGTGCTTCTCTACAGGAAAGGCTGGAAAAGAAGGCAAACCGAAGACGTGCCCCAGTGAGGGAGCCTAGGATTGCACAAGTTAATCTTTCTGTTCACTGGAGGAAGCCACAAGTCCTGCAACAGAGCCTAACACCCGTAGGCTTTGGAAGACAAGGAGAGACAATGGAGCTATTATATATGGTCTTGTTCCTACACAGGAACAATTAAATCACACAGCGCTCTCTTCAACCAGTAACAGGCTGGATTAGAGCTACAGAGCAGAAAAGTTTGGGCTAAAGCCAATTTGCAATCCTTAACACACACTAGTCTGCCTGAGATTTGAAAGCTGTAAGGAAAGCATTATGGGAGGCTTTGGGTGTAATCCCTGTAAATAAATAAACAAATGAGTTGAAGATAAAGGCCAGATTATGAAGCACTGAAAATCACTGCTGATATCAATGCGAGAAGTGGACATGAGGAATAAAAGGATGGGTCCAGAACGTTGGTTTCATGTTGTACTGAAAACCCTGGTTTAGCAATGGGTCTGTTCTGTTAAATTCCTCCCTTCTCACAAGCCTTGGGGCGTACATGAAGACTAACAGCTTGTCCTACAGCAAATTGAGCTGGGGATTGAAGGAGTGGGGTGCTGCCTGCTCTCCACTGACTCCCCGGAGGATTGTTCAAAGCAAACAATAAGTTAATTTGGAGTAGGTGGTGCAGTGGCTTCCCCACAATGTCCATATGGGGAATTAGTCAAAAGTGCTGTAATCAGCCTGCCTGCTCATCAACTCCCCTATTTGCATGAGCTCTAGGACTCCTTATGTGTACACGTGTTCATTTAAGGACGAGGCTTGCACAACTGAAGTCCCTGGCAAAGTTCTGTCACACTTCAGTGGCTACAGGACCTGGCTCCAGGAGCTTGCTGTGAGTGGGCTAAGGCTGGAGAGCATCAATACTGTTAACATCGTATTTCCTTCAATTGTGTCATTTGATTAAAAAAAAAAAATCAAGCCTGACACACTATTACAATCCCTTTATTACTAATATCTAGAAAAACTCTGATGCACAAATCCCATCTGCTTTTGCCTTCATAGATTAGGTGGGAAAAGTGCCTAACTCCTGAAAAGTCCCTTCATAATACCTTTCTCCTGAAAAAAATTTAGTCGCTAATAAAGCCATTAGGCCGCCTTAATGTTACCTTGTGTTTGTGTATGTGTTTCAGTAGAAGGGAATAGTTGCATAATGCAGAATCAGAACCTAACATCCAAAGTTGTACCTATTGCGTATCAGAATATTCCATTACCTCCCATGGATTTGAGTCAAAATGTCAGTTCCTGTGCCTGTGCCCTCTAATAGACCTTGAAATGAGGAGGTGCAAGCTCCAAGAAATAAAACTTGTTCAAATGTCCTGCAGAAAATCCTAGGACATGCACCTAAGGATAAGAGTGAAGATAAGGAAGAGAAGGATGAAGAAAGAGAAATGCTCCTTATTTGCTTTGTCGAGCTTAAGCTGAAGGTGTGGAACAACATGCTTATGAGCTGGACATAGCAATTTCACCTTAAGCCAAACGTTTTCTGAGAAGGTGGAGGACTTGCTGGGGAAACAAGGGCAACAAGTTTGAAAAGTACTCTGTTAGGGAAAAAAAGAGGTGAAAACTACCGTATGACCACAACGGACAGCTTCCTTCCACCTGCACTAGGGCTTGTGGTCCTGGTAGAGCAGTTTAAAGAGTTACCACCCTTCAATCAGAGTTTAGTGCCCCTAATGAACTTGTGAGGGTTTATGCAAATCCATCCTACCTGGCATGACAGTGGCCTAGAAGCACTCTTGTAATCTGTCCCTCCATCTCCGATGAGAATCTAGGAACTAACAGCAATAACTTCCTAAACCACTTGCTTAAGGGCTAGCCGTGCCCTGCAATGAAATTCCTCCCATGTGAAAAGCGGAATAGTCCCTAGCCAGGTTACTGCCTAAATTTGCTGCGCTTCTTGGGAAAGCAAAACAAAACTACAACAGTGTAAAAGTGTATGATACCTATGACTTGGGCATCACAAAAAAAAAATTGTTTTAAAGCAGTGTTCGCAGATGGCACACCAGAGTTAACAACCGTGTCTTCTAAGTGTTCTAATAAACGTATTGACCTTGGGCTCCTTTTCCTGTGTAGTTAGCCTTGCTATCAGCAGAAGACTGTGAAATAATACTACTTATCTGTGAAAGAAGTAGACAAGACAAACCAAGGCAAAGCACTTTGCAGGCCCACAGATGGTAAACGTCAGTGCCAAGAGCTTTCCTTATCATGATAAATGTCCTTTTGGCATACCTCAGAGCTGCCATCACAAAGCAGAACCGTTTGTGATACAAAATATTTACAAACAATTGTAAATGTGACTTAACCCAATTTAAATTGGGAACTTATTTTTACACATGGGGAGATTCCGTATCAAAAGTTAAGTTCTTCACAAGCAAACTTATCTTGTGGATGGTAATAGTGACCAGAATTGTGTTAGAGAGCTGTGATCTGCTAGCTAAATCTGCATTTTTTCCTAGGTACTGTAAATAACTCAGCAAGAAGATGAAGGGTGTGGGTTCCTTGGTTGTCTTTTTCTTTCAATGAGATAGTTGTCTACAAAGTTGTCAGAGAACAGGTGAAGGGGGCAAATTAGAGACGTGGCAGGTGATGATAACATCTAGATATTCTGAAGGATGATGAAAGGTAAGATAAAGTTCCCATCAAAGTTTACAGGTCTTGATTCCTGTGTTTACTCTGGCTTTGCATCAGCCCAATACTGCTGTACTCAAATTTGGGCTTGCTTTTAATGAGTGACCTTTCCATGCAGTGAAGAATGAAGTGTTACATGCCCAGGGGTGTGTTCTACTGTATCTACTTGCTTAGGAAGAATTCAGGTATTGTTCTGTAGCAGAAATCCTCCTTTAGCTCAAAGATAAAAGGGTGTCTTTTGAATCTGTAATATTCTTGTCATAAAAGGAAATAAAGTTAGTTAAGCAGGACTTTCCCCTCCTGAACCCGTGAAGACCATTAACTTTAAAAGTACATGAAAACTGTCTCAAAAAAAAAAAAAAATTCAGCAGTCCTTCTAGGAAACTCCAGGAAAACTGCCTGTAATTCTCATGTTCACTGTCATGCTGATTAATGCTTTACTGCATACAGGCAAGCTATATCATTTAATGAATAGTGCAACAGGCATTTTCCAAAGAAAATCATAGTAAAAACGTTTAAGATTTTACCATCACAGGAGAGGTTACGAAGGTTCTCCATATGTGAGAGCATCCGAGAAGACAGGCAGGCAGGCAGACAAATTATTGCCCTGATTAAGGCAATGATGCCAGTGTGATGTGTTGTTTGCAGGCAGACTGTTTCCTTCAAGTAAGTCTTTCCTGACCTCTACGGCAGGTAAGAATGATGCTTGCTTGAGGACAGCACACTCCATGTAAGCAATTCAAGGAAGCTGTAAAAGTCCATGGATCCAGACCCCAAGGCTTGGAAAATCCTCTGGTGCTCTAATGTTGTATTATAGAAATGCCCTAACCGTTCACCTCAGGAAGGACACAGGTTTCAGTGACCCCAGGATAACAGTCTGTGCCCCATGGCGTTCTTAAACCAGTCCACAGAGAGTGTGTGGTCACCTTGTCCTCTACCTGTGATGGCATTATCTGTCCAAACCTGGAAACTCAGCAGAGATAAAGAAGATACATGCGCAGGTTTGAATCAGCCAGTGCATGTGGAATACATATACATTACAGGCAACATATTGATCACCTCTATATATCAGGCTGGGTACATAATAATTTTAATATAATCAGCAATGACAGATGTTCATTCTATAAAGCTACACTTACAATATTACTAAAAAGCCTACTGTCCATTGATTAACATATCAAAATAATATTACATGGTGTATTGTGGTCTATCGTATGCATCCACACAGGAACAGTCTTCTCCCTTACACCACTATCTTGCATCAGCATTCGTGAACTGGAAGCCTCCAGTGTTGCGATACAATTAGACAGAGGAGTGGTTGTGCTATGCTACATGATTCCCTAATTTACCCTAATTTATTTTGGTTCGGATTGGCTAGTCCACAATTAGTACAATGGCATTTGTTTAAGATAAGAGGAAAAGAAAAAGGGTTCTAAAGAAGCAAGATGTTTAATTTTCAAAACTAGCGAAGGTGATACAAATTATACCAATCAAGTGAAAAGCAGAACAGATTTTTGCTACTGCAGATCTTGGAAATCCCCCTCATATATGGAAATCCATATTGATAAGTGTAGGTAAGTATTACACGAATGATGACTTGCTAAGTACACTTAACTGCTGTCAATATGCTCATTACATAGATCCCAATATGTGAAATACTTAATACCTTGAGCTCCTAATACAAGTGGAAATTGAGAATTAGTAGTAATATATGCAAATCTTTTTAAGATCAAGCATAAAATTTGGCAATGTCTAACCTTGTGTTGTCTTCCCATTGTTCCCTGAAATGAAAAGCCTAAAGACCCAATTCTTTTTTAATTCCTCTGACATGGTATTTTGGCAGTCTTTCCCACCTATCTAGCCTGCATGCTATTTGGATATACTAGTGTTGAAACATACCTGATGCTCAGCACATAATAATTTTCTGTGGGGTAACTGGAAAGTGCATTGAATTTTCCTTGAGAGACTTGCTCAAGGCATGGATCATATTATCCTCTGTAGCTATGGGGAAGCTACAGCTAAAATTAAATTTTGTGCTTTATTTTAAGGTTAAAAAACACATTAGAAGTAAATCATTAATCCAAAGGAACTCTGATCGTTGCTATTAATAGTAAAGTAGATGATCTGTAATAGAGATTGTATACCTGAGTTCCTAAAATAAACTCAGTGTGAAAAAAATAGCACTCGTGCTACTACTGTTGGTGAAGTACATTCCAAGAAACAGCAGGCTGAGTTCTGCCTTAGGGTCCTACTTGCTGCAGGCGAAGACATCTCCTGCACAGCTATGCAAGCTGGCAGCAATCCCACCCGAATGCCACTCCGGTCTGCTCAGGCTGTGTCCCTCTGTCACGCTGATAGAGCAGAAGCAGTTTATCCAGTATTTCTTCTTGGATCAAGGGTTTGCGAAGGGGCCAAGAGCAGGTGGTATCTCATAATCTATTAATATTCCCTGAAGGGACTTGCAGCTGGAAGTGAGTTGTGTTATGAAGCGTTAACACATTCCCTTCCCAGAGTTAATGGGTAGATCAAGGGGAAATTCTCTCTTCCTCCAAGTCTATGTTCTTTTCCCATCCAGCCTGGACTTGCACCATATCCATGCTGCACAGAACTGGGACAGTGTAAAACTATGACTTCTGTCCCATTTGATCCAATTTAGAATAAAGTATCATTCGGTTTTACATAAAAATAATTTCAATTGGATTTTGATAACTTTCCTCACACTGAATAACTGCTTTTCCTATTAACAATTCCACTGAATTCAATGGAATTGAATTTATGGTGTAAGACATCACTCAACATGACAAAGCATCACAAAATCAGACTTTAACATAAGAAATCTTTTTGGTTTGTATTTACAAAGATCCCACCCAGCAGGCACCTTGTCCATGGGAGGAGCTCTTAAGCATATCACCAGACAAGAAAATACCAATAATAAATAGTTACAACATCAAAAGTACACTGGTATAACACCAGTAGGACACTGTGGTGGCATCACAGGAGTTCTAGTTTTCCCCAAGGTAAATAAATGCAGGTACTTTGGCAGCTATAGTACCTCTCTGTGAGTCATGACATGAAAATCTCATTCAGGTGTCTAAAGAAAGCACACTTGTGAATGCTAAACTAATACCGCTTTTTTGAAGGTACTCTTGCTACCCATACTTCTACAGTAAAGATCCTGAGACTACCTGATCTTGCTGTCTGTGCCAGTGCTGCCACTTGTTCTTGTAGCCAGAGCTACCTTAAGCAGCCATGAACTGGGGACCACAAAAGGACTCAGTTTCCTTGAGAAACCATGAAGAATCCCTGCATTGTTTTTCTCTCTGTAACGGACTGATTGGAAATAGTCACTTCAGAATTGCACGTGTAAACTCGAGCAAAAAAATCAGAGAAAGTGGAGATGGAAAACTGTATTAAAATCATTATGCCTCTGCCAGGGAAGAGATGTAACACTTAAGGCATGCCCAAACCAAAACAGTAAGGAAAGAGGAAAATTCATGCTTCAAGCAGACTGCTTTTCCTTGCCAAACATTACTGCAAAGCACTGCCTAATTAGCTATCTGTTATCACCCACACATCCTTCAGATGCGCTGTTTGGCAGGCTTCTTCCTGCCACTAAGTACCAGTTTTCTCCAAGATATATTAGTTTGCATTTTCCAAGGTCAATCTCACTGTATTTGCTGCCCATGTTTTTAACCACTCTTTGATAATCAGTATTGCTGCTCTCACTAGCGGATTAGGCACTTCTGAATCCTCCCTTCTTACAGTATTTCCACGACACTTTGCTTTCCAAAACGACATGTAAAGGAATATCCCTTCTTTTTCATCAAATTGTCAGTCCATATATCACATGCAGTATCATGAACATTTATTGACTAGTATGATTTAATGAGATTCTGTAACAGTTTTCTTACTGAAATGTAAACATATTTTATGATTGTGCCAATGTCTGAAAAATTAAGCTATTCTAGTAAGACTTTTTCAGACACTGAAGCTGTTTCATTGTTTATGGCTTCATGTACACTCAAGGAGCCCAACCCTACCTCCTTTACTTACCCAAACAGTTCCAGTGGCACAGCTTATGAGAATGAGCAGAATTTGGCTTTGTTTACTCATTACCCTGGTTAAAAAGTGCACAGATGTTGGTATCATCTGGCATCTTCTAACACTGAATGCTTAACATGATATTTGGAGGAAGATCAGCACTTAACTGCCAGTGAAACCAATAGTTACTATGCACCAAATACTTCCCAACAGCAGCGATTGATCATAAAACGTCTTTACAGAGACACTTTTAGATTTCTGTACCCTTAGCACCATCCTTCATCTCTGACACATGCTAGAGGAACCTGTATGACAACAGATCTGCCCATATGTCCTATATTTTGAGCGCTCCTGCCTGGCATAATGCATCCCAAAATACCTGTATAAGCCTGTTCTAAAGCTATTTTGCCTAGCTGCTATCACTGTAAGGAAGGGCAAGGGTAACAGAAAACAGTATTTATTGGTGTTCATTTTGGTGTTCTTTACTGTTGAAGCCAAATGTGGCTTCAAATCTGAGATGGTATCCAGAGACAGCGGTCACAGGTTTGTCCTGTGAAAAGGGGCTGTCGCCCCTCATTAGCGCTGCCCAGCGTAGCTAGTTTAGCCCTTCTCCTACTGGTTTCAGCTCTCTGCGATCCAAGACCTAGCTCTGATAGCATCAGCTCTGAGAAACTTCTGAAAAAAACCCACTCCATCATAAGAAAGTACACAGAGTTATGTGAGATAAGAAAGGCAAAATAGCAGCAGGTAGTTTTGAGATATGGATAGTTAGCAGTTCAAGGAAAAAACACTGCTATGAAAAGGTATAAAATCCTCAGTGAAAAAACAGGTGGTTGGAAGATGGGAATGCAGCAATGACCAGCCCATTCCAAGCACAGCAAGGACTTCTCCCTGCATGGCTGACAACTGCCTGGCCAGCAGAGACTCACTGCTTCACAAGAAAGACAGCATCATGAATGTCACCTTCAGAGCCTCCCAACACTGTATGTTCACTTTGATGGGAAACTGTGAAAACCACCACCTTTTAGCCATTGGTTATGAATTTTCATACCTGCAGACCTCTAGCTTGTCTTTGCCATGAGCTTTTATTCTACACTGTGGACATTAGCCATATGATTTAGTGTTAAAATGGGTAATATAATGCAATGTACTGGGGATTACTTCTAGAGCATGGAAATCATCTTGACATGAAGATCTGGGAAGCTTCTGAGAAGATCTGAGAATCAAAGGAACTAGCTCAGACTTGATCTGCCAACGAACTGATGAAGAGCTTTATCTTCTAAAAAGGCAAAAGAAGAGAATCTGTAAAATGCAGGAATGATAAGTGTCCTGCAAATTATATTATTAAGGCCTCTAATAAGGAACAAATGAGGTTTCAATATTATATATTAAATGGATGTGTTAAAATCTGATACATAAAGCACCTCCTTTCCTTCCATGATTCTGTAACAGAAAGAAACCAACAAAATGTTTTTCTCAAACTTCCACACAAAAATTACCATTGGAACACAAGTAAACCTCAGAATTCAGTCCCAAAGGAGTCTGATAAAGATGTGAACAACAGGGTACTCTGACCTGATTTTTTGGTGTCACTATTGCATATACAAACTAAAACCCACAATGTCTCTCAAAGCTGTTTAAGTGAAAATTCAAACGAGAGTATTACTGTCCCAGGGTGAGGAATTACAGAAAAAAAACCCAACCGACTGACAGTTTGAAGCGCACAGTGATCCAGTAAACTGCACAAATCTTTCACCAACTAATGAAACTGTAATAATAAGCATTTTTAAAACATTTTTAAAAAGCAATCGAAACATTTAATAGAAGTCTGATAGTATGTTAGTATCTAATAAAATTCATTTCTTGAGCGCCTGCAGGCATATGAAAGTCAACTCTATGTCTCGCAATGCCTTTGAGTAGTGTCTGTGTTCAGTGCAAACACTCACAGTAACGAAGATGGTGCAAAATCTTGAACTGAAGAGTACTACGTACCTCTTGTGGTGTTGTCAAGAAATGCTAAAGAGAAACTGGTTGCTTAGTATGGTCAAAGACTCACTAAACACTGAATTACCACCAGGGATGCTAATTCTATCTCTGCCTGAGATCCTGCCTCATTTACGGTTTCCTTTTCATCTTCTTCTTAGCCGGCTGGTAGGAGGGGCTATCTTTTGCAATGAGACTGGACGGGTGGTGGAATCTCCTATCGGACCTTCCTGGGCCACTCGTTATCTAGCAGTATCTATCCGTGGTCGTTCCTGCACGGCCATTTAATGCCTTCTCCGTGGCTCAGTGTTATCACGGGCTACATCAAGTGAATATTTAACAGAGTCAGGCCACCCGGACAATAGTTTCCAGCTGGGAAAATCAAGACTTGACTGAATGACTGTGTAGTTAGTTAATATTCAGGTACAGGTTTATGCTCGTTTCTACAAGGTGTCCTAGTGGCACAGCTTGATGCAGTATAAGAAATAAAAATGAAACCTCTCGTTTAATAGATTTCTTACGCTTCCTGTGGACTATTTGCGGGGTTTTTAGGTGCTACTCCTAACGCTTCCACGAAAAAGCTTAGTCCGTTGCCCAGGGTAAACCTGGGCTGCAGCATATTCCAGTCAAGGTTAATCTCGAGCTTTCAGCTTGCAGAACCGCTTCCTCTGAGGCTCCGCCGTGCCGCGGACAGCGGGAACTGCCCGCCCACCTACACTCGCCCATTTACAACACCCCAAACCTCGGAAAAGGGCGCCGCGGCAGGCGCGTTATGTGCTTCTCCCCCCGCCCCGGCTGCCGCCCTTTGCGGCATATGCGCTAACGTGAGGCGGCTGCTCGTGTAAAAGAGGAGGGCGAGGGGAGAGGGAGGGGAGACCCGGCCCGCCCCGCCGAGCCCCGCCGGGCGGGCAGGTGCCGCCGCCAGCCGCGCCCCCGCGCCGGCCACTGAAAAAGGGGGACGGGGCGGAAGAGCGGCGCGACTGGCACCGGCTGTCGCGGGGGGAAGGCTGCTGCCGGGTGCCGCACCGAGGGCTGCCCGGGAGACCCGGCGGGACCCGCCCGCAACCCCAGCACCGCCGAGGCGCCCTCTCCGCCCCGCCGAGGGCCGCGGCCCCGCACCCTCGGAGAGCGGCGGCCCCGGCGGCCGCGGGACCCCCTCGGCGCGACCGCCACAGCCCGCCCGCCGGCACCGCGGGCCGCCGCCGCCAGTACCTGAGGGCACCATGACCGTGCTCAAGCTGTCCCTCATGGCCTTCAGCTTCGTCTTCTGGGCAGCGGGGCTGACCATGCTCATCATCGGCCTCTGGGCCAAGGTGTCTCTGGGCAGCTACCTGGCACTCTCGGCCCACGACTACCCCAGCGCCCCCGCCATCCTCTTGGCCACCGGTGCCGCCGTCATCATTTGGGGCTTCCTGGGCTGCTTCGGCGCCGCCACGGAGCACCGGGGCCTCCTGCGCGCCTACAGCGCCTTCCTGACCGCCGTGCTGGCGGCCGGGCTGACGGCGGGGCTCTCGGCCCTCCTCTACCGCCAGAACGTTGCGCAGGGCTTCCAGGAAGGGCTGCGCCAGGCCCTGCTCGCCTACGGAGAGGATGAGGGGGTGGCGGATGCCCTGGACGCTTTGCAGCGCGCCTTGTCCTGCTGCGGTGTGGAGAGCTACCGCGACTGGCTCACCTCGCCCTGGGGGCTGGAGCAAAATGGCTCGGTGCCCCTCAGCTGCTGCCGGGCCCGCCGGGGTTGCCAGCGCAGCCCGCCCGACGCACGCCGGCTGCACCGCGAGGGTTGCTTCGGCAAGGTGTCGGCCTTCGTCAGCAGCAACATGTTCTATGTTGCCACGGCTGCCCTGGGGCTGGCCCTGCTGCAGCTCATCGGCGTTGTGCTGGCCTGCCTGCTGGCTGCCCGCGTCCCTGCCCGCCTGCTGGGCATCGCCACCCCTCGCTGAGATCCCCCCGGGTCCTGCCCCTTATCCTCTCCAGCAACCTTCCTTCCCCCAGGCCTGGGTGCACCCCCTTGGGAAAATCCTCCCTTCACATTCCCGACTTCCACCCGACCTTCCTCCTCCTCCAGACTCCATTCCTCTTCTGGAGCCTGTGTCGGGTGCGTCAATGTTGCAGGCATCTCCGCAGCCCCTCAGAGCTGGGAAAGCGCCTCCTGGCCTGGTCGTGCTCCCTGCAAGGCAGCAGGTCCCCACGGCCACCCTGGAGCCTCTGGGCCGCTTCCGCAGAGCGTGGTGGCAGCGTGGACAGACATCACCCTCTGGGGCAGCAGGGACACCCGCGCCAAGGCTGACCGGTTTTCTGGGTGGTGTATACATCCCGAGGCACTGAAACAGGGGCCAGGAAAGAGGAGAAGGTCTGGGAGAGCAAGAGAGGTGTCTCTCAGCATTACGCCGGGTGGGTGTTCTTCTGAGACTGGAAAATGATGTTACTGGAAAACTGCTGGAGCGCACAAGGGGCAGGTCTGCTCTGGGGACACCCAGGTAGCCACTCCAGCAGCTGCCATTGGGGGCTGCTTGAGGGACTGCCCAGCAGCGTGCACCTCACCGCCACTACGCAAAGATTCCTTTACCTTCCCTGTGTACAGATTCAAGCTGTCCAGCTGCCACGGGTGCTTTTCCCGCTGTGGTGTTTCTGATGCTGCTCTCCATCTAAAGGTGGAGCTGCAGCTCCAAGTGCTGCTCCCTTCTTCAGGATGTACCTGTCGTCTTAGCCAGTTCGTCGCTGGTTATGTCTTTGCAGGGCTGAGAAGACCTTAAACCTGGGTCCCTGTCATACCAGAGGATGGCAAAAAACTGTAGGATCAGACCTGACTAGGGGTGGCAAGAGGAGGGAAGGGCGCATTGCCCTTCAGAAGTTTCTTTTGGACTTTTGCTGTTAACTTAAGGGTGAGAAGAACAGACTCTCTGTTTTATAGAAGGGTTTCTGAAAACCAGCTCTCAGACACTTTGACGTTTTTCCTGTTTCAAAGGATCTGTCTCTGAAGTGTGCCCCCACCTACATTTTTGAAGCCAGATCTATAAAACCTGAGAGTAAACAGAGGACCCCAAGACTAGCCCTGGGCATGTGCATGTCAGACAGCAGTGTAAATCTACGGTTTTTTGTTTTTCCCAACAGTTCTGGGCTTACATTTGGAGCTTTAGGAAAAGCAAGCCCTGCACCTTAGAGGGTCCTGAACTTTCAGAGCTTCACACACCCCTCCCCAAACCCCCACTTTTTCCCACTTCCTTAAAACCTGTGAACTGGACTTTCACATGTTTCTCTGCCTCACAGCACAAAGACATGCTGAATACCCCTCTTGCCCACCAAAGAGGGGAGGGAGGATTTCAGAAAAGGACCAAGAACCACAAAGGAACCTCAGGATGTGGCGTCTTTTAGGAACGTGACTAGCAAAGCTGTGGAGAATGGTCAAATGTCAACAAATACAAGCAAGACGGGAAAACTTGAATGAAGAAGATGACTGATAGCTTCATGGGAGGAGAGGAGTACCTTGGGGGAAAGGGGATTAGCACTGCAGCTCTGGTGCCTGGGCAATGAATGTATGGGGTGAGGGGTGAGGAAGGCTTGGCTTATTTTCTTCCTTGCTTGCCTTTACTACTTTTGACTGTGTTTCTGGCTTTCTCTTTTCCTCCCACCAAAGAGCGACTGCTTGGCTGCAAGGACGAGTCAGGCAGAGCCTCTGTCCCACGGGTGCGGGAGGCGAGAGCCTCTTTTCCCGCTCACTTTTGGAGACGGAGCTGGGCTGCCCGCTGGGGCAGCCGTGCCTGCTCACCCTGCTGAGGCAGGCAAAGGGAGAGCAAACTCATCGCTGACTCTCCGTGGGGAAAACCAGGTCAAACCTGGAGCTAACTGTCCTCCTGCTGTTTAAATCCTCACAGTTTCTACACCTAAAAGAACCGGCCTTGGTATTTCTGTGCTTTCCCCCTGCTGAAAATAAGCTTCTAGGATTTTGTTTGACAATGCTTGCGGGGGTGAAACCAGGGCAAAATGTTTATTCACTTGGAAAGATTTTGATTTCAGGTTCTTTACTGCCTTTAGTGGTTTATACCACTTAAAAATACCTGGAAATGCTGCCACTTCCCTGTCTTTTGTGACAGTGAAGTCCTTTGTGTTTTTTTTCTCCCACTAGCGGTTTTTTGGGGGGGGAGAGGGATTGCTCAGTTCTATGGTGAATTTGTTCCACCTGCGGATTATAACTATTTCTGACCTGGGGATAGTGCTGCAATTTGGCCTGCTAATAACAGCCCGACTTGTTGGACTGCTCTCATGAAGGTGCAGTATTCCTGCACAGCGAAGCAGGCTTGTCCAGGGAACATAAAGAGAATTCCCCCTACTTATATTAACAATTGCACAAGATGGGTGGTAGTTGAGAATGTAAAAAAACCCAAACCAAACAATGTAAATAGGTGTTTCTGTGGAAAAGTGACATTTTAATCTCCAGATTTGCAAAACAGTTTAAATGAAGTTTCAGCTGAGGACTGCCGAATCCAGAACTGTATTTACAAGGAAAAGTCTAGAAGGACCAGCAGGGAGCATCCAGCGCTCACTGGAGTCCAGGCACACAAATTGATTTTACTAAATCTATAAAAATTATCTTTGCTCATGGAAATAATTCCCTCGGGGTAAGTTCTCTCAACCAAAGCTCACAAGATCAAGTGTATAAAAAGAGAAACTGGGTTTTCCTTTTTGGTGAGCGATTCTAGTCTGCGTGGGTGGAGCTTCGGATTCTGGATTGACAGTTATGTTGTGCTTGGATGTTAGCTGTGGCTTTATCTTAACTGTCCCTTTTTTCAGATATTAGGTGGCTGTGTAACTACGATAATCACATTCCAGGTGAAGAGTGCAATGCGAACAGGCTTCTCAGTCATTTGACTATTCATCTGCATAGATGAACTCTGGAAATGTGTTGGGAATCTCTCTTTATAGAGAAAACGATGCTCATTTTTTAGCGCTGATGTTTATTGTTTTACACAATATAATTTTCTGGTTTTGTTTGTAAATGCCCCTGTATTAACACCACTTTTTTTTGAGTTATGCACTAGTGGAACTCCTGTTATTTTCTGGAAATCAATGTCATGTTGTACAGTTTTACCAATGGGCAAAAAGTATAGTTTTTATGGGAAATAGTACTTCAGAAATAAAGTTTAGCAGGTGCTACGAGCAAAACAGGTCACTGTTTCAAATCCAATTCAATATTTGTATTTCTGTATGTCTCTACATGGTTCAACTAAGTGCAAGTGAAATGGAATGTACACAGAAATGTAAAGACAGAGGCATATTGTGGGGTTTTTTTATTCAGAAGATGCATTAAAGAAGCAATAAAACAGGCACTGTGGAGTGTGTGGGAAAGGGACATGGACTTTCACTGGGTTTATTATAATGGTCTTCTTTATTGGAATCAGTAAGTTCTGAAAATTTACAAGAATATGGCATTGCCCTTTTTTTTGCTCCACTGATTACTAAAATTATTTCTGATCCTGACCCTGATAACTTTATATGACACATAGCAGTCAGTCAGAATGAAGGATACTGTTAAAATACATTCCACCGAAAGCCTTGTGTAGATACTTCAGTGGATTTGTTGTGGTTTTAAGTTGCTAGGAATATCAAAATAGGAACGATAAGACCAAGTTTTAAGCGTACCCGTGCATGTTTGTATGGTGGCCAGGCCTGAATCTCAGGACATCAGCTTAATGTAATGAATAATTAAAAATGTAAACCATCACTCTGCACTCTTGGCCTACACTTACTGAAATAGGATAAACCTTGGCAATGACCACATAAATGTTAAGGATACTTATATCACCAAAGATTTCATGGACTGGCTGTGATTTTCAGTTGAATGTTTATTGCCAGTTCCTAGAATAATAATAAACAACATTAACTTTTGTGGATGTATGGAAGAAATGTCATTGTTCTTTAACTAATTCCCAGATTAGCAGACTCCCAGTAGCTGTTTCAGTTATCTTGAATTCTTTGTGCTCAGTGACCAAATTTTAACTTCATTTTAAAAACTGACTAGATTCAATGTTAATTTTGTTCTGGATGGTGAGAATGGCTGTGACTGGAAAACGTTACACCGGACACCGCGTGTCACAGCACCATCTGCCCCTTGCTGGAATATTTGTTTTCTGTCATCCTCTTCAGCGTAAAGTTACTCATCAAAATGGTATACTTTAATAAAAGGTCATCCGATCTTTTACAAAAAGCTAATCTCAATTTTAACATCACTGGTTATTTAATCAATTAAAAAAAATACCAAATTAAGTGTAGGAGCAGGCTGTGTTGCAGTTGTAGAAACAGTAGCTCTGTTGTTGGGACAAACTGAGATTTAGGATTAACAGGGTGGTAAGACTAGACCCTTGTTATGAAACGAGGGCTATTTTATAACATGGGTCTAGAATGCCAAGAATATAACTTTCAAACTTCAAAAGTGTTTTGATATTTTGTCCAACATCAATTATTTACTGGCCTTGTGTGCAGCTGAAATTCACATTCCAAATAACCAGAACTAAAAATGGCCTTTATAATGGATAGTGAATTTTTAGAGAAGAGGTGGTTTCCTGGGGTCAGAAAACATAAACAACAGCAGTAAGACTGGGTAAATCAGAGAAGAAGAAAGATTTCCTTTGTTAAAAAATAGGTTTTATGTTTATTTATGTATTTATCTTATTATCTTCGTTCTTCTGGAGAAAATACAATCATGTACTATCTCAGTGACTTCCACTAATAGCAGCTGATCTTGTATAAAGCCCTTGACAGGAAGAGTACGCATCTATTATTTCCACAGATAAATTACAGTAAAGATGCCCTTTTTCATAAATCCAGCAACCTACAGGAGATTTTGATAACTCAGCATGGGAACAGAGGTGGAAATCCAGTGTTTTCCCTATCAAATATTTTGGGTTCCAATGAAAAAGGCACGTCCGTGGAAAGTTTGGGCGGTCAAGTTAAGGAGCCTTACCACAGTCTTGTTCTGAAGCACAACAAAATATTGGTCAGAAACGTAAAACATAAGTCACACAACTAACAGGGTCTGAGACTTTCTTTTCATCTGAAATCTCTCCAGCCCAGAAGATCGCAGGTATCCTCAGGAAGGTAGCACTGGTTTTGATATTACATTCGAGCTGTGCTGGCATCAGCATGAAACAGAGCAAGTCAAAGGATACTCCTAACTTAAAAAGACCTCTGTATTTTCTGAAGGTATCTGTAAGGATCAGGTGAACCTCTGTACAGATGTTACATGTCCAGTCCTTCCCCTTCATCCAGCCACACATCTCTACCTCAGGGAGCTTATCAAAGCCACAGTCACTTCCCCATAACATCCTAAATTCCGTCGCAAACAGTTAAAGTATTTATTTGTGAGAAGAGATTTTTTTTTCACTAGGAAAGCAGACAGTTCACATTGGTTTATTTTGCACCCATATTGTTTCTTGGGCTTTTTGGTCCAGTGCCAGGGCACGAAGGACTAGCTCCAGTCAGAAGTACAGCCAAAAGAATTTAGATCGGACTAGAGACTCCTGAAGGAGGGGAAAAAAAAGAAAGCGCCTCAAAGCGAAGGCAGATGTGATGACAGTGAAACTGCAAAGGAGGAGAAAACAGTGGTAAGTTCTGCCCTGCCATAAAGAAACTACTTTCTGAGCAGAATTTAAGCATGAACTGTGAAAATTATTTAACTGTGGGTGAATCCCTTTTGCCATTAGCCTTCTGATACGTGTAGTGTTTACTTTTTAATGCCACTGTTTACTTTGTGCATCTTGAAAAGTTAATGAGAGTCACATCATATCCTTGAATTTTATGCTTTTCAAGATGATATTATGGAAAGACATGCAGAACAATCTAGAGTGCAAAACAACCTAGTGGTAGGATCTCCTGTGGTTCTTCTCTGCTTCCTTCTCTTTCAGAGGCTGACCGTCTTCGTAAGGTAAGATTTTAGACACCACTATGTTAATTGGCTGAACATACCTATCTTGAGTAATTTTACTTCAGTTTGTACTTCACTGGTTGTGCACCCATTATCCTTCAAAATGGTAAAAATACATGCTTCTGGTTAAATCGATTTGATTGAAGATCATAAATTTCAATCTGTTCAATATGCCATTGTAGTTTGCTGAGAAACCGATTAAAGCATCACAATTTAATCTTGTTTTCTTGTGCCCTCTACTGTCCTGATCTAATTTCTGGGCCAGTAATATTTGAATATCAAAGGATATAGTGTTCCCATGTTATCAAAGAGAACACAAAAACACACAACGCAGGCATTTTTCAGAAGCTCTGTATCTGTTGGTCAGATATGTGGATTTGCTTGTGGATGAGAGTGACAGAAAAAAAGGAGCTATCTGAGGAACATAGTGTTCTGTCCTTGACATTAGCTTTCATTTGCAATGAACACTCAGTACTGTCTATTGTAGAGAGGAAATCTTTTGTTAATGATTTTAATCCATGTAATAGAATTTAGTAGACAATCTTATCTGGGCTACAGGATTAAAATTATCAAACTAAACATTATTTCAAATGCTCCAGTTCTATAAAGATTTCTGTAATCCGCTTGAAGTGATTTCTGTGAAGCTTTGCTTCTGTTGTTCTCTCATTCTGCTAATGTCTAGAGCCACTCTTAGCCTGGCTTCACAGCAGCTTGAAGCTTGAATCTTAGACTATTCCCATTTTGTAAATATTACTCCTGTGTTATCATATTAGGGTACTCAGACTGATACATTATGAATATAACATTTGTGTTTGCTGGTTTTGAACAGTATCTTGAGTCTTGAGGCAAGACCACAGCAAAATAAAGGGAGGTGCAATGCTCATATTGACCAAGACAGGCAACTCCTTGGAAACTGGAGATTTCTTGAAAGAGTACTGTATTACATCCTAACATTGCAACAAATAGGTCAAATACTGCTTGGTGATTCACATTACTAGATTGCCCAAAATAACAGCCCTAGAGCTCTACTCTGTCTACATGAGATGCACACATCTGGAGGTATCAGCACTTTAAAGCAGTGATATGGTCTCCTAATAAAACATAAGAAAAGAGATCTTTCATGCTTAGTGTTAATAATTTCTGATAGCTCCTCTTCTTCCAGGTCACAAAGACGGGGTGCTGGGAGTATCCCTGTTCATTCTAGGACTGACTGGAGAGTTGGGATTGATAATACCTTGGTTAAATTGTTGACATCAATTAGAGTAGTCCTACTGCTTTACTACTGTTCTGAGTGCATCTTCCAGGGCTGTTTCTCTGCTGTTTGGTTCCCTGACCTTGCAGACAGCACTATGTGGGGTGCCTTTTACCTTTTAGTTATTTGCAGTCAAAGTAACTGAAGTGGTAGTGTTGGGAAAATGATCTGTGCAATACAGTGCTCTACTTTCTGAGCCTTCAACATCCCTGCCATGATATAAAGAAAGCCTCTCTAGGTGGTGGATGTGTTTTACACTGTTTTAGATATTTGTTGTTGGTTTTTATTGAAAGGTTAATAAATACATCTCTTTCCATACAGCTTTTCCACATGATAAAGCTCCCCTTGGAGGACTGGAGTGATGGTGTCCCTTCTGCTCATACCAGCCTCTGCTGTGCTGAAGCTTTGCGGCAGGAATTTCTTCTCACGTAGCAGCTCACTGCTGAGAGGGGACTACCCCGAGCAAGCAGACTTTGGAGTTCATCAGCACTTCAGTTTCCTGAAACCACCTTTTTGACAAGGTGCTTTTCTTAGAAGTTGTGCTGCAGTCTTATGTCATGTTCCTTGACATAGTGTACTTGTCTCCCAGTAATCCCAGGTACTGTCATTCTTGCCTAGGAACTCTCAGAAGAGATAGAGGTGGAGGCTTGCCACCTGCAGTAGCACCTTGCGTGTCGGTGCAGAGTTCAGCCAAAATAATCATGAAACAAAAGCACAAATCCAGCAGCTAAATATACCTATCTCACGATTTGGAATAGATCTGTTCACTGAAACTGGTAAAGAAAACACCAGGATGGCTACGTAATAAGCAGAATTGGAAACTTATTAATACTGCAAAGTTTCCCACCAGTGCAACACAGTCACACTTTTTTGTCCATTTTGCCCTTCCAATATCTGTCTCTGTAATGTCTTATTCACAGACTGTTGTTATCTGTAATGCTCATCTCAGTTGTTAGTTTTCTGCTGCCTTCTGGGTCCCTTGAACCAACTCCTCTTTCTTTTCCAGCTTCCCACCCAGGAGTCAGGCAGTCCCTCCACGTCTGAGCTCCTGGTTGGACTGGTTTTTGAAAAGAAGCCTCTTGATCTGCCTGGCTTTAGTAACAGCAGCTTTCTAGCACTAGTAGTCACCTGTATGTTTTTTTAATTATATGAAAAATTTGGCAGAAAGTCATAATTAAACAGTAATTTCAGATAGCTGTTTTTCTGTTAGATAATATTTGTTTCCTACCAAAGCAAACACCACCACCACCCACCGCCCATGTATCTTCTTTGTTGGCTTGATGGTATTGTTTGTTGTTGCTGTTGTTTTGTTAGAATGATAATACTCTGGGAAACTTAGGTAGAAGCTGAACTAATTATTTTACAAGGAAAATAAGTGGGCATGGACCAGCTCTAGTGATTATGTTAATAATTTAATTAATGAAGTTTAGAAGGTACCATTGAGCAAACTCTTCAGAAAATAAACATGTCATCGGATACTTCCCGGAGAAAGCAGAGGTAGAATTCAGGTCTCTCTTCCAGATAGACTCCCAGAAAATGAGCTTCATGGTTTGATTAATTTTAAGTCTTCTGATAGAGGGCGTTGAGGCATACACCTGGTTACTACAGCTCTCCCTAACAAGTAGAAATGGAAATGTGAATGCTGTTTTAAAGCTTATGATTCAGAAGTCATTAGTTGATGATATTAAGAGTACTATCCCAGTCCTTTTCAAAAAGCTGTTTGATGGCACTTCGGGTTTGCACTTTCTGTGGAAAACCTAGACATGATGTTATCACTTTTTCTTCCACAAGTTAGTATAGCTTTGCAAGCTGTTGAGTAAAGGAAGAGGTAAAAAGGCAATTTGGAGGGATCCTGAGGAGTGGGTGTATTTTTAGTAAGTAAAGATTATCTCGATGTCCCATTTCCCATCTGGCATTTTTCATCAGTGTTTCACAGCACTGTGCTTCTTCCATGACATACCACTGTCCCACTCAGAGACAGGAAGATGCTTTTAAACCCACTGTCGGGGAGAGTCAGAGGTCCCTGTGCAGGGGAGAAACTGAAGAGGGTCGGAGGCAAGTCAGAAGGGCAGCATATGGCAGCAGTGGTGGGTAAGAACTGCAACAGCGTTTAAGGGAGATGGCTGAGTTCAGGACATAGAGAGGTGACCTGTAGGACTCTCAGGTTGTGACACACGGCTTTTCCCGGGATGCTGACCCCAAGCAAGCCACTTATGAGAGCATATGTCAATCTGACTGACTGGTCTAAACTGGGGATTTTTCTTTGTGGGGCAAATTTTCTACAGTTCGAAGTGGGGGGAGTTTTCCTCCATGCTTCCTGACACATTCTCATTCAGCAAAGCTGGTCTGACAAAACACATGGCATCTCTAAAAGCAGCCAGCTGTGATACAACGTAGTGGCAGAAGAAGAAAACGAAGGAAAAGGAGAAACACCCTCTCCTTATTCTATCGCTGCCAGTGCTGGTCAAAGCAAGGTGCTCTTCTTCAGCCATTCTTCCTGATTTAATCAGTGCAGTGCAGTGCTACTGAGCTGTACCTAGGTGGCAGCAGGGATAACGAAGTGTTTGCATTTGTCTTGCTGTGGAGTAATTGCCTTGGATAGATCCCTTCTGTGAAGAACGCATCCGCATCTGCGGGACAGCAAGGAGAAAGGAGACCTCGCTGTCCATCCCACCACAGCTGCCCGAATTCGTGCTGATTTATGCAGGGCTTGTGGGAGCAGTATTCCCCCAGTGATTTTACAGCTTTTCGTGCTGTATTTTTATAGTCCGTATAAACAGATAATTCCATATGGAATGGGTCAATGCAATGTTAGCTGTGCCATGCTGGCACCATGAGTGATCATAGCTGATGTAGGGGCTGTTTGCTGACATGGGTGAGCGTATGTTCAGAAATAAGGAGCTAATGTGAAATGGGACTGTTAACTGAGGATATCAATTCATTGAAGCGTAGACACCAGAGATGAGAAGAAGACATTAAATTGTTCTCCTTGGGATTACCTTTGAAGTCCATTGCTCTAGAAGTTTGTTCCATTTTCAGCTTTGCAGAAAAGGACCTGGCAGCTGTGAAGGATGAGTTGAACAAGAATCAGCAGGGTGCTCTTGCAGCAAAGGTGGTCAACCACATTCTGGGCTGTATTAACAAAACTGTAGCCAGCAGGACCAGAGAAAAGCTTAATTCTCTGTCTCTGGCACTTATGAAGTCGTGTCTGGAGTACCGTGTCCAGTTTTGGACAAGAAAGAGTTGACCAGCTGGAACTCATCTGGCCGCGGGCCACCAAGCCTGTTTGGGAGCTGGAGAGCATGATATATGAGGAGAGGCTGAGGGAGCTGGGTTTGCTCAGCATGGAGAAGAAAAGGCTTGGTGGGATATCAAATTGCTGTCTTCACCTGTCTCGTGGCGTGATTTCAGGATGCCCAATATGCAGTTCTCTGGATATCAGAGCTGTCTGCATTTGCAGGTCCTGCACCCCGGTGTTTAATCACACAGTGGTCACTCATGGGAACTGAGGCACATGATAGTCACGCTTTAGGTCTGAGGCAAAACTGAGGAGGAAAGAAGAACCGTCTCATGAGCAAATGCAGCGTGTATGATATTGCCACTGGGCCATCACGCATTGCACCTCCAGATAGATCCTGGCAGTCTATCTTTAATTGCAAGGAAGATGAATGTTTAATTTCAGTCCCACTATGTCAGAGACAAGAAGCAGTGATTTTTTTCACTACCTTATCCAGACATTTCAGGACAACTCGGTTAATATTTACGTCCGGAGATTTTGTACATCATCCATCATCTCCTATTCCTATTCTCAAGCTGGGGTGACTGAATTGAAACTGTGCTGCGTGGAGGCACTTGGGATGAAGTGGTATGAGTTCCTATTGTGCAGTTGTCCTTCCCTCACCCGTTCTTGAGGAGGTTTTCCACTTAGAAGGGACTGAAGAGCCATGGCATAGCCAGGAGCAGAAAGCCAGAGGAACCCAGGACAGACATCCCAGCTGGTGAGTCCCTATGGCTCAGCGGAGCACCATGTAAATCTGCCAGCCTGGGTCGCGAAGCTTCCTGGCAGGTCTGTCCAGCTGGGGCAGAGGACACCCACTGGCATAGCTAACCCTGCTTCTGGTTGCAGTGATGGCTCCCACAGAGCTAACTGAAGCATCTCTGCATGCCCCTTCTGGGGTTTACTCACTGTGGTTACTGGCTTGGATGAGTCTATACTCATTGTGTACACCAGTCAAACTGCCGGTTCATAGAAGGATTGAACGAAACCTCTTGAAAATTATAACCAAATGTTAAACAATAGTCACTGAGTAGTAGCAGATGTGACTAGACCAGTCAAGTGTTCTTAAGGCCTTGCCTGGTCATACAGCAGCTTTTGGACTAGAATATGGCTAAACACAGTCCTGCGTTTTTATTTTCTGTACCATGGGAATGTGTTACACACTCTGAAGAGGGCAAGATAAATGCCGATTACAAATGTGTTACAAATTCTAACCCGATAAGAGAAACTTGATCTTGAAAAAATGCTACAATGCTCTTTGGCACATTTCAGCTACATTTTGTTTACAATAGGCTTCAGGAGGGTGATTGGATGCTCACATCATGGTACTGTACTTACTAACAGTGTGCCTTGAGGTTATAGTTGGGTACGTTTATTCGTGTGGGCACATTTTAGAAAGCAGGAGAGCAAAGGTATCATCTCAGGAGGTACCCTTAGGCACTCTGCTGAAGTACACTGCCTGCTGGGACAATGCTTTTTTGGAAACAGGAATTTTACAGACACAGCAGGTAGTTTTCCTTTCAGTTAAATCCTTTGTGCAGCAGTAGGCTGCAAGCAAATTCAGGGAGTAACATTATTGTTGAACACTGACATTAAGCTTGGCCCTGTGAGGGCAAACGTTGTTCTGAAGAGATTCATACCTTTCATGTATACATTTGTGTACACGTGCAAAATAGAAGGCAGTGATACAGTCACGTTTTCTCACATGTTCAGTGCTAGGCACTTTAGATGGCTGTCAAATGCTCAGTGAAGATCACTGACTTTACAGTGGCAGTAAATTAGAAAAAATAAAAAATCACTGATGCCCAGAATTAATCAGTCATTTCTAAATCAGTTTTCATGTGGCAAAAGCATGTGCAATGTGAGAATGGCAGCCTGCACACTCCTAATCTTTGTTTGTCTAGTGATGCAAGTGGCAGAGCTGTATCTCTAACACAAATAAAATGAGATTAGTATCTAGAGGGCTTTGTGAATTGACAAATACTTGGAAAGACAGTAAGTACTAAGTTACCGGTATGTTGTTGGCTAGTAATGTCTCATGACCCTATTAGGAAAAGGGATTGGTAATATGGACATTTTCTACCTCACTCACAGACCTGTGCCAGAGGCATAAAGGACACAAGAAGAGCAGTAAGAGACATTTACTATGTCAGAAATAGCAGAAGACCAGGCACATGCCCATGTCTCATGTGGACTTCAACTGTTGTGGACTGCAAAGAAGTTGCCGAGAGTGCAAGAGGGAATGGTTTGGCTGTTCTGGGCCACAGATCTCCCCGGGAGCAATGCAGAGGTTACTGAAAGTCGGAGTTGTTCTGACAGACTTACTCTCGTTGATGACATCATCTGATACAGTGCTTGAAAATCTGGGATGCTCAAAAATGAAACCGGCTCAAAGTACAAGGCACTATGTCCCTAATTTCTTTACTGTCTGACAGTGCCCTGTTGCATTCACTGAGTGTGAGTAAAGCTAAATCATGAAATCCAGTTAGCACTTTTTTGGTAGGAAATAAGAAGCAGGAGAAGATAAATACTTTAGCTCACTATTTAAAATTTGGAACAAATAGAGTAATTCAATACGTTAGCAGAACATCCCTCTGAAAACGTGATTATACGACAGTAGAGAAAACATCAGTATTATGTAACAAGTTTATCTTATTAATGCCCGAAACCTTTTCATAATGCCCTTATGTAATTTCCTGGTTTATTACTTGTATCTTAAACAAACTTCTGCATTTAAAACAGGCAATTACCAGCTTCAAAATCCCTTTTTTTTTTATAAGCAGGGTGCATAAAGTCCTTTATGTAAAGAACAGACAAGAAGTCAGTTATTCACCTTACTCCCAGGCATCTCATCTCTGGGCAGATTATCTTACGTGTTTTAGAAAGCTGACTGTAAGAAAATGTTTGCACTTTGACAGGGCAGGTATGTCACTACTGTTAATGCCATTTCTGGCAACCAGAACTGTGCCTTACAGTTTCATGCTAAGCTGTTTTTTCCTTCTCCTGCAAATCTCCACCTTGTACCCTGTGGTGATACCATGAATATAATTGAAGGCTCCAAATACCAAGCGGACATGGTAGGTTGGAGAAATCACTGCAGTGCCTGGCAACACTGCTTCTCATTCAGATTAAAATGGTGCACGGGCACATTTTCATAGAAGGCCCTTTTCACACAATAAAAAAAAGTCAGTGCTTGACATAATTCTGTTAGATATTAGAAAGCTGACATGAATTTTTTGCTCGATGCAAACATCGGTCATCTGCAGATTTTGTGTTTGAAAAGAAATTGTTTCTCCGTTTTTAGAGACTGTCAGGCTGAGCAATTTTTAGTCACCCAGTAACTGCACAACTTTTGCTGTTTATCTAATGGGCAAGACTGGACTGTAACAGCTTGATGCTATTATGTTGATTTTCTGAAAATGTATTTATTAATGTTACTAAAAAGACAGAAACACCTGTATGGCTGTAGGCACTCCAACAAGTTTTTAACAATGCAATGGACATAGTGAAATCCAATAACTAGTGGATATCAAGCCAGCAAGTTAGTTTTCTAGGGGCAGATCAGGCAGCTGGATACCATGTCGTATCCTTTGGGAGTTCTGGGAAGCCCCTCCAAAGCCCTGCGGAACAGAGGCAGACCCTAGCTGTCTTATGTAGACCCTTGCTCGGTGTATCACCGAGTCTGGATGGTTTCAGATTTGGAGGGCTGCAAACTTGTATGTCTCCGAGACCTCACAGTAAACAGCCTTCGACGCTGTAACAAGGGGAAGTATCAGAGGACTCCTCTTTGACCACAGCTGTGGAAAGAGGGGATTCCTCACAGGCTGGTCCCTCCTCACAGAGACTCGGATGTCTGGAATTCTTGCCAAAGACTAGGCAGCATCCAGATCCTTGCAGATCCTGCAGTGCTGCTGTCTGATGCTCCCTATAATCTGCCCTAATCGCTGATGTCATACGGTATCAATTCCTTAAAGATTTTAAGATATAGCACATCTATATAATTATCTTTCTTTCCTTGTTTTGTATTTTGTTCTCTGACGTGAGAAGAAAACCCAAACCACCACCACTTTTCTGTTTCATTGGACTCAAGTTAGGCTCTTCCTGTTTGTGTATTTTTACTTCAGGTATTTCTTCCACCTAGAGATGAATATCTTTTCTTTGTTGCTAGGACTTTCCAGGCTGATCCAGCTTCGGGAAACTTGAGCTGTCCTGAGCGAATGCCAGAAAATGTCCTTTAATTTCATGGGTCACTTACGCTTGTGTTCAGGCGTGACATGATCCAATACCCATCATTTCAGAGACTGACCTTGCCCATCAGAAAACATACAAGTAAAAATGTTTAATCCTTCTTGCAGCCACAGACACAGAGACCCGAGGGAAAGACAGGCTCCGGCAGTAACGTGTTTGCTGCACGCTGCGGATGCATCTTGTGCATGGGCTGAGCTGCCAGGTGCACTCATTTACCTTACCTGGAGCCGTGTATGCCAGTTGTGAAACCGCTTTCCTAGCTCATTGGTATAAATTTGGTTTATACAAAGTGAGTATTTTCCAAAAAGGAGTTTAACTTCAGACTGATTCAACAAAGCCTGCCTAGAAAAAGCTGTTTAATTTCCCTAGGAACTGTTGGGGTCCCTGGATATCTATAAATGTACTTATTCAGATACTTTAGAGCACAAGAATGCGACAGACTGTATGGAGATGCTGAAATTCCCGAGTAAGTGCTGGCTTGGGCCGATGTGGGGCAAGCAGGGACCTGTGGGGCCAACAGAGGTGGGCTCGGGCCCCAAAGCAGCCCGGCCCACAGTTGCAGTACTGTACCTCAGCGAGCGGTTACGCTGCTTGGCGTTTTGGAGGTAGCTGACACAGAGCCAGCCTCAGCGTCTGCGTTGTGACTGCCCAAATCCTTTACATCATCTCTGGCCCTTCAGCAGATCTGCTCTTGTCTGTCTGTTCCACCTCATCCGCTCCTGTCCCGTGATGGGAATTCTCTGCTGCCTTCAGTCCCTTAAGCATTCTCGTGGGACTTAAAAAGAGATGCTCTATTAGCCTTCAATCCCAGGTAATTTTCACCAGGTGTAATTACAGCCTGACTTCTCTCCATTCCCCCTGAAATTTTTCTGTGAAATTGTCTGTCGCTGCTTCTTATTAGAAAAGCCATTTTGCTTCTCTCGAGGTGATTGCACTTCAGAAATGAGTAAAGTGATCTCTGAATGCAGCTTGAAAATGCTTTCAGCTGAGGGTTACTCTGGCTTTTTTTTTTCTTCAGACAAAATGCAGTAAATTGTTAGTCAACAAGGGAGATGGAAATTGAAGCTTTATGTGTGCACATCGGAGAGGAGTCTGGCTGATGAAGGGAAAGGTAAAATAATTCCTTCTTCTTTGAAAGCTGACCTTTCCTCCGGCAAGGTAAATCCAATTACAAAAACTGAACTGATTGCATTGCAGTACCACTGGGAGCACTCTAAATCCATAAAATATATTAGCATAAACACAAAGCACACATGATAGGTATATGCACAACTGTTCCAAGTTCTTTCTGTGCAATATTAATATATTATTTATCAAAGCTGTGAGTGAAGGCTCACAACAGAGGGATGAATGTTTTTAGCTACATATGACTTGTGATAGTAAAAGAATAAACATTGCTGCTTACTGCTAGGAGGGTGTCTCTTTGCAGAAGGCTTAGTAAAAGAAGAATTTCTACTCCATGTCCGTCACTGAGATTAATTTAGATCCTATTACACAAGCTTTGTGGAAACTTATTTTCTTTATTTCTATCATCTGCAGTTGCAATAGTTTTGGATTTAATGTTGCAATTTATAAAGGTTAATTTCTTCCTGACAAACTGATTATAAACCTTTTGGTAGACAAGATTGTACAACATGTGCAAAGATGTGAAAGTACATTAGATGATAACAAAAGGGTAATAACAAAAAAAGGATATGTATGAAAAAATATTCAGATAAACGATCGTGTCTGCAAGTTACTTGCAAGTCCAATGTTATGATTATCTCTTAATAAGAAATTATTTAGCTTTAAGCTGTCAAAAATGTATTTGTTGATTCTTAAGTCTACCTTCAGGCAAGGCTTGAATATTAATTGCTGTCACTGGGTGAATGTATAATTAATGCAATATGCAATTAAGTTATTGTCTGATTAATTGTTCTTATAGTTCATTTGGGAAGCCTGTTGTTGATACTAGTTACCAGGATAACGGCTGAAGTTGTTACAAATACTTGTACTAAATGTTAAAATCACTCACAATCAAGTTAACGAATTATAATATTTTATTTCCTCTAATGATATTAGTAATGGATTCTGCGGGAATATTAACCAACAAAACTGGACATTTAGTGAGTCTGTGCAGGAGTGGTTAAATCACCTACGAAATGTCAGCTTTTGGATTAATTTATCAGAGGGAATAGAAAGTGGCTCCTTTTGAACCTTTCACTTCCACCTCAGCCCATGATTGTGATCAACAGCAATTTTGAAGTTAATGGAGACATTTCCACGCATGTACTGAAGGCAGCTCCTGTCGACACTATTGAAGTCTCCTGGGGAGAGGGAGGGAGCGGAAAGAGCTGCCGTAAGCTCATTAGAAATGCATGTGACGTGCTGTACGTAGAAATGGTGTGTTACCTATACTTACCACATGCACAGAGCATTGGTCGGTCAGCCTCCGGCTGAGCAGACCTGTCAGGCTGCCATCAGGCAGCACCTTTTAGCTCAATGCAATTCATACTGCAGATCCTTGGCTTGCTCTCCAGTTTAGTAAGGCACCAGACTTACTGGCTAGAAAATCTTTCTTATTGCAAGATTCTTAATGATCAGGACAGTTTTAACAGTAAAGCAGAGCTGGTGCTGAGAGAAAGAACCCCACTCTACTCCAAAACACTGGACCCTAAGGAAAGAGGAGCAAATCCCTCAACTTCAATGTTTTTATCCACTGATCCAAAATTGCCAAGTACATTTTAATTGTATATTTTTTCTAGGAAATGTAAGAACTGAGCTGAATTCCTCACTTCATATCAGCTATGGAAAGGAAGTGGAATTATTGCAACTGAATAAATCAGTGTAGCTGCCTATACTCATATAGTCCACCCTATAAGTCTCAGAGGTGGAGAACTGTCTTTTTTTTTTAATGCAGCCTCAAACAGTAGCCAGAACATTGCTGGAGTGGCTCCTGCAGGTGAGCCAGGTACCTAATCCTCATTTGAGAGGCCCAAAGCAGCCTGGCAGGATCCTGATTTCTGCAGGCTTGCACATGCCGCTGGCTGAACGAGAAGCTTCAAGGAGGGGGATGTAGGGCGTAGGTACACCTCAGCCTGTGTTGCTACCTTTAAATTAAAAAATATTAAGCCCCTCACAGAAGGAGCAGTTATGCTTGCCCAGATGAATCTCTTTGTGTATGGTAACTCGGCTGGCAACAGACATGTTCATAATAAAACCAGACAGGTGACAATCTTAATATCCCAACAAAACCCACTGAGGCCTCCACCCCCCAACCCCCTTTCCCAAAAGCAGCAGCTGCTACCCATGCTGTTCAGCACTGTGTTGAAAGGGGGAAGAAAAGAGAGGTGATGCAGGAAGGTCAATAAAAACTTACTTCACAGAGGAGTGTTGCAGCCTGGCATTTATTTTGACATTTAGTTTAGGTATAGCATAGTAGCATTTATTTTACCTGTACAGTCTAACAGAACAGGTAAACATACAATTTTGCACAGGCTGCTTTTATGATGGGAAAATGCAAGCTGGTTTTCTTATGTTATCGCTGAGTTTTCATTTACTAATTTCATGCACGTACCTGCTGTCCTCCCTCTTTCAGTCTTGTACATCCCTTTTTCTGTATATGTGTCCAGTGTTTTCAGCCCAGCATTTTTGCAGGAGACAGAGAAAGAGCACTACTTGAGAAAATATATCACAACTGTGTTTTTATTTATTTTCTTTTTCTCCTGACATGTACTAAAGTAATGAGCTCTCAGATCTCTCTGGCTAACCTTACTAAACAAATTATGAAAATAATTTAGATTATGAAAAATGTAATGTGGCAGTTGTGTCTGAATAAAGCAGTATATATTAAATTCCTTCTGAATTTCTATGGCCTGGGATTAGTGGTTCAGTTGTGCCACTGAAGTCCAGGCTTCAGCTGACCCAAGTTTGCTGTGGTGAAGGGCACTCAGCAGGTAGGTGGCCTTTTAGTCACAGCCTTTCTGAGGACAAGGACCAAGACATTTGCTGCCTTTGTCTTGCTGAAGACGAGCGAGCCCATCCTGACTGCCCAGCAGGACTCACGCTTGGCAAGACAGCGGGAACAGCTGCTGGTCCAACCCAAGCGATTGCAAAATAAATGGTCCAGGCTAATGGAGAGGAGAGTTGACTCCATTTTGTTTGTAAAGCTTTTGTCTTTGAACTCTCTAATGAAAAGAAAAGGATTTAATATACCAACACAAGGGCAGGTACACATTAACATTTCAGAGGGCAATTAAGGGAGCTATCAAGAGGAAGATATTGTAACAGAAACATTTGGAAGTAATGTATCATTGGAATAATGGTTCTGCTAAATATTAGGAATTATTTCTCCAGAAGTAAGAGATAATTGGACCAGCACATACACATTATGTAGTGCACAGAGAGAGTCGATTAGCTGATTGCCAGCCTGCTAACAGAATCAATGTTATCTTATTCATACATTTGCTGCTTGATTAACATTCAGGGGGGAAGCAAATGGAAATGATACCATAAAATCCTCAGCTTGCATTCAGGTGTAGCAACTTCTGTGCCATAAAATCTGTATGTATCAGCCATCCACGCTAAACAAGTCTTGTCAGTGCTCTGCAGGAGCCAAATGCTTTGGGCCTTTATTTCTGCTATAAATCTGCAGAAGAAACATCATTAAAGCTAGCTATTTGTGTAGTCATTTATTACTCCGAACCTGATAGATTGCTCAGCACAATCATAGCTTATTTGGACACATTTGGTATCACTTATCACATGGTCTTTGGCTTCCTAAGCAAAACCAACAAATCAACATTTAAAATTTTGACATTGCAATGGAGACATTAGCATTCCCGTCTCTAAGGAGTTTCCTAATGAGTGAGCTCCACAGAATACAAGAAGCTGGTGGGGAAGGCTAGGACACGGATTTAGGAGGTGTTCGGTACTCTGGGGTAACAAGTCTTGTATACGTGTCCATCCTACGGTAAAGCAAAGCTTGCTCTTCAGTGAGAATGGGGGATTTATTTAGCATTTAGCATGGGACAAGACTCTGCACATGCATAGTTGCCACACAGAGGTAGTTAATACACTATAAATCCATAGTCTAATTTTACTTCATGGTAGCTGAACGTTACCACATGTAACGGGCAAAGCTGAACATCATGATGGCTCATATGCATAATCTTACCCTCCGGGCAGAATTTACCTTGCACATGAACCGGTAAATTCCACTGAGTTTGGCTCTCCAGAGCTGGTGAACAGTATTAGCTCCTGCTGGTCCTCCCCGTTTTCTTCACTGCTGGTAGGGGAAACAGTTCTGCAGCCTCTCCTGTGCCAGCTGTGGTGGTGTGCTGCCGCCAGGTAGGTGCTCAGGCGAGGCGGAGGCAGAGCGAGGTGCTGCACAGCCCATACGTGATCTGTAGCTCTAGGCGTAAGGTGTCGTGAGGGTGGCTGGGGAGGGACAATACGGGAGAAGAGAGCATAACAACAGCATCAGCTTTGGCATTTTTGGCTTGGAGGAGTAGCGCGGTTTTGGAGAAAATTCCCCGATGGACCTGCCAGCTGCGCACTGGTTCATTTTGCAGAGTGGATCTGTTGTGATTGCAGCTTTTCCAGGAAAAAACGGCCCTAGAGGCTCCACCTGAGGTACAAACCAGCCCCTGATAGAGAAGTAAGGGTCCAGACAGATGACAGGTCTCACATGCATGCCTGGCAGGAATGTTTGGTCCAGGGTAGCACACTACATGTGGTCTGAATTTAAACTCCCAGGCCACATATACTGGAGCAGTGAGGAAATCGGCACTGACTGCTTCGATTTACTGATCTGCTCCTATGGCACCGCACTACTGGCTTGTGAAGAAGTAGCCAGTGAAACCTAGGCACAGTATTTGTAAGAACTGGCTTCAGAAGAGCAGATTTTATGTGCAAAGAAGTATAGAGTAGAGAAAGAGGGCAGAATTTCAGAGGAGGGCTCAGCAGGCAGGGACGTCGCAGGTTGTGGACTTCGGGTGAAGGGCTGGGGGGCAGAAGTAACTGAGTGACCTGCCCAGTAAAGGACAAGCACTGGCTGCACGGCCTTTGGCTGCGTCTGACTTCCCGGAGGATGGCTGTTGCCTTTGGTAGCTCTGGGCCCCAACTCGCCCACTTTCTGCTCATCGCCTGCTCTCTTGCGAAAGGCAGCAGGTCAAGCGATCTCTCCCGTGCCCCTGTGCATTGTATAGCCAAGGCAGCAGATCCGTGGGCTTTCATTTCTCAGTGGGTAATGTTTTGGCCTGCAGAAACAAAGAAGTGGGCAACCCTCCAGAACAGAGGGTGCGCTGTAATGACTAGAAAGTTGAGGCTGCTCAGTGCTCGCCCAGGAGCCCTCCAAGCAGGGGCGGCTCTAAGCCCAGGCAAGCAGGCAGAGCTGCCTGCACAGGAGCGGTGCAATGGCTGTAGGCTTGCTGGCTTCTTGGCCGGAGCTGCCATTGTGTTACTGGTCTACGACAGCAGCTCCCAAATGTTACTGCTGCCCAAACACTAGGTAGTAACATAAAATAAATTAGCAAGTTATCTCATCATAAGTCTCCTGCCTTGATTTTGCACATGAAACCTGTCATCAAGTATCTTGCAATTTACTGTTAGCCCAAACAAGAAAAATTAAAAAAAACCGCTCGTGATTTACGCATCTTAATTCACCACACAACTTACGAAACTTAATTACACAACTTAAAATTTGCAGAAATTAGATAATCTTTTATGGATTTTGGTTTCAATGCTTAGGGTAAAAATCAAAAAGCAAATTCCCACTTGCAGCGAAAATGACATTCCTATTTTAATATGTATTTGCTGAGGAAGTCAGTACAATATAAAACCATAAAGTTTTAATTATAACTGTGTAAAGCCCAGGGCCAAAACCTCCAGAGGAGATACTTGGTCTGCTGGGAAAAAGAGGAATGTGCCTGCAAAGGACATTTCATTTGCCAGCTCACATTTCCTCTAGTGTTTCCCAGAGATTCAGTGTAACATAAACCTGCATTTAGGTGGTAAAAGGGAAAATAAGGAAAAGAATAAGCTCTTGCTTTAAGTCCAAGCGTCTCTTTCCAAGACTTTGTTCTTGGATCTGCCCTTCGTTCCCATCCTGTGGTTACTTTAATATTAGACCTTGTTTAAACAAAAGGATTTAGGGCAGGAGACCAGGCCTCCCCAGCACTTGAGTAGAAACTGATGATTTAGAGCAAATTAGGCAGTGGCAGGCGAAGCCAGCTACTCTTATAAGTAAAGACAGGCTTGCAGAGAAATACTTTGACTGCTGCTGTGGGACATTCTGACAGATCTGTGGGAATAAGAGTTAAACAGACTTTTGTGAAGATCCTGGAATGTACAGGGAAAAATGCATATCTGCATATATATTTTATTGCTGGCTTTTCCCAGGTTGATGCTCTCTTTCCACAACAGAAAGTCCCTTGATTTCACATGCTCTGAGAGGAGTTTCCAGGGGAGCAGCCAGGCTGCTAGGGAACCTGGAGTCAGGGGTCTGCATGACGGCAGAGACCTTAGGTGTGTTGAATGCTGTTCCTTTTACAGCCACCACTGCCTAGCTGAAAGGTTATATACATTGTCCCAGCTCTCTCAGCTTTTCCTCCTAGGAGAGATGCTCCGGTACCTCCATCATCTCTGTGGCCCTTCACTCAATGTCTTCCTCCCAGGAGATACAATATTCTCTGCCACTGCCTTGGAGTCATTTTCATGACATTTAAGGCTTCTCCTAGAAACTTTGAGTCTTCTTCTTGTTGTGTGAAGCATCCCTTTGCTCTGCTGGGATACTTGGTTCCTCAGGCTCTCAGCTCTGTTGTTTTGGACTATTTCTTCCTTATATCTAGTCTGAATCTACCTTCTTTTAGTTTAAAACCATTACCCCTTGTCCTATCGCTACAGGCCCTATTAAAAAGTCTGTCTCCATCTTTCTTATAAGCCTCCTTTAAGCATTGAAAGGCCGCACTAAGATGTCCCCGGAACCTTCACTTCTCCAGGCTGTTCATTTCTTCTATACACCTAGTCACTCCTTTACATTGTTTAGGCCTTTCCAATAACAGGATAAATCTGTCAACATGAAATCTGCAGGACTGTACATAGAGGAAAAATAGTACAGAGTTTTCTTATCCCCCATTGTGGCACATCCGTTTTCCAGGTTTGCGGGGATGGGCACTTCCATCACTTTGCAAAAGAAGTTCCTAAACTGCTATCAGAAGCTCTTTCCCTCAGCAACAAAATGCACCCATCTGTCTCCTCTGCTGTGTGCCCCAGGGTGTGGGCACAAGCTTGTCATCCCAAAGCAGTTAACTGCAGTAAACTGCCATGGCTTTACTGACATAGTATAAAAGCTCTAAGAGCAAAAACCGGTATAATCTTTTAAGCATGTAATTTTTCTTTACAGGCAGGCATCTGCCGTGGAGGATATGGGGTTGTTTTCTGTCTCATTTCATGCAAGACATCAGATTTTGCTTGTGAATCATGCATTCCTCTTCCAGGGATTTATTGTATTCTGTGCACTCCCTGGATGTGTTTTTGGAAAGCTAGGCTGGTGAATGCTATTAACCCTGAGATTATAAAGCAAAATTATTTCTAGTTAACCAAAAGAGTCAGGAAACTTCTTTGCTCTCAAGCCCAGCAGGAAGCCCAACAACTTCTTCTTTCAGCTTAAGCTGGCTCTGACTCCGGGCAAGATCATTCTGTGAACAAACAGCAAGTCAGTAAAGCATTAAGTCAGAAGCATCAATGACCACTGAGGACAACAGGACTGGCAGGCCAGCAGTTCCTTCAATCTGACTTGCAGAGCCCTGAGATCCTCATTGGTGTGGCAGAGTCGTTCAGAAATTTTTCTGTTTGTACAATGTTGCAAATCAGCTAAGAAATGCTTTAAAACTGTTCAGGAAATAGCAAAAGCTGAAAATTTGTTGCTTGTAAATAATGTACATAGAATGTTTTCCCATTAGTTACAGTCTGTTTAAAGACAGAGTGGAATATTCCTCATTAAAAGCCAGAAAATACTGGAAGGTGTATGAAAAATACTTGTCCTCTTTAAAACTCCCAGTGTGGTCTGTGGCTTGTATTTTAGCAAAATGATTTTAATGAGAAAATCCCTTGTTTCTTTAAAGCAAAACATTGCTTGTCCAATATTCCACAATGTTTCTGGTAGAATTAAAAAAAAGCATTTTCTGCTAGGAGAAGAATTCAGGAAGCTTTCCTGCAGCAACCGAACCCATCCTCTCTTGCTTATGCTGGCAGGTAGGGCAGTGCCCTACCTATGGCATGTTCTCAGCTTTAGATTGGATAGTTTAGACGCAGCCTAAGTAGCTTTGGGACAAATTGTTTCACTTTCCTGTGCTTCAGTGTCTGCATCCATAAGCTGGGGACAATGATGAGCTATTCTAGAGCTTCTTGAACCCTCTGACTGAAAGGTTAAAGCTGGGTTTTCACTATTCCTATTAGTACTCTTCTATGACTGTGATGTGAAGGGAAGAATTTTCCCCTACGCAGCGCTAGGTCAAGTGTGTTTACGACTGTCTTCAGTTTTCAGTGAGTCAGTGGCTTTAGGAGCCTGGGCTCATGCTCTCAGACTTAGCTTTTCATTAGTGCTCCTTTTGATGCAAGCCTGAAAGGGCAGCGACAAGGTTTCTTAAAGCTGTAGATGAAATACCCTCAGTACAGCATCTCTCTCTTACGGAGAGAGCCTGTGTGCACTGTCCCTGCTGTACTTCTAACCGACAGATAACCTGGTGGCTGGTAACCAGGGACAAGTGAGAGGAACTTCAACTCTGCTTTGCTTGCTTCGGAGTCTAACGCTGGCTTTGGGAGCCAGCTCTGGAGATACAAAGGTTATGCAAAATAGCTGTCAGCTATACTAACCCCATCCCCAGCACAGAAATAAATTCTGTCCTGTGTTTTGGTGCCACGGAGTCATAGGAAGCACCGGCAGAAAAGGGCTCCCAAGATCAGGGCCTGACTCACTGTCAGTATCAAAATATAAACTACGCAGCACACCTGACAGAGCATCTTTGACAGCATGCCGAGCATCAGAAAATCCCAGTGGAGTCAGAAAGACGCATAACATGTTGCTGGTTGGGCCTAATGCATGATAATGGGAAATGAAGAGAAAAGAAATGACTAAGTATAGCTTATTTACGAAGCAAAGTAGAGTAAGAGGAACATTTCTATGCAACAGATACATATTTACATGTATATATATAATTTGTAGGTATATAGTTTATATGTATAAATCTGTGTATGTATGTGTACGTTTACTTAGTACAGCTAAATGTTAGTAACATCAATACTAAAAAGCGTTATTGCACTAAAAAAACCCCAACAGAAGCTCTTCTCTAGTTGGCTGCGAGACACAAATGGCTGACCTCCTGCTGGGTTTAGACAGCCTAAATATAGCTCAAAAGATGCTTCTGAAACACTTGTCTCTCCTGTTTGGTTGTGAAACGTACTTGGAATAAGAGTACCCCGAAGAAAGGGGTTTCTGTGCTCTCAACATGCAGTCCTTTTCCTGGTGAAGTAAATGGGAAAGCAGCCTTGGAGAATGTGAGTCATCTGATCTGTCAAGCTGAAACCATTAGGCGGACGAGGCAGATGGAGATGCTAGTGCGATTCAGGCTAAAGAGACATGTAAAAATGAGGCTGTCTCATCTTTCTCATCTTTGGTCATTCAGTTTAGGTAAGTTCCTCTCGGGGGTAGGACACTAACATTTTCCTTTTAGTTCAGCATGGCAGTGTTTGCTATGTGCCTGCATCAGTTATCTACCCCACATCAGCCAAGACTCACGCGCTCTCTGCTTGCCTGGTCAGCGAAATACTGTGTCTGGGCCACCATCCTGCCCTTAGCAAGTAGTTAGCGTGTTAACACTCAGAGCTGGGCGCCTGACATCCACAGCCTCCGGCTGGTGAGAGAGGATGGTGCTATGCTCCTGTAACACAACAGGTGAAGATGAGTAAAGTGGGTGTTCTCCGAGTTTAGCTTGTCCCAGGGATGAGGAAAGCTATATGCTTTCCTGTCTTTAAGTTGGTCCAGTCAAGTCTGATACCAATTTCTACAAGGGCACCAACAGGTCCTGAATGAATAGAAACCAGCAGTATCATGGAGAATGACAGTGTGCCCACACCGACTTGAATCCTGCTCTTGAATGAATAGGAGACGTGCACCTTAGTGGGCAACCCTTCCTAGGAAACACCACCCTCGTTAGATCGGTACGTGTACCTGCCTGAGAGCCAAGTCCTGCATTTTCTGCATAATGAAAATCTCTCTAGTTACTGACTGTTGCTATTTTCAATGTACTACACAAAGTCAGATCCTTAGTTTTTAGACATAGTCTGCTTTGCCTGACACTGGTATATACGTATATTGGTACATCACTTTAGCTACAAACCGGTACGGTTGACATATTGCTGAATGCGTGATACCAAGTGAAGAGTGAACAGACAGCCCCAAGGATTTCCCCGTGCATTTGTAACATCGTCAGCCGGGCTGCTGCAACCAGGAAAAAATTCACCACTCTGCCTTCTGGCAATTGAAAATACAGTGGCATAAGAGAGTTACATCTCTTTAAATCTGGCCTCAGGGTCCTATTCTTTCACTCTGCTTTTACTAACAGGTTTCTGATTTTCTTAAGGCAATTTTCCCATATTTTTTCTAATTTTTTATTGGTGTTTAACAAGTACTGAACTGTAACGGTTTTAATTTGCCCCCAAAATTAATTCTAACTATAGTATTCATCTAAGTGAATAGGATCTAGTGGGGCACCCGGCTCACCTCCAAAGCCTCTGTGTGCCGTTGCTTTCAGGTGACTCTGAATGGACGGCAGTTATCCATCAGGCCAGGCGGAGACCTTGCCTGCAGTCCCGTCACGGGTGATGCTCCACTCCTAGGCTGCCTCACTGCAGAAAGCTTCCTCCTGTACCTGGGGTGGAATGAGGCCCTGGCTATGCAGGTGCAGATTTGTTATTTAAAAAGTCACACCAGTTTATCAGTCACGCAGGCAGTGGTGCTGAACACCCTGCAGCTTGTGTTTGAGCAGGTTAGAAGAGGGGTCACCAACCTATGGCCCCAGAGCCACGGGCAGCATATAAGCTGCTCAGATCCCAGCTCATTCCACAGCTGCTTCACGCAGACAGCTCTGCTGCAGGCTGCGGTGGAACATCAGCGTCCCCGGGGCTGGAAGGAGACAAGCCGCAGGGGTTGTTGCAGCCGTCATCTCCCAGCTGCCCTGGACCGAGCTCCATGTCCCCCCGCATGTAAGTAACTAAGCTAGGAAGCAGTACACATTAAACTATTCAGAATAATAGGTATTTATTTTCAGTGCTATTTTCATTAAATATTGGTATAATATATCCATGTCTGAGGTAATAAATTAAAAATAAATTCAAGATTTCAGTCCCATATTTGTGCTGCATATTTTTTCTACCGTTATACATAATTTTGAAGCAAACACATAGTCCGTAATTCTGAATGCAGCTAGGAATATTATTTTAACACAGTCACTTTTTGTTTCACTATAATTTTTCTGAGAATGGTTATTGCATGATACACTTTTAATAGCTGTTTTAGATATACTAGAGTTTTCTATTAAATCACACATACCGTAGTTATAGGAAGATGGGCATGAAGATGTGCTTTGAGCCAAGGAAGGCAAATACTGAATCAGTGATAGCACGTACTGCAGGATTATTGTCTGCCTGTGCTAGAGCCCAGATCCAGCAAAGCCATTTCAGTGTGTGCTTAGCTTTAGACATATGAGTCATTTCAGTGCCATCCATGGCCTTAAGTGTTTGCTGAATCAAGGACTAGCCAAGCCTGCAGACCTAAATTCATAGACTTCTTTAACTGTGTGTTATCTGAAAACAGTTTTGCTGGTTTCATATTTTGTAACAACCTTCATAAGATTTTTCGTATCAGTGAAGCACCCATGAAAGATTCTAACCTGGTTCATAAATACACTATGAAAAAATAAGCAGCTACAATGACTCTCTTCTACATGTTCTGTTAAAAGAAACACTTTGTTTGAAAATTTATTAAAGTAATTTTTCCCATGGTAAAATATATTTAAAAAAATAAACTCTTCATTTCATCATCTTCCATCAAACATATAAGCTTGTTAAAGGGCGGGGCATACCTCAGGTATTTTCATTTATAAATGCAAGAGATTGAGCATATCAATCTTTTTGCACTTAAATGCTGGTGGCAGTAAGGCCCTTTCAGCTAAGTCTCCATCAAGCCCAACACTGGCGAGCTAAAGAAAGAAAGAAACAAAAATTTTGCTTGCATATAACTTTTTCATGATCCTGAATTGAAAAAAAATCCTCTCTACTTAGAAAAAAACTCTTATTAACGGCTGCCATTGAAAAAGTCTACCTCACCTCCATGTTGTTTTAACTTTAATCAGTGATTCTGAATGCAAAGAATTTAAACACTAAAATTACTGTGGCATGCCATCAGAATCCTAATGTTCATAAATTGTGCTAATCCTCATTTAAACCAGGAAACTATAGTTCAGAGCTAGAGCTAACAGTTGTCTTGGTGTTAAAGGTCTATTTCCACCACATTTTCTTTATTCTATTTTGCAAATGACTGACAGTGCTCATGATGTGATCCTGAAAAAACGTTTGGTGTCATTACCAAAACCTACAGTCTGTGTGAAAACTCTCCATGCTCATGCGGTGAATTGGATCGCTGGGGGGGACCATGGTCCGCACTGCAGCGGTCTTGGGCCTGGCCACGAGGGCACAGCTATGCAGCCCGGGGTCTTCAGTACTCCACCGAACTCACGATTGCCATTGGTTCGTCAAATGTTGCCAACCTTATCTGCTTTGGGGTAGGGATGGAGAGAATTTCCCCAGTGTCAGTTGGTGAGTGAATACCATTGTCTATTATGTTTGAAACTTCCTCCTCGTGATCCTCGTACAGTGTGTTGATGTGCAGCAAAGGGTGGGCTGGGTTGCAGTTCAGTGCAGGTGTTGGCTCTGGCTTGACTTGGTTCAAAGTCATATTCGTTGCAGCAGCGGTTGTGGCTATATGGTTGTGGTTACATGTGACAAAAGCCCCAGCAGCAGGCACAGATCTGCATGTCTCAGATGAGTATAGGATCTCTTTTGCAGGATGAGGGGCGTCTAAAACAAAACAAAAGAGCCAGTTAAAAGACAGGTAGTCTTTCGCCCTTCCAGTCGATCACAGTGGAGTGTCCTGAACCACTAAAAGTCACTGGCAGTTTTGCCACTGGTTTCAGTGGGAGCAGGATTGGACCGAAAAATGACTTTTCTTGGGACCCTCTGAGAAATCCAACAGGACTGTTTCATAACAACAGGGTTGTAAGTTCAGGGAAACAGGACAAACAACAAATGGGTTTTGTAAATCTCGCTCTTTTATGCATGCTCATGCTTCCTTATGTGGATGGTATTTTCGTAAAAATTAACAAAAAACAACTGAAAAGTATCTTTTATTCTCCTCTACAGTCTGGCAGGTGTTTTATAAATGTTATGATTTAATGTTTTGACAAATGTTATGACTGTTGAAATCCACAGGATGGAATACAAAAGGCACTGATATTTTCAATGGGAAAAACTAGTGTTTACACATTGCAAGCCACTTGTCTTTAGAAAGAACTCAGCAATTTGACATTAACTGATGTCTCTTTCCAGAAATTATAAGTCTACCTTACCTGATGGACTGCAATGTAGGTCTAACTCAAAAGCAAAGCTGAAAATTTTTAATGGGAATGGGGAGTAACAGAGCCCCAAAACTACAGTAATTATTTTTTGCCCTTAAAATATTTAGATGAAGGTAATTGAGACCAGAAAACCCCAGTAGTTTTGAGGAGTTGAAATCAGAGCAGGTGACTGGATTAGGAATGCTGTAGAATAGCTCACATGCATATTGGGGAGTTGGAAGGCTCTAAGGAGCATAGGGATTTGGAAGTGACAGAAACTTTTATACCTCAAATCACTTCTTTGCTGGGCAGTGGGGTGACGGTAGCTGTCAGTCTGTCGAAGCCCAGAGGGAGGTCTTAGCTTGTAATGAGATGAGAGCCATTGCTTTAAGTACGCACAAATCTTTCTGTAACTTCAACTGCATAGTGCTTCTTTCTTATATCAGTAGCTTACAAAAATAAACAAGAAGATACCTATCTATCAGTTTAACTACTGATCTATCACTTTTCTTAATGCTGACATGGCTTTCCCCATCATGCTAGCACCTAACAATTCTGATGTATTTGAAACACTCCTTTGAGGTAAGAAAGGGACAGGATTTCCAGGACACACACAGGAAACTGAGGCACAGAAGGAGCATCTCCTGTGAGGCCACATGGGAAGGAATGGCAGAATTCCTGAACCCTTGACCAGCACCCACACTTCAGATCATCCATCCTCTGGTCCACATGAGACAAAGACAATTTCAAACATCTCTTGCATGAAGAACAATATCAATGATCTGAGCTGTGATTTCCTAGGTGACAAACACATGCCAACCCCCAAGAATTGGTAGTTAAAGAGAATTTTTTCTACAGGCAGCTTTAACTGCCATTAGCACAGTTTCTCACACACTCCTAAGTGGCTGTTACTGGTCAGAGTACTGGTCATCTAGCATGGCAGTTTCCATATGACTTGAAAATAAGGCAGGTTTGAAACGTGCCAGGTGCTGGTGGAGCAGGAAGGGTATCATGGAGGCCAAACTCTCCTTATTTCCTTGGCAAGGCATGACCACATTCGTAATGGTGAAAATATGCTTACGATTGAAACATTACCTGCACCAACAGCCTGCAGGCTGTTTTGTATAGCTCTACCTGTAATAATCCTTATCTTCCATATAGCTCTTAAAGAGAAAGAACCTCTATTTCTGAAGCCTGCAAGCCCTAAGATTATTAGTTATCCCAAAATCTAGCAAGGTAGGTCAAACAGTTCAGACAGGCTTTGAGTTCCTGAAGATAGCTATGCAAATTATGGTCTGTGGAGGTGGTATGGGCATTATGGCATACTGTACCTTTGAGAGAGGAGGTAACATGTACTACGACATTCTCTTCCTGGTTTAAAAATCCACCCTCTTGGCTTTTTGACGTAGGCATTGAGGGGATGGCTTGAATCTCTGGCTTGGGTTTTTTGCTACTAAGTATATATGGATGAACATCCAAGGAAAAGTGTCGTGTGTGTTTTTTTTCACTGCTTGTGCTTGGGATGGCGTTTGGCTCGGTTTTATGAGTGGACGATTGCTGTGAGGTTTTTGCAGTGGACTCTAACAAAGGAGCTATAAGGCTGTCTGTTGCTGTTTTTCTCCGCACAGGCTTCGGTTTTTCAGGTTTATGGTTTTCAACCTTCATAATGGCTAACTGTTCCTTGAATGGCTGAGGAAGGGGATTGGTAGTTGGGATCCATTTCATCTTCTTCCTTGGTCTCTTAATGATGAGCTGCTCATTAGCATCAATATCTGCAGGATCAACGCTTGGGTCTATTGTTTGGATCCCTGAATCACGCATGGTTGGAGTGGCATCATGATTGGACTGGGCCAACGCTGCGAGCAGCTGGCGTACCACATTGTCATACATCAGATCACTTTCATTTGTAATAAAATCCAGACGGTTCAATGATTTTATGTGGTCCCGATTTTCATTACAAAACATGGCCAAAATATTGATATCACAAAACTGGGACTTCTGCCACTGTTTCTTGGTCTTTATTCCAACTTTGTTCAGTTTATCAAATATGAAGTTAGACTTGCGAAATATGAAGAGGTGAATTAAGTTAATGAGGATTATCAAGTTCATGAAGCAGAGGAGAACGATATCTACACCAGCAATAATCCGCTGGAGCTGGACAGATGGCAGTTTACAGTTCACTCTGATGTGCAATTTGGAGCTGCTCGTTTTGTCTGGAGGCTCTCCTAGTGCGCATGTGAATTCATTTTGCTTCTGTGTAGCATAGTAGGTGGACAAGTATGTAATTGGTATGATGCTTAAAAAGATGATGAACAGATGTCTTGCAAGATAAAGCTTAGCTAAAAAGTTACTTCGTCCTCTTCTTTCCAGGTATTTCTCAAACAAGTTCTGTTCAGGGCTTTTTTCCTTCTCTGCATTCTCAATGATTTCTCTCTTCTCTCTCTCGGTGATCCCTGGGCCTTTGGACTGAATCTGTTTCTCTATTTTTGGTGCCCGCCCTTCAGCTGCACGGTGGTAGCAGTTATCGATCTCCTGAAGCAAAAAATTAAGCTCTGAAGTCAGTCGGGTAGAGGCCAGAAATTCCCAGCCCAGAGCTGGGATGTACATTATCCCAGCAAAAGCCAGCAGTGCATAAGGTAGGAACTTATGCTCAAACAAGGAGGGCCAGTGGCTGGCATCAACTCCTGGCAAGGCATCTTTTAATTCTGTCCAACAATATCCTCTGGCATACAAGGCTTGATCGCGGGTGAAGTTGTGTGGTGTATAACAGTATATTGGCTCCTCTGTATAACAGAGAGAAAAGTCACTGCTGTGCATTTAACCTACAAAAGGAGCTCTGGAAAATAAACATTTCAAATTATATCAATTTTATTTTACTGTATCTTTACATGACCGTTAAGCCCTCCATGTCTATTAGAAAGCTCAGCCTGCACACATCTTCACAAGCCCCCAGGCAAAACTATTTACCTGGAAGTTTTAGAATGAACCTGAGCTAGAAATGTCAGCAAGGAATACATATTTTGGTTTAATTACCTCTCTGAAAACAACATCCTAAGCAACTGTGAGCTAAACTCTGCAAAGCTAGAAGACCTGATATCCACTGCACAGTAGCTGAGGATACGTGCAAATGCTGAAAGGCTCACTTAGGTGAAATTTAAGATGCATCCCAGCTAAATATTCTTCTAAATAGAAAAAAGTTAGATGTAGCTGAAGGCAGAAAAAACTGAAACCTAAAGACATACAAGCGTTTAATCCACTGTATCCCTCCCAGCTAACACTCTTGAATTAAAGTGTGACTGACCAGGACAGAATCTGGTGTGTTAACTGTATTTATCACTATGAAAATTTAATTCTCCATTTGGAACTGTAACATTGTTTTTTACACAATGTACAATTAAATGGTGGAACTCGCTGTCATAGAGTATTATGGAAGAAACAAATACTGTGGATTAAGAAAGCAATCAGACAAAGGAATGGAAGAGAAAGTATAGCAAGGATTATTAAATACCCAGATAGTGATGCAATTTTTCTCTCAGGACATGTTTAAGCCACAGGCTGCTGGAGGGTGGAAAGGTTTAAGAAAGGAAGTAACACGATATGCTTGTCTATTTTAACTCTCCTTCCTGTGCATTTGCTTTTTGCCATCATCAGAGACAGGATGTTGGGCTAAAAGGACTTTGGTCTTGACCCCGTAGATAAGTTATGTTCTTATACAATTACATTTTTCTAGCAATACATGAAAATAAGATAGAAAAACTTTTGAAAACTAGAACAGTATTAATTGCCCAAAGAACAACGACCATTATCAAAACACCCTCTTCAAAGAGGAAGACCATATTTTCATGTTTTGGCAGGTAGTACAAAGGGAATATATTTTACAGAGTTCTAGTATACCTTTAAAAAACTTCCTAAAATGAGACCCATAGGAAGAAGGCATGTTCGCTTGAATTGAGAATCGCTCAAGAACACCAAGCTTGCTCCAGTTCTGAACGCAGTCTACAATTCAGATCGAGAGCAGCTCACTGGAAGAGAGTGGTGTTACTGTTCTCTTAATAATACAAATAATGAAGAGAAATAATAAAATATTATGTTGTTTTATAACGATAAAGAAAATATAAAAAATTAATAGGCAGGCAAAACCCCCTAATCCTTTTGGCTTAAGAGAGGACTCCTTACTTGACCAACTACTTCTCATACGCAGGCAAATCAAAAGCATTTACTAGTTCTTTGGTAAAATGTTGAGGCCTAAACCTCTTCTGTGACCTACAGAGATCTACATGCTGAGGACTGCACAAAAATTGTTTGGTTTGTTGTGTTTTTTTTAAAAAAAGTGATTCAGTGAGGATTCTTTTCTGAAAATACAACCAATTTAAACCGAGTTGATAGAATAAAGGACGCTACTCAAGACAGCATGTAAAGTAAGCCCTGCAAGTTCTTTAAAATCACTTTGCAGACTATTTTAAAATGATCTCATTTCAATCTTAGAGGAGATCTTAAAGCACTCTAATGTTACACAGCTTCCCATTTAGACTATTTTTGTGTATTTACAGCCATATGTTACAAGAAAAACACTCACCGACTCTCCTGGTTTTGGTAATCACATGCTCTCCCAACCCCCCCCATGAAGGGATGCATACAAATAATTTCAGCTTCAACTATCAAAGAGTTACTCTATGATTTCCCAGGAGACAAAATAGATTCCTATGAGAAAGTGTTCCCATGGGGAAAAAAAAGGCAAAGAAGCGTGGTGCATTTCTCATAAGCAGAAACATTTTGAACTGGTGTCCCTAAGCTCAGTAGAACCTGCCAATATGAAATGTAGTGTCCTGCGACATACATGGGTTCCCTTCTCCTAGGTCTCAACACCACGAATACTTGGGAAGACAGCAACAGTTATTCATACAAATCATCTATAAGGGTCAGTTTTGGATTCATATATCAGTCGCTACTACCAAATAAACTGTGAACAGTTCTCTTCACTGAGACCTGAAAGCTAAGGTGACTTTTGCCAAAATTGTATATATGTACAACAACAACCAAATATATATTTATTTTATAAATAAAAAACCCGAAACAAATCAAAATACCTTCACATTTACATTTATGTTGGACAGATCACTTAAGAGACTAATTCTGCACTCTCCGTTGCCACTGCTTCAGTGAAAGTCTGAAGAGCTTTGCAATTCTGGTTTGGACTGAACAGCTTCATCAGAGGCTACTTCAAAAATGGGGCTGCCCAGCCCAGGAAAGAAAGCAAATGTCATTTTACAGGAATTTGATTGCTTTTCCTCTGTTAAATGCTTTTTTAGCTGCTCCCATTGCCCGGTAAGTTGTGAGAGATCTTTAATTTGCTGGGATAGCTGAGCATGATGTCCCATTCTTATTCGATGTTTTGTTATTTGCTGATGGTAGTTTAGTATTTTCTTTGCATATTTTCATTATATGCCACGTAAATCCCAAGACCCTTCAGATGTAACCCAATCCTCAGTGAAATCAGGACTTCTGATAACTGACTGAAGTGGGGCAGTGGGGTTACAATGCAATTTTGTTCAAATGGTATTTTTTAATATGTTTGAGCCATGCTCACTGTCAGTGAATGCCACTAATTTTGGTAAAGTTATTCCATAGGGGAATTTAGCTTAACCTTCTCAGCATAGGACTTGACTCACAAAGCACAGCATCAGGCTTAGGAAGCTCCTTCATCTAGAAAACAGTACAGACAAGGGAGAAGAGAGGAAAACCCTTCCCGACAATGATTCAAAGCAAAAGACTAATATAGCTGTTGCCTGGAGGAGCCTGTTTCTCTTCATTGACAAGAGGCTGCCAAGCAAGATCGCCACTACGTTTGAGTTAGCTTTTGTGAATGTTACTTCTTAGGTGATGGCAGCATTTAACCTGGCATTTAACACCATGAAGGTGTTTGATCCCATCATAGGAGGGTATGGACCTGTTTCTCCTCCACTGCAATCTTTGTCAATCAAGAATAAATGAGAAAGAAAAGCACCAGGTCAATAACTAACCTTGTTTGTTATGAAAGATGGCAGTAACATATAGCTGGATCTCAACATGCAGATCTGATGAGGATAGGGGAGTTAACAAGTAGTTCTCACACACATAGCTCACTCTAGCTGTGAGAGCCCTACTTAAAGCAGTTTCAGGAAGGCACAGCAGATGTATTTTTTTATTTTACCATGTTCTCCTGATAGGCAAGTAGCTTTAAAGACAAAGGCTGTAACTGTTAAAATCATAGCTTTGACATTGGATCATGTGATATAAAAGAATGTATTTGCTTTTAACTTCATATTCATAAATATAGAAAGTTTCTACTGATACTCTTACTTCACCCTGAAAATCCTCGGCAGTTTAGGAAGTTTCTTTTTCATATAACCACTCCACCCACCATGAAATGCAGTTTTTTTCCTAAGACTCCACAGTTTAATTGCATATGGTGTAACTGTTCAATTGCATAGGAAAAGACAGTAAGAGTAAGCTGCTGTGAAAAAATATTTTTTGAAAAGCTTAGGGGACATTATTATGGCTGAGTGGATTGGTCGTCTTCTCAATGTTGTCTAAGCTTAAGTCCATAAATATCATCTATCCTTCCACTCTCCTTGATAGCTACATTTTTGTAAGCCCAAGAGACAGAAATTCCTACCAAAAAAAATGGACAGCAAGGTCATCATCTCCAAAATAATCTTTTGCCAGTTCCAAACAATAACGAAAAGGTGGTTCAGGGTGGACATGTATCTGTGATTTGCACATGTGTGCATCTGTAGCAAAGGCAAAAAAAAAAGGTAACTAAGCAGCCATCATTACTACTGGCTGGAATACTGAATTTTTCTGCATTAAATCATAGAATCATAGAATGGTTTGGGTTGGAAGGGACCATCAAAGGTCATCTAGTCCAACCCCCCTGCGCTGAAAATGTGATGGCTTACTGCAAGTTTTATAGTTCTGATGCTCAGAGTAAAATCTCAGTAAGTTCAAAGTCTGAAGGTCTGCCCTTAGGTTCAGTGACACAAATATGTTAACTGCATGCCAGAATATGAAGTTCAACACAGTTTCAGAAAACATCACTAGGAATACCTAAGAACAAATCCTGTCTTCAGTAATACTTTCCTATGGTCACTGTCATTCCCAGGAAATGTTCCTTTTGTTAGTAATTTTTAAGAGACTAAGTAACCCTGTGCTAATGCTGTGCAGAAATAATTACTACATTGGAAAAAAAGTCCTCGCTGTTAATATATTATAAATATATATAATATATCTTACACTGACTTGAGTATAAAGATGCATACTAAAAATCTTAGCTTCCCTTTTTTCGATACTATCTGGTGATCACAGGAGCACTACATCAGAAGTTTTCAACAGTTGTACATAAATACGTTTTATTCTGCTCACTATGCATGTAAGGAGCTTCTAGAAGCCCACAAACTATTCTCATGGATAAGGTATGAGAGACATCGCACTGATTTTTTAGACATGCAAACAAGATGAAATAATTAACATAGAATTACATAGTCAGTTGTGTAATATAATTGATTGTGTTATGCCACTTGAAAAATTAAAATACCTTAGCAGCTAAATTTTTTTCAGATGCTCCATTCTGTACCATCTCATCCCATCAGTTTAAGTACTGCTTGAATGGAGAAAAATGACTTGCAGGAAGTACTGTGGTACAAAAGGCATACTTTAGGGGAATGAAAGAGTTCATGGTTGTGAAAAGGTCGCCAAGGTAGGCAGAGGGACGAAGGAAGGGGCTGTGCACAAAAAACTCTTTAGAAAGAATCTAAACAGACAGTATGGAAAGGAGTGAAGGCAAAATATGGAAGCTAGGAGCTGTCAAGTCTGCTGCCTGTTAGTAAAGGCTCTGAGAAATGCTTGTGGGCTTCCTGTAGGCACAGGCTCCCACTCCTACTGTTCCCAATCCAAGGTCAGTCACCTCCTTTCAGTGGTTTCCCAACCACCATATACTTTAGCATACATTCAACTGCTCTCTTCAAGAGGACCTGAATTAAACACGTTTGTCAGGCTGCAGGTGCTAGGCATGAAAATACGTTAGATAAATAAATCTCCTGCTTAATTTCAACCAGGAGATACAATACTGTAAGTTCTGAAACTCAAGCAAGGGGCTGGGGTGCTGAGGTTTGGGGTTGGAACACCTGTGAAACTTCCCACTGCAAAAATGAATTTCAGCTCTGGAAATAGAGTTACCAATGGAAAAATCTGATAACTGCTGTTCTAGACCATTCCCTGAAGTTATACCCTAATGCAGAATCATGGAAATGCTGGAAGGAACCTCAGAAGTTACCGAGTCCCATGTGCCGCTCAAAGCAGGGTCAAGACTGAGTTCAGATCAGCTGGGTTAAGGCTTCGTCAGTCTGAAAACTTCCAAAGATGGAGACTACACAAGCTGCCTGTGAAACCTGCTCCAGTGCTTGACTGTCCTCAAGGTGAGCTTTTTTTTTTTTCTTTACATCTTGTCCAGCGAGAATGGCTGATTCATGCAGGAGTAATTTTTTTTACTTTTGGGAAATGACCATTTCCAAAAATGAATGCAATGGCCAGTTGCGCTAGGAACACATTAGGTAAAATATGGCTAGAAGGCTATCATTGAAATACAAGTAGCTAGAGCTCAGTCCTCAACATTGCATCTCAACTGAAGGAAGAGATATCAACAGCACAGTTCACCAAGGAGGCTGTGTGTGTGTGTGCGTGCGTGTGTGTGTATTTGCATGCGCGCGTGTGCGTATTTGCCTATCTATTAAAAAAAAAACTTGCAAAAAATTGTGAGCTGGTGTATGGTATGCAGAAACAACACTGTCAAGAAGACATGGTGAAGCTGTAGATACACATCATTCTCCATTACTTCTGCAAAGTTAAGTTTTTACAGGTCATCCTGGAAAAGTGAGCGAATTGCATCTAATACAAACATTCACTTGCCCCTTCAAAATAAAGATAACAATGCCAATCTCTTAGTATTCAACACTGTAAAAAATTAGACCTGCTCCCAAAAAGACTTCAGTGACTTCATGCATTGGGCAGCTCCTTTGAAGCCAATGGGATTACTCACAGTGCATAAAATTTGGCATGTGCATCTCTCCTTGAAGAACTGATGCTGTAGGGGGGGTCAATTTCAAGCTTCTAAAATATTATTATGAGCAAAAGTTATTTAAATAAATATGGACAACACATTTACAATGCTTTTGGTACATTAAAAAGTAAGAAAGGAAAATATTAGTAATAAACAGTATATGCCCCTATATAAAAGGGCAAATTACTTTTTTCACACCTATTGTATTCCCAGTGAAATAAAGTATATTCACCCAAAGCAAAATATAAACCATAATAATAAATTGTGTATGTCTCCTCTGACTTCCAGCTTTCAGAATTTACTCTGGAAAAAGAAATCACACCTCATTAATCTTCCAACTGAATTGCATGATTTCAGCATTCTAGTGCAGTAATTCAGTAATGCAGAAAGAATAGCACAATTTTCTCACAGCAGGCAGAAAAAAAGAAAAAGAGGAACCCAGTTTTCAGAAAAGGTAATTCAAAAATGAAAAAAGATGAAAATTCTTGCACTTGCTACACCAAGACAAAGGTAAGTATGCCTCTTGTGCAAAAAATTCTTTGAGGATCTAGAAGCAAACATTCAGCCTGACCACTGTGGCCCTACATGGGACAGAGACGGCAGAAGTGGTGCTTAGTTGCTGCCGAACAGGCTGGATCTCCCAGCTCCTGGACAAGGGCCTAGAGCCTCATGCTGGAGACCCGAGTTAAGTATCAGGTAAGTATACTGGTAAGTATGTTTACCGAGTTAAATGTACTACAGACTCACCCTGGGCCTAGTACTTCTTAGCAATTGGCTTTCTGCCCTCTTCAAGAGGGCTGCTAAATCTTCCTCATGCTGGTGCCCAACCTGCCTATAAAGAAAAACTGACATTCCAGTCAAGTTCTCTGAAGCACTCCTTGTACAGTTCTCTCCACTTGACTCTAAGGAGAAATACAGCGTTTAGGTAGAATCTCTGAATCTCCCTGCCCATCAGATGCCAGAACACAAGTTTCTAACAGCCAAGATAAACGAGAAACTCCCTGAATTCAGCAATAAATGTCAGTATTTCACAAGGGTAGTTCTTATCATACTGCTCTCCTTACATTGTGTCACATACATGTAAGCAATCAGACATACATGCCTCATTCATCTTGGGTACTAAAAGGATTGCACAAGAAAGCAGGTAGAAAACTGTTTATTTTGAGAAACAGAAATAATTTATTTAGTAGTTTTCTGGCAATTTTTAAATGGAAAAGAAGACATGTCCTGGATCTTCTTCTCTCTGGAAAAAAAGAACAAAAAACATTCATGTTACTGAGGTTGAAAATGTAGTCTAAGGAAGTACAACATTATCTAAACAGTATACAGGTTTTCCATCTCAGTCACACAGTCCACAAGGAGCATGTAACTCTCTACTTTGAATGTGATTTTAATAAATGCTGGCTAATACCCAAATAAATTCACAGCCAAAGGAAAAACTCCCTTAATTTAACTGGTTTATTTCAACTACTTTATTTAAAGGGTTAGAAATTAGTACAGCATGAGGATGGATTCCTGAAATTACTTTTGTGTATCAACTGTAGTTGTACAGTCCTATTTAACTCACTGAGTTTACTCATATGAACAAGAAAAGAAAACATTCATCAAACTAAGCCTTAACTTAGCAAGCTAATTATTAAGATTTATTACTTTTATCAAAACAAAAAGACAATACCTTTACCTTTCTTAGGGAATATTCTTTCCAAATCTGAATATAGGTTCCATGCCCATGAAGTCTTCCTAAGGTACAAATTTCTCCATGATCAACAAGGTAAGGTATAGCCTTTTTTGCCCACTCTCTGAAACCACTTGTCCTGTTTAAGAAAAAAATCTTGAAAAGAAAGTCCCTAAAGAAATGAGACAGGAAACCACTGCTGCTAGTAAGTTTTACTGGCCTATACTCTACAAGGATTAGTTGTAACGGGTGAGATGTAGATAAGCAGTTTCAAAGACTGATAGGTAATGGGTTACCCACAGGGGTAACTGCAATGTAAGGGCAGCAGCAGGTGTCCCCGTATTTACAATTTGGATCTTTTTTCCTTGCAGGACTGCTGCTTGAACTGCATATATTTTGGATCTGCAGAATCAATAAATTAGTAATGCACTTTCCTAGTGTATATATAAATTTACAGAACTGTATTCCCTGTACGTAATGAACACTGATCTTCTAAAATTTGCTGGTAAGTGAACTACAGCATACCAGCTATCTGAGGCCTAAAGACTTGTAACGCCCGCCCAGGTTATTCGGGAGAGAAAGATACCTACTCCTACTTGGTTGGTATGTTGAAGTCTGTTGGAGAAGGTTATTCCCAGAAATGGCAACTGTTATGCAGAAGGTGCAGAATCACCTAAATGAAATACCTTAGGCTGCTTCTATAGAGGAGTATTTCCTCAATAATGAGCTACCATCCATCACGTGATGGCCATGCAGTATGGTGGTAAACGTCATTGGAAAGAGAGCTTATTTATAGTGACAGTACTGTTGAACATCACTAGGAACATTTCTTCCTGTGCTCAAGAGAGTTCTCTGAGAACACAGAAAACACCTGGAAGGAAATTACAATGCGTGTATTTGTACATAGAGGTGTGTTTCTGTATTACAATGTTGCTTTGTATTATGTTAAGATTTGAGGAAAGGTTAGATCTGAATTTAAAAGAATGTATTCATCAAAATATAATTAATGAAATTCAGCCATGCAGACAGTCCTACAAAAGAGATCTGAGTAATATTTCGTTCTAAATTTAGTGCTAACATGAGGAGGTGAGTAGAATTTTGGTGAGGTACAGATCCTCTGCATAGGAGAAGAAGTAATGCGTGAAAATAAGTGTTTTAATGTTTTCCAAAGATCAAAAAAACAGTTCTGGGCAATTCAAAAATTCCCTGCTAGAGATGGAACCCCAAAGCAACTACACAAGCACCCACACACTATGATAATGTGGACTAGAGTAATACCTAAAGTAAACTGCAAGGACATGTAAATGCCAAAGTGAAATGAATGATGAAAATCCAGTGAAACTGATGATACATAAACAAGGGTGGCTTCTTATGTCAAGAGTCAAGCACAAAATACAAACACAGGAAGCAACAGGAAACAGCAGGTTTGTTTTATTGCATTATTGTTATTTAATGACTAGAAATTAAAAAGATGGCTGGTATTAAGTACCTCTTGGCATAAACACAGCACCTGGAAAACTTCATATTGAAAAAGAAGAAAACCACCAATAGTTAGATCATTAGGTAATAATGTTATTTTAATACCATAGTATTTAGGAGGCAGAGATGGCCCGTCTACTGCTTTTTGGAAAACTAGTTCCTCCATGTGTAGAGAAACTGGGTTTTATAAAATATCAGAACTGTTTTGATCTATCACAACAGAGCCAGGAGAATCAGCCCCCCAAGGCTCCCGGGGGCTCTGCCAGCTCCAGTGTGGAGGTCTCCTGCCCTCCTGAACAGGTCATGGATCCCACAGAAGACAAGGTACCCCAGCCTCAAAATGCTGAAATAATTACTTCAGCATATAACTGAAATGCTCCAGAAATAGTCACTGAGCTCTAAGCTGCAAAAAACACACCACTCATCTCAGCACCTGGCTGCATCACTGCTCTGGTAACTGAGAATCTGCACAACAGGCATGGTGCCAGTAAAGCAAAGCAACCAAATCCCCAAACCTTGCTATCATAATGAACTGCTGTATTTCTCAGTTCAAATGCAAGAGTATAGTACATGTCCGGGACAAAATCCCTGATGATGTAAATATCTGCACTGATTTCAGTGTTTTTCTTAGAATAAATCCTGTATCATGTGAAACAAAGGGAACCACTACAAGAATCATGCCAGTCTACTGCAAAATTATTCAGCTTTTGTAATCAAACATGTATACCTACTGAAGGTGCCCATTGCAGTCATTTTTAATATTGACAGAACCCAAGGAACTCAGTGATGATGCAGATTCTTCCTGAAGAGTTTTACAGCTCTAAGAAACAATACAAGCTGAGATTTCTTCTAGAACATGGTTGCATAATTTCTATCTAGTTTAAGGACAAAAAAATAAGCCTCAAATACTTCAGGGTAGCTTTGAAAAACAGTCTTGACCTTACTCTTATTTACTCACAACGTTTCCTCTTGACAAAGGTGAATGAATTAAGTAGCTCTTAAACAAAAATATTTTTGACCATCTGTTCAAATTGTTGAAGTTCTCTGAAAGCATGTAGTGAGCTAAATCTCATCCACATTTTGGACCTCTTCACATACATGACACTTGAGCAGATGAAGGGGTTAATAGTGCAAACAGGGTCATTCAAGTCCATATGAAAACAAGATGACGTGTATGTGTCAATGATGTCTGAGAAATGGAACTCGTGACAGAAAAATATCTGTAGCCACTAGGAACTGCAGTGGAATGATTACACATGAGACTCATGCATTTCCTCAAGAATACCTTTCTATTTAACATTTGGCTGTGTAACTGCAAATCTTTAAATGATCAAAACTCACAGACAGCCAGCTCATGTATCTTGTGCACACCTCGTGTTTGTGTGTATGTGAACTGCCCTCACCCTCTGGGAAAAATTCCATCAGCAGTGCAAACAGCCAGCAGTTGAACTGCAGCCAGCCTGTGGTTGCTTGTACTATTTCAGTTCTTTTTAAAAATACGTGATTAGAAAGCACTTAAACCCAAATGGTACTGAGACACTCCTTAAATTCTCTTTTCACTGCTAATACCACCTCAGAACCAATTTCTGCACTGGTGTCGCCATGTACATAAAACAATCTGGCCCTGTACGCTTAGCACTAACAATAATCACTTGGAAAAATGTCATCTTCACTTTCTTACTATATGTGGCTTTAAGTGCAGTTAAAGAGAAAAAATGGAAAATAAGATCAAAAGCCATCTATCGGATAAGTCACCTAAGTAAGCATATGTAAATACCCTGCCCACAACAGAAATACAAATTAGAAAAGTTGACCAGAAATACAAAATAAAACTCCATCTCATAATACGGAAATCTTCAACATACACTATTTCAAACATACTGGAGGGTGAGATGCATAAAAAGACATTGAAGTCACGCATATACTGTATTACACAGTGAAGTAAGCATTGCTTATGCAAATGATTACAAAACAGAAAATAAAACATAAAAACTTGAACTGACCCTTCAGTCATTTAACTTACTGTCTCCTTCCATTACTTCCTCATGAGAATTTTCTAGCAGAAGGGTGGTAGAGGGCTGAGCTACGTAACTGCTAAGAGACATAGAAACACAGTATTTATGAGCAACTTTTTGGTATTTTGTAGGCACTCTTTTATAAACCTAGAAAGAAAATCATTGCCAAAGCTTGGCTTTTGACTAAAGTATAAAAATCCAACTGGATGATTGTTTTGCTTTATTAAAATAAAGTATTAGTATTTAACAGCTTTTGAGGGAAAAGCAAATGTAATTGCAATACGGAAAGAATAACTCACTGTGAATAGAAGGCACGAGGCACTATACAAGAGGGATATGACTTAGCAATCCCTGTAATTGACCACATCAGTCCTACAGCTTTTGAAAGTTTGGAAATCAAAATATTTCAATATTGTGAAGATAACATATAACAGAAACAGCAACAGATTCTCCTTTAGGGCCCACCACTCTCTGGTCCTTTACACAGAGAACCTCCCACAGACATTACTGATAGCGCTGCTTCTGAACACAGCAGAACACTGAACCGGAATATTTAAACCACTTAGTAAAAGCATTAAACAATACAAACAAAGTTGCACATCATGAAAGCCATGTATCTCTTCATTTACCGGACTTTAGAACAGTGTCTTGGAATTTCAGCAAATGCCATGAGACGCATCACTACAAAAGGCTGCCACTCGCTGCCAGTAGCATCGTTGCTGGTCACTGAGGACAGAATACAGCACTTGCTGACCCAGCAGCATCCTACTCGTGGCTGCAGTTTGTGTGTACTAGTTCCATGGTAAAAACTGGGAGAGTAGAGGAAACGATGGAAAAACACGTGGAACATCACGCAGACCCACTTCAAACTGGTAATGAATGTTGCAGTCTAATACTCCTCATCCTGTGCATTTTAGAAAGGAAGTGAAAGTGGAAGGACAGTGTATTAAGGGACTAATCCCTTTTTATCTAGATCCGTACTTCTCCAGACTGACCATGCCTTGACAGAAGATACTGAAACATCATAACTAAAAACAACTGCTGAAAGCCAGCACGGACTATAGCTGGACTAGAACTAGCTATCTTAGAGCCTTACCTACTAATGTTTAATTAAAGTTTGGTGTTTTACCATTTTTTCACTAAATATTAGCCTAAGGGTAGTCTGCTTCATCAAGGAAACACTTTGAATACTGTCTTTAAAAATCAATCAATAAATAAAAAGAACCCCAAAACCTTTTTTGTGGGAAAGGGAACAATCTAGCAGGGTCCACCACAGCTAAAAGGGAAGGACAGAAGTGACAACCTACACTTAGTCTTACAATTTGCTTCTCCACCAGCCAGTACCTGCTATAGTCACCTATTCCTGCACTGGGACAGTACAGTACTACCAAATCTGAACTCTCCATTCATATTGGTTGTATTTTACTTCTGGTTTGCACAGGAGTAACTAACTGTTCAAGCTGCTACGGAATGAAAAGTCAGGCTTTTGGATTGTCAAGTATGAGAAAATAAACCTCCAACGAGTCAAACAGAAGCATGGAACTTTGCAAAGGACTGCATATACATTTGCATGACTGCTCCAGCAGATGCCTAAGAATATATAGGGTGCGATGGGGGTCGTATCACTGTTCTCACAGAAATGCAAACACACTGGTATTCATATTTAAATAAAAAAATTAATTGCTATCTTTAAAGCAGTAATTTCCAAACAAAACCAGAGCAAACCGAAGTAAGTTCCCTTTGGACTACCAGTTGCACGCACTGTTATTCTCAACAAGGACATTGCTACAGGGGAAGTTTCCTTTAGTCTCTGCTGCCTTCTGCAGGCACCTTCACCAGGGCTGAGCCCTGTGACTCCAGAAAACCAATTATACTTAAATACAGATCCATTCACTGGGTCAGAGCAACATGCCTCCAAAACTTGCCTTGTTATCCTCAAGGTCAACATACACTGGCCCCTAAATACAGTATGTCCTGGTTTTATATGAAGTCTGTCCATGGGAGAGTTTTAGAAAGGGAAACAATATTCATTCTTCTCTTGTGGGTGTTCATTGGGGCTTTCTTTGTGTGGGATAGCTGACTGTTGCTTCTGAATGACTTTATGATGATCTCATGCCCAGTATAAACACAGCACATGGATTTATTTTAATTAATTTTCTAGGGGTGTCCTTTCTGGAATCACACTGGTTTGCTTGAAAAACATTAAAGGAGAAGTGGGAGACTCAAATAATAATGTAAGAGGTTAGCTGAGTGACTTTGTTTTCTCTTACGGAAGAACGTTTAGGAAGTACAAAGAAAGGCTGTATGCATTTCTTTGCAGAGGGGCCAGCGCAAGAATTGTATCTTACTTCAGCCATCAGAGTGAAGTCCTGTCCCCATTGAAATCAATAGTCAAACTCTTACTACTTCACTGCCTGAATTTAACTCTCAGGAGCATGTCCTAGTGATCTGTATGCCCTACACCTTCCCTCTGCATAGAGCTCCATTTCACCCAAAATGCACTGCCATCTAGCAGTGAAGTTTGGAAACAAAATTTTATCTCCCAGTAAATTTTGGTTATATTACAGATTCATTTATAGGGCAAAAGTGAACCAAGGATGGCAGCCCTTTTTGGTTTGGTGGTTTTTTTTTTTGTTTGGTTGTTTTTGTTTGTTTTGTTTTTTTTTTTTTACAGTGGGTCAGACTGTAAGGATACCGTAAGCATCCAGGACTGCATAACAAGGAGCATGACCAGCAGGTCGAGGGAGGGGATTCTGCCCCTCTGATCCGCTCTCATGAGACCCTACCTGGAGTGCTGTGTACAGCTCTGGGGCCCCCAGCATAAGAAAGACATGGACCTGCTCGAGCAGGTCCAGAGGAGGGCCATGAAGATGACCAGGGGGCTGGAGCACCTCTTCTATGAGGACAGGCTGAGAGAGCTGGGATTGTTCAGCCTGAAGAAGAGAAGACTCTCGGGAGACCTTATAGCAGCTTTCCAGTACCTCAGGGGGCTTATAAGAAAGATGGAGAGAGAATTTTTACGAGAGCCTGTAGGGACAGGACAAGGGGCAATGGTTTTAACCTGAAAGACGGTAGATTTAGATTGGACATAAGGAAGAAATTCTTTACTGTGAGGGTGGTGAAGCACTGGAACAGACAGGTTGCCCAGAGAAGGTGTGGATGCTCCCTCCCTGGAAGTGTTCCAGGCCAGGCTGGATGGGGCTTTGAGCAACCTGGTCTAGTGGAAGGTGTCCCTGCCCATGGCAGCGGGGTTGGAACTACATGATCTTCAAAGGCCCTTCCAACCCAAACCATTCTGTGATTCTATGATACACATAATAGAAGAAAAGCCCAATACCTCATTTAAAGCATTTTGTAACACATTAAGTTCAGCTGGGTTGTGATTTATTCAGAAAATCAGCATAGCATCTGCTAAACAATTAGGTCTTACCTTTTATGCTACTAAACCAGAAATTTGTGATTTAATTTCTCAAAAGTGATGTAAAGATCAGAACACTCCAAAACGAGGAAAAACACATCACTTACATGAATAGCAAATGCATTAACCTGAACAATGACTTTGCCCATGGCACTAAACCAACAAAATTAACTAAATAACTCTAGCTTCACCCACAGGCAAACAACAGTATACAATATATTATACTACAGACATAGTGATTTTTAAGGTTGTTAATTATCATCTTTTAAACAAACAACACACTCTTTCTTTGTCCCGTGTTGTGGGGCTCAACTCTCCTTTCATACATGCTTACCACAGCCTCTGGCCCCAGAAGGCTTAGCACCGCCCTGGGACGCCCAGGCTTCCCAGGACAGGGTGCCTTCTGCACACCCCCAGGGCAGGATGCCCATGCTGCTCAGCCAAGCAGCTCTCACTACGCTTGCACTGGACTGTACAGCTGCTCTTGACTACGCTTTAAGCTACGCTTGATCCCACACACGTAAACTCAAAGGTAGATCGGAGAAGTACATAGGCTTTTATCTTCTCTATGCACTAATCGTGCAGACTCTTCCAATCCAGAGCAAAGCTTTGTGAGAAACAACTGCTTTTTGATCACTACACTTTTATGTCTCAAGTGCACACACCACTGTTTCAAGAGCTTTACCAACTCTGATTAAATAAGATGGGACAGACCCCAGAAAAGGAGGTTGTCGTCAGTTTAGTGGCATGATGGTAGCTTTCCATGGCTCACACTGGATATCATTAACAGAAGTAGGGATAACAATAAGCGTCAGTTTTTATTTCCTATTCTGAAGCAATAACTGGTGCACACAAGAGCCCAAAGCAAAGTTTGGGAAGGTACTATGATATTCACAACCAAAGGGGCAGCAGGAACCTTACTCAACTTTGTCAGCAAGGTTTGCACTCTTTTTACCTATTATTTAAATTGCACACAGGGAGCAGTATCCAAAGCAAGCAAATGAAGACAGATTTTTGAAAGATCAATGGCAGTGCATGGGTGAAACATAACACAAACTGCAGAATCAGGAATAAGCATGTATCCAGCTGGACTATTGTTATTACCACTGTCAGTGTCATTGGACAAGCTTGACTTAGTAAAGAAGTCTGTTTTGGTAACAGAGTAACACCTGATTCAGGTCACTTTAAAATTAATAGGAGTTTTGCTCTTGAACTCTGTGGAAGCAGAACTGAATCCACTAATCCTGAGCTCTTCAGCTCCGCTGCAAACAGGAATCTCTTTAGTTTCATCAGACCCTTACAGTGTTTGTATTACATTCCCTTGTATTGTTAATTTTTATTTTTTTCTAATATTATTTTTCTAACTGCAGACTGTCTGAACAAACACATGACACCCTATGACAGAAGAGTGTTGTCCCACGTTTTTCCAAAGACATAAGCACGTTTTCTGTGTTGCCTTGTAAGCTTTGCCCTGGCAGGACACAATAGGCTACTGCCCTGTATCTTACTGGGTAAAATGAACATACACGGTCCGTAAGTAAACACAAATGATACTGCTTTTGGTACTTCTGAAAAACAAATTAGGAACACAACCATCAGCCTGGAGAATAGTCTTCCACAGCACAAAATAAACTCAAATGCAGAAATTCAGTAGACCCCTTCTCTTCCATACACTTGTGTGGACTACAGTTTAGACTTGCAGAAGGACATCCACTGTATTAATCTGAGTCTCTTAGACTTGAGGCTTCCTCCGCAATCTGCAGTCTCAGAGGATTTGTTCATACAGAACAAGTTACTGCTGTCTGCATAAGCAGTGAGTCATCAAAGGACTTCTGCTGGGGAACTTGCACAATGTAAAAGAACACATGTGAAGGGGCACGACCTTTCCTCACCCGAGGTTATCTTTAGGCATGCTAAGGTTCAAACCTGTACATCTCAAACAGTATGAAGGCACATATATAGGTATGCAGTCTTGTGAGCTTCTGTAGGATTGCTTTTTTATTAGTTTACTTCTCTACAAAACAAATAGAGGAAGGGATCGCCAAACTTTTGCATTCTACAGAGGATCACCAAAGGTGACCTTGAATCCTGCCTTTCAATTCCTATGAAGAGACAGTTTTCAGATGTTTAGCAAGCTCAGCATGCCCTGAAAATACAGTCTGAAATACCTCTAGATGACCATCCAAAAAATGAGGCTCTTACCACTAACTGGCTGAAGATCTTGAGCTATATAACTGTATTTTTAAAAACTGAGGTAGACTGAAAAAGTTTTAACTCTAGTTAAGAAAAATCTCAAGACTCCATTTGCAAGCAGTTATTCTTCTAGGTAATTTAACTTTATCTCATAATGAAAACAAGTATTAAGGATACGTAGGTGTTGGAAGCCAATCCCAAGGCAGCGTGCAAAGCAAGCGCCTGATTCTGGTATGTTTAGACTGACTGAGTACAGCCAATTCCCACTAACCTCACAAGCTACAGACTGACAGGTCAGGCCTGTACATTAAAGCGCTAATAATTTCACGTGGATCTTCAGTAAGGAGCTTCAGGGAACCTTAAAAGCAGTCATGCACTGGCAGCTACACTCATCAAGCCTATATTTCAGAAAGTAAACCAATGCTTACATATGTGCTAATGGCGTGAAAGGTGTCACAACAGTTTACTGGGTCAGTAATTTTCAAGGTTCATCAAAACTTGACCTTCCTAGACTGAAAGGACTCTGCACTGGTGGTGATGGGCAATCAGATCAGGCTTTTAAAACTGTTACCGGCCGTATGCAAGATGTAGGCCCTCAACAGAAACAGAGATCAGTGATTTCCGCTGTCACAATATAGCAAAGCACAGCGTGCATGTGTCTCCACGTCTTGTATCGGTCTCCGTGAAAGCATCTGCCTCTCCCTAGCAGGCCAGTTAAACACTCATGTTGTAGATGCCTGAACTGACATCAGGACGAATGCTTGGAGGCAGCCAGGGTCCAGCTCAGGACCTGTCCAGGATCCACCTCAAGGAGCACCAATCCGCAGCACCAAACCGCACCCCCTGCCACCCACACTAGCTCTCAGCTGCTGCAGGCCAGCGACCCGGGGCCGCTCGCCGAGCGGGGGCGGCCGGTGTCCCCTCCCCACCGGCGGGAAAAGGTGCTCCCCCGCCCGCCAAGTCGAGGGGCAGCGGCCGCCTCCTCAGCACAGCTGACTGTCAGGGAGTGGCCGCCGCCGCGACGCCGCCGCTGCCGCTGCCCCTGCCCGCCAAGGCCCCAAGGCGAGTGGCGGCAGCCGCCCTCTCAGCACCGACGGTCCCGCTCCGCAGCCGTCAGGGCGCGGCCCTGCCCGCCCCGCCCCGCCCGCTGCCGGTGTCCCGCTGCCCTTACCGGCGAAGTTCTTGGTGAAGACGAGGGTGACGAGGAGGATGGGGATGAGGACGGTGCCGATGGTGACCACGCGGTCGAAGGGCAGCTCCAGCTTCAGCTGGAGGAGCAGAGCCGCCAGCGCGCCCGCCTTGTCATCCTGCTGCCCGGGCAGGATGAGCTCCTTCAGCTTCTCGCCCGCCAGCAGCGCGGTGGCCATGTCGGGGTGGTTATCGATGATATGTTGCATAAGCGGCGGCGGGCGGCCTCACGCCGCCGGGCCTCCCCGGGGACGGGCGGCGCGCTGCGGCGGGGTGGCGGCG
>JAVKLA010000005.1:22194236-22228168 GCA_034782735.1 Sagittarius serpentarius | reverse complement strand
GCATGCGCCGGCGGGGGCTCCGGGGGCGCGCGGGCAGGGCGGCGGTTGCCGCCCGCTGAGGGGCGCCAAGGCGGGTGGGCGGCTGAGGAGGCGGGTGGGGGGAGGCCCTGGAGGCAGCGGGCGCGGGTGTCCCTGACAGGAGGAGAGGCCCGGGCTGCCCTCCCCTCTCCTTCCCCCAGGCCGCCCCGCAGCACACACAGGGGAGCTCAGGCCCGGGTACGGCGCTGACTACCGCAGCCCAGTGGCTTCTGTGAAGGGGTGGCGGGGTGATAGTGGTGAGGGAAAGGGAGACCCTCACCCAAGCAAGGCTGTGCCCTGAAGGTCTTGAACCCGCGGGCACGTCAGGATTTACGTGCTACCATTAGAAACCCTTCCAGCTGCTTGCTTTTTAAAGCTTATGTGGGGTTAGTCATGCCTGATAAAGCAGCCCGAGGGGTGGAGAGCTTGCCAGAAATGCAGAGGACAGCTTTCAGCTTGCCTCTGCCTAATGGGTTTCAGGCCTCTATCCTCACAGAGGTGACCAGACCCTGCTGTCCATCTCTGGAACAGGCTGGGAATGGAGCACATACTATCACTCTGGGCAAAAAAAGCTGGACCACACAGCATGAAAGGAGGACGTATGTGCTATATCATAGCCAGCAGTTACGACATTCAGAAAAAAGCTTCAGGTCACAGTTCCTCTTTCTTAAGTTGTTTATGGATTTTATATTTAACAGTAGTTAGATGAAAACCAGAGATGTGCTTAAACGAGGATCGCTGACATTTCAAAGATTTGCAGTTGTCATCTGCAACGCAGCATGAGTAAGGCAGAGATTTTCATCTTTTCCTTGAAATTTCCCTTTCCACAGTCACTGTGAACAATATGATGGTCCTACTTGTTATACAAGTTTAAATACTGGGTGCAAGCTTTAAATAATACTTCTTGGCAGGGGTCCTTCCATCCAGGGAGGGATGTAATGAGCAAGGCAAGAGGGATGTCCTGGCGGCGACAGCCCTGATGAAGGATCCCAGGCAGCAGGCACAGAGCTATCAGTGCCACATGCTTGTGTAGAGAGTACTGAGGATGACCAGGCAGGAGAGCCTAAACCTGAAGCTGTCACCATCACTTGTTTCATTTTCCCTGCTCCTCACCTTCCACAGGCTCTGTGGCTTGTTGGTCCTCTGTAAGGACCAACACGCAGTATCTGCCTTACAGGCAGAAGACAGGGAGGAGAGGTACCATCTTCTCACCTCCTCATCCAGGTACAGCGGGTACTTGGGATGTAGCACAGGAGAGAGTTCATGGTCATCAGCTGTGTCCCAGGCAGAAGAGTAGGCAGGGCAAGGTAGGAGGCAGAGCAGTGAGGAGCCTGGTGCCGTGAACTTGGGAATGGAGTACAGCCAGTGTTCTTGCCACACATGAGGAGAGGAGGGGACAGTTTGCTGGGTCAGGCCTTAAGCCTCAACCATCCTTCCTACCTGCAGTAAGGGATGGATGCACCAAATTCTCTTGCCATAGCTGTATTTGGACTGTTATTTTATCAGCACCTAACATACAGGCTTTCCATTCCAGCAACAAACAACTGAAACTCCTTAGGTTATTGCTGCTGCCAAAGGGATGATATTGAGCGAGGTGGACTGACAGCCTGAGGCAGTATAGCTAATCTTCTGCAAAACTGTTGCTCAGACTTTCAACATCGTAGTCGTTTCACCATGCTTTTCTCTGCTGATGACAGTCTTGTCCTGCTCATTGAGAATGTTGCTGAAAGACCATTTTCCTAATCCTCACTTCTGTCATCTCCTTTTTGAATCCTTTCTTTTGCCTGTCCAGTTACTTAATTCACAACAAGCTGCTTGCTTTTTGTTTTCAGAGGCTTCCTGTGGTATTTCTCCTTCTATCTTCCCCTGCTGAAGCCCTTACCACTTGTCTGCTATCTGGATGCTGACTCTAGATGCTTCCTCATGTTTTCCCATGAGAAAATAATGCCAGGCTCTAGTAACCATTTCTGAGAAAGCTCGGTGTGAACATCTACAAACTTTAAGAACATAGGAGCAGCCATCCTGGGTCCCTCTAGTCCCTCCAAGTGTGGCTGTAACTGTACAATTAAGGAAGCATAAAAATGAGTCAACCTGTGTTGATGCCTTTTCCCTAACACTGTCCCAGCTTCCAACTATGTTCAGGGAATTTCCTGAGCTTGTGATGGTGTAATAATCCCCAAAAGGTCTCTTCTCCGAGTATTTTTTCTGGTCTCCTGTTAGGACTGTGCAAATTTCTGGCATCCACAGCCTTTTTGTTAAGGAATTCCACAGGCTTACAACTTGTTGTATCAAAACCACTGTTTGTTTCAGTTTCGGTTTGCTTCAAACATAATTTAATTTGATGGGTCCCACTTATGGGAAGGTATTTGGATCAATCCCTATCCATCTTTTCCATGACACATACGCTTTTGTAGGCATCTATTATATCTTCCCCCTAAGTTATATCTAGTTGCACATTTGATATGCAAGGAGTCGTACTGGCCTGGAAAAATAACCATAAATCAGATACTCCATTTTTAAAATAAATATGACATCCACAAGTAATTTAAATTTCTCTTTTGAAGCTTACTTCATTATAATACCATTATTCAATTTAATCATATCGATTTTGTAATCTTGCTTGGCAAGGTTATGTCTGTATAGTAAGCCAAAGAGACAGTCAAGATGGACCAGTACTGTCAGACCGAAACGTGGGTAAACAGAAACCTGTAGTAGGGCAGAGACTGGGACTCGGAAAATTACTGTCATAATTTATAGACAAACACCATAGCCAAGTTTCTCAGCAATAATATGCTGGCATGTATGCTGCTGGATAATCTAGACAATAAGTAGGCTGTGATAATAGCCCTGTGCTAATAAATATTTCACAAGCTGCTGGTAGGGTCAGAAATTGATCTACAGATCAAAGTGGAAAGTCATGTGAATGAATTCTAATTAATTCTAACAACAAAAAAGGAGTATTATTTTTAGACAGTGTGAATAAATCATTTGGTATTATCATCTAGAATATATTGATTCTTTAAGATAAAGTATGTGGCTTTTTAAAATCTTTTTTTCTGAAGTTCTGAAACTTTGGAAATTTGAAAGCAAATGAGTAAAAGGGAGAGATTTATTGCAAATTCTGACAGGGAGACCTGTAGCATCTAGAATTTGCCTTCTAAGCAGAGGGTACACTACCTCTAGATGCAGGGTGAGATTTATCTATTCAAACGTGAAAGCATCTGAGCTAGATATTACAGAGCACTATTTCTGAATCATATAGGAGGAGAAATAACTAAATGTAACAGTGCGGTCCATGTGACAAAATGCAGATGTCCTCTTCAAAATGAGATGAATCATTTCCACATTGTAGGTGTCCAGAGTTTACACACGAATCCCACTGTTTCTTACATTACAGCTTGTCTCAGCTTAGCCATTTCCCCAAGGGTGACTGCATGCTGTCCTTGTCAGTTCCTAGTCACTTGGGAATTGCTGCCTTTTAATCTGGTGGTTTTTACATCGGTCACGCTACTGTGAATCCTTCATGCAGCCCCCCAGGGTGTCTTTATGGAACGGATGCGGTTTCCCTGATAACATCGTCAAGGAGCAGAACTGGGAAGCAGCTGTGGGGCATTTCTTGCCTTCAGCCAAGGCTGTGACTCTAATCCATGTAGCCTTTACCCTATCAGCCCACCCTGGGAATCGCATCACTCACCAAGCAGTGGCATGGGGGCAGTGTCGCCCTCGCACAGAACAAATACTCCCATGGTTGCACGGATGCTCTTGCTAGGCTGGGTTTGCAGTTAGTGCTGCTGCAGCTCTGCAGGTACTGCTGTCTGTCTGTGTGAGCAGCAGTCATGCCTTTGCAGATGCACCCAGTGAGACGAGGCTGTGTAGGGTTGGCAATGGGAACTGCCAGATGGCAGCGAGCTGTGACAGTGGGTCTTAGCACTGAGGCGAGGGTTTTGGCAGTAAAGTGAAGTGAGATGCCAGATGATAGTGAAACGTGGCAACTGGCAACGCAGCCTGGCTGTGGCTGCTAGCACCAAGATGAGACTTTGGCAGTAAGAGGAGGCTCTGTGCTCCCTGTCAAGAAAAAGTGACTATTAACAGTAAGATGTGATACTGTTGCTGACATTGGTGAAGTATTTTTTGCAGCAATGCACATCTCCTTGCTAATGGATCTCTTCTGGGATTGTTTAGACTAGAATAAACTATTTCAGTTGGAAGGGACCTACAACGGTCGTGTAGTACAACTGCCTGACTACTTCAGGTCTGACCAAAAGTTACAGCATGTTATTAAGGGCATTGTCCAAATGCCTCTTAAACACTGGCAGGCTTGGGGCGTCGACCACCTCTCTAGCAAGCCTGTTGCAATGTTTGACCACCCACTCGGTAAAGAAATGCTTCCTATTAGTCAGATGACCATCTTCAACAAGTATTGGTCCAATGTTTTCTTTAGACCTCCTCTTTTTTATGTCTCTTGTCCTCCCAGTCCCACAGTTCTCTGAGGAATCCTATTCAACTAGACCTTAAAAGTTTCAGCTCACTGTGCTGTATATTGTGTCTCAAGCAGAAGTGAGTGATCAAAAGCAAATTTTGCTCCCTTCCATTCAGATGAAGTGAGAAGGTATGAGAAGATTATACAACCAGCCTCATTAAAATGCTTGGAGAAGGAGAACGGATTCCAGGTCCCTTTCCCTTTCCAGTCTACTGAGTGTTGGTAGCACGTTCAAGCAAGAGGGGCTCCTGCAGGTGGCAGGAGATGGTGCTGACTCTGCAGGCCTGGCTAGTGGCAGCAGGGTGCTGGGCTGGCCGGCTGCTTGCTCTCCCTTCTGCTTCTACTTCGGCTTCTCTCTGCTGTGCAGAGGAAGGAAGAGATTGCTGCAGGAAGACATGATGTGGCCTGGGCTCTTTCCTACTGCTGTTGTCTGCCACTGTGTCAGCAGTGCAGGCTATCGGAGACTGATTTCTGCCTTCTTCTTTATGTCCTTTCTTCCTTGTGTCCTCTTGTGCTAAGAAAGGCCTGTGGTGACTTCTCTTAGTGACTTCTGTACCATCTGCTTGCCATGTGCAGGGATGCACTTGGCTGGAAGCACTGGCATGTGCAGGACCGCACTGTGAGAAAGAGCCCTGCTCAAACACTGGGCTTCGAAACCAGCTAATGCCGCCATGGGAACCAGGAGGGAGACTGAAACTGTTCAAGGGCAGAGAGACTGTGTGAGCACAAAATGGGTTATTCTGTTGCTCTGGTATGCGAGCTGTCTATGCATAAAAGAAGAAACTGCTTGGCTTAAGTAGAGTTAGTAGGGAAGTCAAGGCTAAAGTAAGATAACATAATTCTGTCCAAAAAGCATATGGTGTAGACGAAATGTAACCAGCTTGAACAAAACGGTCTGAAGGGAGTCTTGGGACTATCTAGATAACAGTATGAGTAATATCATATTGTATCAAAACTGCCTAGATAACAGTGCTAGAAACACCAAATTGGGGTGTGGATGTAGCAGAATTGGGACCACTGAGGAAAAAATAATTAGGAGCAGGTCATTAAATAGGTCCCATTTGTCTGGGAGGAGTCTAGGCAGAGAAAGGGAGGTGCAGGGTTGGTGAAAAGGTGGGCTGAGGAAAATAAACACTAGGAATTAAAATAATTAAATAGGAAAAAACCAGGAAATAATTAAAATAATAGGCATTAGGTGTAATGCAGTGGAGAACAAGGAAGGATGGGATATTCTGGTTGCAGAAGTGTGGACACCTCCAGTGGTAAAGCGGACTGGTGGCCCCAAGGCCCCCAGGATGCTGGACAACAGCCTTGGGACAACCTGCTGGACTCTCCTCAGGTCTATGTCCAAAAGACTTGGTGTGCAAGGGCAGGGTGAGAAGGGATGGGCTTGTGCCCTAATACTAAGTCGAGACGGGAGGGCAATAGAACTGTAACGTGACAGAGCTTGCATGTGATTTATCTGATTTCTTCATAGTAATATAATTGTGAATTACTACTACTAGTAACAGGCAATATAATTGTAACTCAGAATTGTTGTGTTTGTAGTGATACAGCTGTGAATGAGTACTACTAATACTAGATGGTTGTTCCTTAGCCTGTTAAGGTATTATCAGTCTCTTAGAGGTGTGTTAATTTAATCAATAAACATCATAACTGTTAATCAGTTACATCTTAGGTCTCCTGTCTAAAGGAAAAGAGTCAGGCACATAATATACTATGATCATTATTTTAAAAGCTATTTTACATGCAAAAAGCTAAACCCATTTCATTTCCTGAAGACTTCCCAACTAGTTATCCACAACAACCAAGAAAATGAAACAGGGAGTACTTTTGTGCCCTGTGATGTGGGACTTTTTGCAGCATTGACCTAGTGCTTATATTCTAATGTCATTATGGCATTGATCATTGTGGAGTCAAGAGAACTTACAGTGGTGCAAGCCAAAAGGCTGTATGGAGTCCAAATGTGGATGTTTTGTGGAGGCTCAGTACTGCAGCTGAAGGCAGTGAGACATGGTGCTGAAATGCTTCAGTAGCAGAAACTGCAGCTGCATACAGATTGCTCGTGGCAGGAAATGCATGCAGTATTAGAAAGGTTGGGCATGATAGTGCATGGGACCTGGAGATGAAATTACCAACGTGAGACTGAAGAGACATTCAGACAGAGCCCACCGAAGTACAGAAACTAACACCAAGGGAAAAAACAAAGAAAACAGCATCTTAAAAATTTATTTGAATTTAGTTTTGGCAGTTTATATTACTTCAGAGGACACTGAAGACATAAATGTATTGTGTGCTGAGATGATGGTGTCTTTATACTTGCATCTTTCTGTTGCCAGAAGACAGCTTGTTTCTTGTTTTAGTCTCTTGCTTCAAAATTTCAAATTCTGACAAATGAAAGCAAAGCACATGCTTAACCGCTTTGCTCAGTACAGATTGCAATCAGCAACATTCTTTCAAATTCCACTCTGAAGCTTGCAAAGTAAAGGCTTCATCCTGCCAGGCAGTGGTATTAAGTATCACATGGAAGGCCCTCATAATTCCATTTCAGTGTAGGAAGGAGCGTTTAAAGTTGAAGTAAACTCCTAATGCAAATGAACAAGGAAGTACAGATGAGATGATGATGGCTTTTTTTTTTCATTACACCCTAAGTGAAGGGGTAAGAGCCCTGATTTCTGCTGCTAGTCCTGCTTGTTTGAGCATCACAAGCTAAAATACATAAATATCATTTGGAGCAAGGAACAAAGCTCTCCAGGACTCTTAAACTGCTGGGAGTCCTCATCTCGCTGTGCTACGCGCAGGTCCCCTATTGCTTGTCTCCTCTCCCTGGTCCCATTAATCTTGCACTCTGTGCTGTACCTTGGCTCTGCTTCAGCAGGACGGACAGAGAACACCACTGCTGTAGCCTATTTTGTAACATGATTAGGCATTTTATTGAGAAGTACGGATTCAAATTCTTCAGGGTGATGAGGACCTAAAGCTCAGATTTTTCACTTCCCAGGGAAGTGGTCTAACCCCTAGAATATCACATTGTCTCCTCTGCTACAGGATGTCAGAATTTTCTTTAATGAAAAATAAAGGAAAATGCTCATGTTGTAATTTTACAGTTGCTCAGAGCATTCAGTTATTCTCAATTGTTGTCTTGCTATTTCTGTGCATCAGCCTTCAAATAAACGATATATTAAGAGGAAGGAAGGCTTTAACCCCACATCTTGACACACAGAAGTAGTACTGGAGGGATTCCTTCGCTTGTTAAGGAATTCTAGCTGGGTGGGTTCTGCAGGGAGCTCTGAGATCTGCAAGATAAGCTGTGCTGCCAGAAGGCTGAGCATACTGCTGCTACTCTGGAGGGAGTTTAGGAAGAGAGCTGTGGAAGATACTGCCGCAGAGGCAAAAGAGAGAGGCCATGTTCCCGGAGCTAGAGAAATGCAGGAGGAACAGAGCAGAGAACTTTGCACAGGTTTGTGGAATAAGAAGGAGAGAGCTGAGGTGAGGGACAGCAAAGCTGGTTCACAACCACCCTAAGCAACTTCCAGCATGTTTTCTTGTGGGTCTGTGATTCCATACGGGGTTATGAGTACACAGCTCCCCTCTCCCTGCAGCGTGGGTCAGACCTCTATGTCTTGTTCTGGAGAGATGCACATGCCTTTCACTGCAAAGATTCCTTTGCTGATGCTTAACAGGGAGTTAAGCTGGCCTTCCCATTTTTGCTGCCACAGAGTGAAGACGATTCCAGGGAGACAGACAGCTCAAGCGAACAAAGGGAAGAAAGAGTTCTCATCCAGGTCGTCTCTAGCCAGCCCTTCATCGCATGTCCAAGTAAAGACATGAAAGGGAAAAGAAATGAGGAGAGGCAGGGAGGTAAGTGAAACTCCTGCATTTTTCATCAGTTTTTGTTCATGCAGGTTGCAGTCTTTTTGACAGGGACCATTAATTGTTATTACCAATCAGCTGTTCTAACTAGACAACTATTTTAACCCCCTTGCATACACTGGCAAAATTAATACAGGTCATTGTTTGTTTTTAACAGTTGGTATTGTCCATTTAATTGCAAGGAAATGAGAAAGAGCAGCTATGCCAACATATTATTAATGTATTTGAAAACAGTGAGTAATCTACACAGTTCAATTATAGGGAGCCCCATGCCTCCAAGCCAGCAATCTCAGAGATTTACATTTTAATTGATATTTTATTCTGTGAAGGAAAACAAAAGCCCTCAGCTACCTAAATCCGTACAATTAATTAGGCACAAAATAATCCATAAAGATTAACAGTACTCTCATCCCAGGAGCACTCAAAAAAACCAAAAAACCCACCCCAAAAGGCAAAAGAAGCACTTTAATATCTGTAAGCTATCAGTACAACATGTCTAACAACAGTTCACAATCCACAAAACAGCACATGCCTTTGCAGTGAGTAATTACTCATTAGGATTGTCAAGCGTGGCATGAATTTGAGCACATATGGCATCCCTAATTTCTGTTGCCTGCTTTAACCTTAAGTCTATAGCTCTTATGAGGGCACGCTGTTTGGCTAAGGGATCCACCAGTATGTAGGCTCTGCTCCACAAAAAAATATTTGCCTCTAGTTTTCCAGTTACAGCCTGTGACAGAAGCAAGTCACGGCTGTGTGTACATGCTTTTGCAATCTTGACATCCAGGTGGTGTTCAAGCCAGTGCCATTTTGTGTTCCACATGCTCAGGCCAACCCTACGCTGAATCTTCTAAATGTACTGAACTGCAAAGTAGAATTGCCAAGAGCCCGTGTCAGTACTTGAATGGATTTCTTCAGTCATGTATCATGGCCCTGACAGACTGGTGTACCTCCCTTACAGACATGACATCCTCCAGACATTGTGGAGCCATTACTGGTCATCCCATGTCAGCAAGGCAGTATAATCCCACCTACCATGCTGTGTCTTGTTCTGCTGCTCCTTAAGTGTTGATGGATGAGAATTCAGCATTCATCTTGTTTGCCAGATTTATCATATGCTCTGTGTTCAGTCTCCATACTCAATGCCTTCACAGAATGATGAACAGTCTCTCTGATCTAGTGTCCCAAACCACAACTGCCAGTAAACACAGAACCAAACAGTGTGCAGGCCCTGCAAAGCCATATGCCTTGGCAGACTAACACAACTTCTGCCCTTGAGCCTGCTAAGAAAAAGCAAGTCTCACAATGCACCACAAGGAAGTGTCCTCCTGGGAACAGCTCTGCATACCCATGGAGAGGGGGATTTGCCCCTACCAACTGCCATAAGACCATTAAGCACAGCATGACGACCGGTAACCATTGATTGGAGCCTGTTAGGCAAGACAGCATGTGTGGGAGCAAAGGGAGTTTACCTGTCTCAAGCTTGGCACCCACATGTGCAGATGTGTGGATACTTCCTAATATGTACCTGCCTTGTGAGGCCAATTATTTTTTGTGTATTGAGTTACGGGGGTGAGGCAGCCTTTGTCACATCTTTTGGCAGATGCTGCTGGGTATGAATTTAGGCATCGGCCTATTCTCAAGAGACGTTCCAGTGTAAACTGAACCAGATACTGGAAGGCCTTAGTGTCCAGAAGACTTCAGCTGGTGACATTCTTCATTGTTAGAAGAAAATATAACAGAAAAGGTAATGCAGAACCAGAATACGATCTTCAGTGGCTTTTGCTGTCTAATGTTTGCAAATGGGCATGTACAAATGGAGATTTCCTGGCACTCATTTCCAGAGGTGGGCATATTTTCTCATGGATGCCAAAACATAAATTTCTGGAACAAAAAGATTGGATGAAAACACCTAATAAAACCAGGCCTTTGCCTGCTTAATAATAAAACTATTTTTAATAATAATATAGCAACAAAGAAAATGAGTTAAAATAGAAAATCATCTGTTTCTGCTATTCAAGAACTCAAAATCATCTTTTCGCCTATGAATGAGTTTTGACTACAGCTTATACATGAGTATTTTGGCTTAGTTTCAGCTCAGAGATTAAGTGACTGAAGTAAAGAGCTGAGAAAGGAAAAATTCTTGCAGCCTTTCTCAAAAAAATCAGAATCCAAATATATGTGAGAAATAGAGAAAATTCTCAACAACAATGATCAATATCAATGCCATGGATATTTTGTTATGTAGCACAGTGAAAACATGTTTTTGCCCCTGTCAGAACCAGCTTGACTCCAGCAGTAGTAGGCAGCATCTGCATTGCACCCTGCGGTAGGACTGCTGCGTTCCTGTGATTTCCCTGACAGAAGTGCATGAAGTCTGGCACAAATGAGCTTCCTCACAACTTCTACTGCACGCCGCGCCTATTACCTGCCCAGTCCTGTATGTCCTGAGTAAGTCAGGTTTGCTTTGTGCTAGCAGGCTGTCTGTACACTAACACATAGTGTTTGCATTCGCAAACTCAGTGTCCCCCGCAATTGCAGATCTGATCTGCACATGTCCAACAGCCTTTTCTTCAGGATGTCCAGCAGCTGGGTCTGAACCATCGCTGCAACCAAACTGCCCAACGTTTAGAAGTAAGCGACAGTGAAGTCCTTCTAGTCCATCCAGTAGCCTTGGCCCAGCTCCTCACAGGGGTTAGTAGCTCAGGTGTAGTGTGGGACAAAGACAAGAAACCTGACTGGGCTGAGGAAGAACAGGAGCTAGTTCCCCAGGAGTCTGGAGTGCTGGGCAACACCATGCAGGGTCATTAGTGTGACTCTCTCGTTTTTGCTGTCTCCATCTCTGTTATCTGGATTTTAGGGCTATCCATCTGGAGTATCCTAGCCTCTTGCACCCTCAAACTACGTAAAACTATGGTTCAAAACCTGAATAATAAATATACTTTCTGTAATTTACATCCTCTGAGTAGTTCTACTGACTTAATGTTAAAATGGTGTGCAAGCAAATTTGATGCCTAAAATTATCACAAGGCAAACCAAACTGATAAAGGTTTGAAGTAATACTAATTCTGTCTTGTTCCAGGGACAGTAATTATTAGTCCTCCAGCAAAGGACAAAATTGCAAACAGATCCTCCCAAATACAGCGTTCTAAGGAATTTCTGCTTGCTTCAGACAGTTTTGACAAATTTTATTTTTTTATTTGGCTTTATTTTATTTCTCTTATTTCAGAAGATTATTGAAGAAACACTTTTCACCTTCCTATAAGAAGGACACGTTGGAACAATAGGAATTCTAATAAGGTGTAAGAAAAAAAAATACCGTAATGGTGGTCAAACACTGGAAGAGGTGGCCCAGAGAAGTTCTGGAGTCTCCATCCTTGGAGCTATTAAAAACCCAACTGTACATGGCCCTGAGCAACCTGACCCGGTTGGATGGGCTCAGAGCAGGGGAGAGGGACTGGATGATCTCCACAGGTCCCTTCCACGCTAAACCTATTCTACAACCTTATGTTACATGGGGTAGGATTTCACGTCTCTGTTACATCTGGAAAGATGCCCAAACCCAGAAAGAAAGTAGGCCCTTGAGAGCTACTGTGGTGTTAAGTGCTGTGTAGCTGCTGCAAATCAAGTCCCTCCATTCCTGGCTGCAAACATTTTGCTTTTTAAGTGATGTCACCCCTAAGAGCTATTAGGGTAGGATAACATACATCTACTGGAGAGCTGGATTCTCATCCATCAACATAACAGGTTCTTCTTGTAATCCTACGAATGTAACTGAGGTAGCCTTGGGCAAAACATTTTTAATTCGTGTGCTGTTCTGTTAGTTTTGGCAAACCTGCACACCCTGCTGGTTGTGTCCCTGGTTCTGTAAAACCTGACGCACTTTTTAAAATTTTACTGTCCTACAGTCAGCCATACTAGAAAAAGTGGAAATATTCACATTAGTAAGGCTAAGCCACTGTACATGTGTTTGCAAATGGTCCGCATTTGTACATCGTTTAGCACACGCGGGCTCCAGTCTGGCCGAGATCTTGCTGGGCACTGCTCATCTAGGTGTAATAATGTGCAGGTCTCCAATGTTAACTTGACTGTACTGAGCTACTTACCTCTGAACAGAGAATATCAATGGTTGAATAATTTCCTATTAAGCTGAATTTGTATTATAAAATACTGTTTCTGGTGTAAGCCCCTACTGCTAAAGTTAAGAGTATGCCAAAAGCTGTAAGCTAAAGTTACTAATCAAATCCCCCTTGTTTGTGGGGATAAAGACAAGTGGCGAAGTTCCTTATATAAACTTGGAAGAGATGTGTCCTGGTTTCGGCTGGGATAGTTAATTTTCTTCCTAGGAGCTGGTACAGTGCTGTGTTCTGGATTTACTGTGAAAAGAATGTTGATAACACCCTGATGTTTTAGTTGTTGCTAAGTAGTGCTTACCCTCAGTCAAGATTTTCCAGTTTCCCGTGCTCTGTTGACTGAGCAGGTGCACAAGAAGCTGGGAGGGAGCACGGCCAGGACAGCTGACCTGAACTAGCCAAAGGGATATTCCGTACCATAGAACGTCATGCCCAGTACATAAACTGGGGGTAGCTGGCCGGGAGGGATGAATTGCTGCTTGGGCATCTGTCAGCAGGTGGTGAGCAATTGCATTGTGCATAGCTTGTCTTTCTTGGGTTCTCTCTCTCTCTCTCTCTCTTTGTTATCTTCCCTTTCATTACTATTATTATTTAATTTAATTTAATTTAATTTCAATTATTAAACTGTTCTTATCTCAGCCCACAAGTTTTACTTTTTCCCCCCTGCCCTGATTCTCTCCCCCATCCCACTGCGGGGGAGCAAGAGAGCAGCTGCGCAGTGCCTAGTTGCTGGTTGGGGTTAATCCACAACAAGATGAAACCCTAACAGTCGAACAGATCAGATCATGGGCAGGGAGGGTAAAGCTGTCAGTCATGATGCAGAAAATGGAGTTACACTAAATTAGCATTTTCTTTGGAAAGTAGCAGGAAGGTAAAATTAATGTTGCAGTAAGTGGGAGATACTTTATATTCCATCATTATCTACTAGAGCTTGTTAAAAAATAACTAGTCATGTGAAAAAAAACCCCACCAAATTAAGGGAACCAGTTAATCTGGAGACAGTATATTAAGGAGTTAATTAAAAAATAATCTCAATAATTTTGAACAACTGCTTGAACCCTGAAGAAGTTCAATTTAGGCTGGAAGAAACCTACCATTTTACCCATAATTAAAATGGCTGAGTGCCATGATACGGGAAACTACAGGCCATGTAGTCAGCCCCGAGGAGAAATTGCAGAGACCGTGCTGTATACAGTATCATAACTAATGCCAATTGACAAGATAAGGGCAGACACCGCCCCAGTATGAAGGCTGTGGAATGGATGTGGCTTCTTCCTAACCCTGCTAACGCCAGACCGTGTCATATTTTCTGCTGGCAGGAACCGAAGCCTTTCCAGCTCTGCACAGTGCCATCATGCTGCTGTAGCTTCTTCTAGGTGAGGTATTTTGCTGAGAAGCCAAAGAAAAGACCAGGTGTTACACCAGGAACCCAGAAATCCACATACGAAGAACACTGTATCAAGCGCATTTGGACAAAACTACAAATTTGGTTGATAAACTCTGAAATAATTACTTGATGTAATAGACTTTTGGAAGGCATTTATAAGATATCAAATATGTACTTATTAACTTTTTTATACAGAAAGTCACAGCTTATGAGTAACTTCTATACTGATTCACAAGCTGCTAGATATATGACAATAACAACAGCATAGGTATTTGATGGAAAAAGCTTATAGGCTTAGATTATTCAATAAAGCTTCTGCTGGAGCGGAATTAAATTAGTATATACTGACATTTTCTCATTAAAAGAAAAAGTCAAGTAAAAGCCAGTCAAGTCAAGCAAGACAGGTAACATCTGCAGAAAATCTGATGCTGCCCTTCAGGCATTCAGCTTACTATCTGTGGGCTGTAGTTGTTCATCATGATCCTAAAGCCACAAAAGGAAAATCAGTCTTTGCAATATTAGATCATAATGTATTTTCTTATCTGAATGTAAGATAAATACACATTTTTGATTAGTAAAAGAAATGAAACTGGAAAAAATTATTAAAGGAATATTATAGTGACAACAACCTTTAACAGTTATACTGATTAAACCTGCAAAAACCTGACTATTATCTGAAGAAATAAGGTGCCTGTGTAAACCTTGCTCTGCATCACCCAGTGGCAAGCAGGAGTAACTCTACTAGAGTCTAAAACACATGACACAAAACGGCTGGCAGTGGGAGTTAAATCAGGCTATGCATTTTCTTTAAATGCAGTGGATTTGATCACTCTGAGGCACTGCAGAGGGCGTGCAGTAATTTCTTATTTTGCTAGGGAGAGGGAGGTATATGCCTCCCCAGGCACTGCTGACGCAGATGATGTCAGTGAGGCAGAAGAATTGATGAGGTACCTGTCTCATTCTATCCGTGCTAATGGAACCGCCCACGTGTTAATGGATTGTTACACTGCATACATCTACCACAAAAATATGCAGGCAACTGTTCAAAAATTTGCATTAAATCTGTAATATTCTGTTAAACGGGGAGGAAGAGATTCGACGAATACCTGACTGAAGGTCATCATTTAAAGGTTTTCAGCCCCAATGCATGCAAATACACTCTGATGTAAAGACAATGCACTTCCTGAAAATTTTCTTTTATTTTAAATTATATTACCTCCTGAGCTTTTAATGGGATTCCTTCCTTTGCAGTCAGTGGAGAGTGGATGATGTCCTTATACAGAGCCCGTATCTGCACTACATAAAGCAGTTGCTTTTCAAAGCATCAAAAATGCTCAGCAAGAACTTGGCTTTCCAGATGCAAACGGTACACAGATATTTTTAAAAAGTGAATGTTTGGGATAACCTTTAACTGGAAACTGAGATGATTTCATTTCTTACATTCTTAACCTCTTCTACCATTCCTAGTCTTTAAAAAGAGTTAAATAAACCGACAGCCCCACAGGTCTGACTACATGGAAGCTGTGGGTTTGTTCACACTTTTAACATACCATTAGTTGTCTACATTTACATTCAGACACTCAGGACACTGAGTCAATGTCTTCCTCAAACATCATGAGGCTTTCTGCATACGTCCTTAACCTACTGCACAAAAAAGAGATGTGGAAAAAAAAAACCCCAAACCCTTGAAATAAACAGATCTACAGTTTCCCTTTGCCTCTCAAAGCAGGTTCGAAAAGTCTGTGAAGTCCGAGAGGTTATTCACAAGCTTAAACTACATTATTCTTCGGGCATGGACAGCTCAGCACCGTTCAGGAAAATGCCTGAATTTCAATGGCATTGCTCACATGAGTGAATTTATTTCTTTGTGTCCAGGCCCTGTCTTCAGATTACATCAGATAATCCCTTGAGGAGTTCTTCTGTCATTCAGCCGAAGGCTTGCTGACACAAATGTGTTTGGAATTTTGTCTGAATACAGATACCTGCTACTTGTGGATTACAAGGTAGGGCTTGCTACACATTTCCAGCCACAAATCCAATGCCAAACCTCCCATTGTAAAAACACGGAAATAGAGAATTCCTTTTACAGTAGGAGTACAAGTAGTTAGTAAAATAGACATTTTTGGAGCACAGTTGCTCCAGAATCTCAAACATAATTTTACTTGGTAGGAAGTAACAATGAGCTTGATGCACTGCAGACTAACAAAAGAAAAGAGAGGAGAACGTACTTTTAAGGCACTTCATCATTTTCAAGAGATTTTTTTAAAGGTACTTAGAGTGTGAGATGAGTTCCTTTCCAGCTGGTTCTTTGAATAATTTACTCTTAAAATGTTTGAAGCATCTTTTATAAAAGTAACATGTTTGAGACCACATTAATGTGCAGTTCAAACCAGTGTCACCAGACTGTTCACTACCGTATCTGCAGGTGTGGCATATGTAGGGCTGATTCTTGTTCCTTACCTGTCAGTCCTTCCTCAGTACGTTATGACTAAAGGTAGCACTCTGATCTTGCCTGGCTATGCACAGAGTGATGCAAACATGAGGACATAAGAATGAAAAGCAGAAGGGAAAGCTATCTGGAACTGTTAACACTTCTTCTCATGCTGAGGAAACAATGTTAACTTTATTTCAGGATATCTCTACAATCAGGGAGCAGGACAATAAAGATTGGCTTTTGAGTCCAGACCAAATCTTGTTGACTTCAATCTCAGGCAGATCTGCAGTTTAATCTGGATAGATCACCTAGCAATTTACAAAAGACAGCATTAATCTGTCAGTAATGAATTTATTTTTATTTCTTCTATTAATAAGTTATGTAAAAATTAATCCTTCTTTTTTGTAATCTGTTTCTTTCCATGTGTACTTCTGCAATGAGTCACTTTTTAAAAAGATCTGTTCTTTAAATCTTCTATTGCTGGATTTTTCTGTGGTGGTAGCAATGACTCCACACACAAATGAGGTTCATGCACAGGGCACTACCATAAAGGCCACATACACTTACAGCACACAATCATTTTTAAGACTTAATTTCAGGACATGCTGAAGTACAAAGGGGTAATACTACAGTTACCCTTTTCGGTGCAAATGAGACTGTAACATTCACCTGGAATGTATTTGGGATGACTTATTACCTAGTTAGCGGTACCTAGTATAACACACTTAAAATAAAAGCTTGATAGTATTATACTGCGGAAATCTGACTGAAGACTCTGGCAAACAGGTTGCTTTTAAAAATGGGTGGTGGCTTTAGTAAAATTAATGAACAGCCTGAGAAAGTTAATTGCCCACTACTTACTAGCCTATTATTAGCAATTCCTTGGGTCTGAAGTTGAAAATCGCCACATCTGACAAACGTCAGCTCTTAAACCAGGGAACTCCAGCACAATCTCAAGCGTACAGAAATCTGGACAGGTCAAATGAATTGCCTCACCTGCCGGTGTGACAGCAGTACAGCACGCGCTGAACCTGACGGGCTCTGCCCACGCCAGCACCTGTCCCTTCCAGCACGGGCTGCTGGGCCGGTGGCAGAGGTAGGGTGCCTACGAAAACCAACATGCTATTTCAAGGCTGGAAATACACATCTGGAGGGTTACAGGGCTGATAATTACTGTCACTGTTTTTTTATAACAAGACCTGAACAGTCTTCAGAGAGCTCTCCCCAAAACAGAAACGATAAGAGGTGAAAATGCCTTTTGCTCGCTGGCCTGTTCCACACAAAGAATGTCTTCATTTTAGGCACTCTACAGGGAACATTTACGCTGGATTTTTTCTTCTGCCTCACTTATCCCATCTGTGCTGTTTGCTCATTAATTTAAAGGAAGCCAAAAGGGAAATTTTCACGACCCTTCTGTCCTCGCTATGCTCTCCTCTTCATTGCCCGAGGGCACGGCTGTTAGCAACAGAATGGAAACCACCGTGAGGCCCTTGACTTCCCCAAAAATATTTTCAGCAAATTACCGAGAGCTGACAATATGCATATTTTTGTGTTTCTCCCCTCCCCCCACCTCCCCACTGCCGGGGATTCGTATGGGTGCTGCTCCGCTCTGCCCCAGATGGCCTGGCGCACCCGCTCTGTGCCGAGGGCAGATCCCTAAGTGCTGCAGTGACCGGACCTGGCTCAGGCAACTGCTGCTCCGCGGGGTTGTGCTGTGGGCGGCCACTCGGCCACCCTCCCTCGCCCCGGGGACACCCACCTCTCCCCAGGGCCACCCTGCTGAAAAGGACCAACTGAAATAACACAGGTTGCAGCATTAGGGCTTTTCCTTTGGAGCATCTTTTTTTCTTATGGTCAACACTGTACATGTGGTTGCTTAAAAAAAAAAAAAATTATCTTGCTATTAGGGACAACCCCGCTTCCCGTTTGCCCCTTACACTAGCAAGGCAGCTCTTCTGGTTGCTATGACCCCTCTAAACACACTCAAATGTTGCGATAGTGATCACCCGCCAGGTTGACAGTGACTGGGATCACCTTCCTGGTACTCATACAGGGAGACATTTTGTTGCTTTTCAGACATATTATTAGGAATACACAGACCTCTTACGAAAACACACACTTCTGCCAAGCATTGTTGCACTGAAAGGCACGTTAAGGGACAGCTTTCTGTTCACAAAAAAGCAGCCAAATACCCCAGCTGTTATTGAAGCAAAGTGGTTTTTGGGACCCAAAGACATACCCGAGCATGTGAAAACCTGACACACAGGATATGTTTCATGGATCTCCCCCCCTGTATTGTCATCTGTATGGTTTTATGAGAGAACTGAGAAGCCACAAAGCTCTGCCCACCCAGCTCCCTCAGCGGCTAGCACAGCATCAGCTGCACCTTCGATACCCATGTGCAGATTCAATGCTACTGCCGGATACCTCTCCTTAAGGAGAGTGCACGTAGAAATGTTTCTCTGTTATTCATCTCTGCTATCTTTCCCACTCTGAATTTCCACTACTTATCACCTTCCTTTAATTCTGATAGTTTGGAAGCACTTTTTTCCCAGCTGAAAGAACTACGACGAGTGAACCACGAACAACAGTATTTACAAACCCGTACCCTGTGCGTACTCCAAAGCGTAAAAAGAAAAAGCAGCATTATTTTCCTTGAAGACGGTAACTGAATTCTATCATATTAAAGCGTACCAAAAGCAAATGAAAAAGGACCCAAGTTCTGTCCAGGACTTGTCTACATGGGAACATTATATCCCATGAAGAAGGATTTTTATTTGAACCGCTGCTGAACTCACGTTTATTTTGCATCACAAACACTTCTAACTATTCATTCCTTTTAAAGCAAGCTAAGATAATTCATGCAAGTCTCCTGGACTTGCAGTGTGGGCGTGACTTGAGGAGTGCTGTCATAATGAATAGCTCTCCCCATTTATCCATAAACCGTGGTCTTTGGCACCAGACTTCTGTAAATTTAGATTTATTGACAACCTAGGAAGACTGTAGTTAAAAATAGGGCGTAACTTATTCTCCATGTGATCACTGTTGTTATTGAGACTAGTTTGATGTAAATTGCATGTAACACCTCAAGTTAACATAGCTCCTCCCATTAAGATGTACTGAGCTCTGCCATCATGACTCAGAATTATTCTTCTACTAATGCAGCTTTTCAGTAGCGATCACTGAGGCATTTCTTTTTGTCCTCCTGTATTCCACAGTAAACCAGTTTACCTCTGTATCAGCAACCTTTACTTCCTCAGCAAGAGAAAACCCCCCAAAATTCCAGTTTTGTCATATCCCCTCTTAGCTACACAGCTTTTCATTAACTTAAGAAGAGCTGCTTCCTCCTGCGCTTCTAGAACAGCTGACGCAGACAGCTAGGGCAGGTTCCCCCTCACCTAGCTTCAGTTATCCAGAACTTAGCTTCTCTCAGTTTCTAGGCTCCCTCTCCAGCCAGCAGAGAGAGGGACAGGCACCTTCAGGGATTCATTCACGTTTTCTAGAAACATTTTACGATGAAGTAAACCACCTTCCAGAGTAATTTCTCTCCATCAGCTAGAGAGGTAGCCTAGACAATCTAGACAAAACGCAACTCTCAGGCATTTACATTGCCAGCTGTGTACACACCAGATGAGAGAGGAATCTTCTGTTCAGTTCTAGCACTTCCACATCATCTGCACCTTCCAGTTAGGGAAGTCATATATGAAGAGCATTGAAGAGAAACAAGTAAAGGTTAGGAAAGTGACTAATTCTTCTGGGGGTTTTTGTTTGTTTGTTTTTGTATGTGTTTGTTTTGGTTTTTCTTTTTTTACTAAAAATTGTTTCTGCATTTTCCCTTTATTGACTGTGTTCTTTTATTACCTATGGTCTCTTCTGGCTCCTAATTTTTTTTTCTTTGACATTAGTATTCCTTAAAACAACTATTAGTTCTAGACCAGAACTATTCATTTGTACCTTCTGGACAAATTCCAAGCCTTTCCAAATTTAACATTTCAACAGCACTTTGTTCTCTATTTACGTAGAGTTCTTCATTCTACAGTCTGCAGTTTGACTTCTGTCCTTCTACAGCACATCACCTCCTCACTTGCTGTACTTCTGTGAGACGCTGCAGTGGAAGCGTTTCCTTTTGCTCCTGTAGAGTATTTCTCAAGAAGCTGGTACAGAAATCTCTTTAAAGAAATACTGAGACATAACAACATGAAGCTGTAAGGACATTTAAGCAGTTTAAAAAGATTATTTTACACTCCCACTCTTCACCATGTGCTGGAAAACGACCGTTCCCCTCAGCTTAGAGGCATACTGAACTTCTGTTACCATTACCATTAAAAAAAAAAAAAAAGCCAATTGTTTAAATAATCAGAGTATATAAATTTTAACAAGGCTAGTAAAACTGAGACAAATGAATTGTTTCTGAATCTGTGAATGAATGCTGTTGTTCTCTTTTGTTAGCTGCAAAAAACCAATATTGCTTTTTAAAAGAGTCTGTTTCTTATTAAGAGCTCGAATACTCATTATTCTGGTATCTGAGCTCCAAAATGTGCAGCACAGTACTCCTTGACACCATGAAGCTATTTTATTTAAAGGAGAAAAGCGTACTAAACTTTCATAATATTGTCAAATCAAGGCTACAGAAGACAGTACACAGCAGGTGCAGTTGCCCGCACACTCTCAATTCTATTTCTTGCCCCATTGATCTAATGTCCTCACTGGGATAATGGGCCATATGGAAAAAAACACGATCACACAAGGTGTTGAATACAGGTTGTAACTACAGCCTCAATTTTTTTTTTTTCCCTTTCAGGTGTAGACTGACAGTTTTTCAGAAGGATGAAGAATAGGAAGAATTAACAAGGCTCCCACCCCACGTTATCTAGAAAAATACACGTAGCCTATCTGTGAAGCCTGATCAGCACGGCACTGGGCAGCATCCAGCTGTGCGTGTGTCTTGGACTACCAAACTAGTATGACTTGAACAATTAGGTTCATGTCAGAGGCCCACAGTTTGATCTTCAAAATGTTGCTACATAGTTGGTAGGGATGTAACTTCTATTAGGTAAAGCACAGTTAAACGGTTATGAAAAAAATGTGGAACTAGCAGAAATAACAAATGAAACATATAAAAATACTTGCCCAGCAACTCCTGCATCAATCACTGACTTAGTGTGGTATGACCTACATTGCACCAGTGTGGACAGATGAACAACAGCAATTGAAAAGGAACTTAAAAGCATTAAAAACAGTCAGTGGAAGACTATAATAAGCAACATAAGGCATTGCCACTCTAATAAAGCCTTCATATTCTAAAATACTACCAGAAGTGCATACTTTTTCTTTACTTGTTATCTAAATAAGTTAAGGTGCTTCTTTCATAAAGTTCTAGTGAGGGAACTCTTGTTGCCACAGCACAGAATTCAGCTGTTGGGACTGCTTTAAGGTTGAGACCGCTACAACATGGAACATACTTCTTGGACCTTTGCTACCATTTGAAACATACTGAGAAAACAGCAAGAGTCTGTTCAGCGTACGTTTAAGTACTACGTGCTTCGACTGGCAAAGAAACCTCTGGGGTTTTCCAATGGGTTGACTGATCTTTCCAAGGGATTTTTTAAATTTCAACTCTTAACTGCTTATGTTAAATGGCTCAGGAATTGTCTGCTTTACAGACAACCTCTTTCTCAGTCTCTTGCTTTTCTTAAGCCCACAATGTCCAACACAGCATTTGGAGAGAAGTGGGGAAAGAGAAATTTGCAATAGCATTCCTGTGTGCTACGACTTAATGTACCTCTGACATGTTCCTCAAGCCACGGTGGAAGCCCTCTGTCTGGCTTTTGCAATTTCTTAGTAAGGCAAGGAATTAATAAATCAGAAACAGCCATGACAAAGAGTTGTTTTTCCTTTTTTTTAGGAAAGGACTGTTCCTGTAAACAGAACTGAATAACTGGAACATGGTTTTCATGCAAAGTAAGACTTAGTTTGACTGTCTCTAAAAAAGACTGACTCTGAACTGACTCTGTCATTGCTACTTCTGCATACAGCAGCTGATCCTCTTTTTTTCACAAATCCCAAAAGAAATTTATGTAAATTTGTCACAGTTAAAATGAAAGATGATTTTAACCAATAGTGAGAACTCAAACTGTTTTCTCCCTTCTTCCTCATTCCAGCTCATCAGGCCATATGTCTTCATCAAAGAGATGACTAGAATATTGAAGCCAACACCTCTGGAACAACCAGCTCTGCCTGCACATCAAGCTGCCAGAAGAAACTGGTCTAAAGTTACACACACTGTTTAGTCCTGCACAATTCCAATAGGTAGGTCTCTCTTCAAACAAGGTTTTCAGTAGCAGCTGGGTATGCAGAAAGGTATGAGAAACATTGCAAGAAAAGGAGGAAGACAAAGTCGTTTTACATCACACAGTACGGCTTGTCAGTCATTAATAAGCAGCAGCACACAGTGTGAGGTTAAAGGGTTAGAAACAAAATGTACTTTTAAATGCGTAACAAGGGAAGCAGGAACAGAAATCCCCCCTCTCCAACATGAAGAGGGTGCGAGCTTGCTTTGTGCAGTCTTCTCAATGAGGCATAAGCACCTCTCCAGAAGCACTTGTCAGAGGCTATTCTTAGGGAAAAGGTTTCCACATTTTAGTTGTGGATGGTACGAGTTACAGTTAAGAATAGCTATCAACGAAGAGTATACAGGTTTCTCCACAGCAACATGTAGTTGTTGGATGAAAGATTTTTTTTCTTCCCTCAAAAATGTGTACTTGCCCCTTAAACTAAGAACTCTTCTAGAAAAATAAACACCACACTTGATAATAGGCATTCATCATTTGACTTTTGCTGAGTAATAAAAGCACAATGTTCAAAAATAAATTGAGTAGTTTTTTTATCTTTGTAGAAACTGATGTCAACACACAAACTATTACAGTTAAAATATTATTAACTTGCAGCTATTAAGTATCACAATACAATCAATCCTGTGCTACTTTGCTATGCAGAGGTCATGGAAATACTAATCAGAAGTTCTGGATTATATCTTACAATGAAGTAAGCACCATCCGTCTCCATTACAATCTCTTCACTATTCTGAAGATAGCACGAGCACACTGACAAAGAGCAAGGCTGGCAGTAAGTCTAAGCAGTGGTAGGTCTGAACAGTGGTTTGCAAGATGTGGTACGTCATAACACAATCCTGAAGCAAGAGGTCTTTCAATAGGCAACAACTGAGACAGATTCTTAGTTAAACAACTTCCCAAGTTTGATGTAGAATACTGGCATAGCATCATCAATGCTGGTATTTTCAGTATCATTCTGCAACAACACAAACCATCTATTTTGGCCTGTCATGACTGAAAGCAATTTGAGCAGCATAACACCATGCCAAAGAGGCTGGGCTGAACACTCTAGAGTGCTGTTCAAATACAGCTGTGACTCAGACTGGATACGCTCATACAGTACAGTTTTGCCAAGAGGTAATTCTGGGTTCTTCACACCATGTGTCACAGTACAGCGTACCCTTACGTAGTATCTGGCTTTGATGTTTTACCATGTTTGCCATCTTATAAGTTCCAGTATCTACATATTGTGCATTGCAGAGGAAAGAAGTACAGAGCATACCAGGAAAAGAAGTGATGGTAATGGCTTTAAACTGAAAGAGGGTACATTTAGATTAGATGGAAGGAAGAAGTTCTTCACTGTGAGGGCGGTGAGGCACTGGCACAGGTTGCCCAGAGAGGCTGTGGATGCCCCCTCCCTGGCAGTGTTCCAGGCCAGGCTGGATGGGGCTTTGAGCAACCTGGTCTGGTGGAAGGTGTCCCTGCCCATGGCAGGGGGGTTGGAACTAGGTGATCTTTAAGGTCCCTTCCAACCCAAACCATTCTGTGATTCTAAACAAGCAAATAAAAGCTGGCTATCTTTTTTCCCCTCCATTTGTTTCTGTGTAGGCTACAGTCCTACCGAAAACACTTCTGTTACAGAAAACCATTTTGTTGTACTGGCAGTTCCTAAGCACACTGGCTAGCTGTCCAACTATTCCTGAAGTGTTGTGTGGCAAGACAATCTTGAAGGAGAAGACAAGAAAGAAAAGCACTCTTTAAGGGGACAGCACAGTGCCTAATGAAGCTGATAGCAGGAATACTGCTAAACCATCAATTATCTTTAATTTTGTCAAAAATAAAACAAGATACTTTATTCTACAGTGTATCTGTAGAAGTGCAAAACACTGTTTTAGGTTTTTTTTTTTTCCCCTTTCTTTAACTCACCCATTGAGGTATTGTTTTGACATACACCACAGCAGACAGCTGGACTGCAGTAGAAACCCAAGAAAATTCTAGGTGATCTCAGCTATATATACACAAAGGCCTTAAAAATTAGAAGTAGGGTTTTTAAGCATGCTTGGCTCAAGGTACTCAATATCAGTAAAGTGGAGATACTCATGTATCATTCCAGTTCACATTGTGGATATATTACCATAACACTCCCATAACAAAATTACAAGACATACGTATGTTCTTGGGATGGTCCAGTTTTAGAAGACAATACAAAAATCTGAGAAAATTGAGAAGCTGAAAAAATTATAGAATAAGAAAAAGCTAATATAAGAGTTCATCAGTATTTTTCTTCTGAAACTTGAAGGATTCAGGCATACTGTTACAGATTCAGGGATACTGTTCTATGGAGAGGCATACAGTCAAATACATTTTAAACAGAAAAGTAAGTTGCCACTACTATTGTATACTGTTAAATTTCAACTTTTTCACTTTAAAAAAAAAAAAGTATTAAAAGTCTTGTTTGGAGAAACTTCCAACCATTTCAGAACATGTGCCGTTCCCTGAGGACAAAAAGTGTTGGATTTGCTCAGGACTGAATTTCTCTTAGAATATTCTTAGTTTCAAAACAGATGAGGACTGAATGCATCTTGAACACTGAAAAACTAGTCTCACCTGTAAATTAAAGGGAATAAGATAAAAATTTTGCTTACTTTTCCCTGCACAACAATTTTGATTAAGAAAAAAAAGTGTAATCTAGTAGATAATACACCTTTAACAACACATTACATGTTACTAGAAGGGGCATGTTTAAAAAAAAAAAAAAAAAAAAAAAATAAACCTTCAAGCACATTTGTTTAGTTACAGTAAAGTCATCTTATACATTTCCCCTGCCCCAACCTGCCCCCTCAACCCCAAATCCTTATGGTCATCAAATACATAATGCATCATTTGGGGATGCATAAAATTCCGAAGTCAACAACAACTTTTATTTAGTAGTTAATGCTCAGACCCTCCTTATGGGAAGAGAGAAAATATGGTTACATTACATGTTACTATGCTTACAGTACTTAAGACTGCAAAATCTAATCCTACAATATCACAGGTTGTTGTATTTATCAAATCTTTCAAATGATACTAGCTTTAAAAATACTGTAAACTGATCCATATCTAGCAAGGCTAAAGCAAACACCAGACACTCACTTCTGCAGGCATTCCAGCTCTGAAGGCAGGTCACAACCTACGTAAACTCTGTTCATTAAACTGTATTCTAACAGCGCACAAAAACAGGGATCCTACAAGAGAAGATTAATGTTTAATTTAAATCATGCTGCTCTGTTAATTTTCAAACAAATTAACACGGCACAAGAACGCAGGAAATTTAATAGGACCTTTTCCAGAAACAGAACTCTACAAATGGTGCAAGCATGGTGTTACATGGGAGGAAGATACCTCTAACTGCTCCAAGTTACATTTGTTGCACGTAGGTGTGGGGAGACTAAGCTTTCTATTCAGACCATTTCCGGAATACCGCTTTCCTTCTTACCCGGGAAGTCAGACATAACATCTTAGCAGATATTAAGAACAGCTCACCTTATTCCTATGGAAGGACCGTGCGTCAGTTCAAAAGGAGACTGCCTCCCTGGCAGGTGGTTATATTGATTGGGAACAATCACTTCTACCACCCTCCATTTAAAAAGTGAAGCAACTGCATTTTGTGAAGAACCTGATTGCATAAGGTTATTCAGAACATGCTCACTGGACTTGCGGGCTGCCAGAGAACTTCAGCATTGAGGTTCTGACTTCTATAGAGAAAAAGGAGGTAGGAACCCATATGCACAGATCAGCATTACAGTTTCCTTTGTGCTTGGAAGTCTACTGTGTAGATGCCTGAACTGTCCATACTTATAGGAACCTATGGAGTTCAGATATTCTCAAATGCAGACTGAGGACAGCGTACCAGTTCTTAACACAATCTGATGCTCCGTCACTTCAGATTAACCCCCCAAATCATTCATTTACTGTGGCAAATACCACATGCAAGTCAAAGATACAAAACCAAAACTTACTTTCACAAGAACATGAGGATTTCCCACGACAATCAGCAAAGCTTTTGCTCTAGTAATTGCTACATTAAATCTCTTCGGGTTAGAGAGAAAGCCCAAATAGTATTTGTCATCACCAAATAAGCCTTCATGAGATCGCACCTAAAATTAATTATGGATAATTTTAGAAATAAAGTAATGAGAAAGCAACTTACCTAGCCATAGTGTAACCTTAACATAATATTAACTTACTGCAGCAATCCACAGCTCAGTGTCAGCAATGCACAATTAGCTTCATAATCCAAGTTTCAGCTAGCTAACTATTTCCCACCATTGGCATTCCCACAGAAGGTCTGTTCTCTAACAGGCTGCTAACGCAACTTCAGCAATTTCAAGAGAACGGTGTATTAGTTTTAATTTAGCACCAGGACTATCCACTGTAATTTGAAACACAAGATATGAGAATTGCTTCCTAAAAACCAGTGATTTTTATCTTTTCAGCAGAAGAAATGCTAGAGCTGCTGGTATTCTAATTCTTAAAGTTGAATGACAATTCAGTGTGTCTTTCTGCAAGCCTTCTTCAGTAGTCTCAGTGTCTGTTGACTTAGCTTAGAAAAAACAGCCAAAGGAACTAGTGTGCTTTAACTATTGCTCATTAAATTTTCACCTCTTTCATCTATATTTGAACCTATCTTTGATAAAAGAACAATTTCCTGACCTATATAATGAGCTCTTATAAACAGGAGCATAATACATACCTAGAACCACTTTAAGAGGGATACAATGTTGGATTGAAAGGCTATAGTATGACATAGAACAGAGAAAGTAAGAATAGTACCATTATGAAAATCCCACAAACTCTTCCTCCAAGCCGCAAAAGAACCCCCAAAACACAGCTGATCCTCCACCTCAGAATTCATCCTGCTTTCCAATGCTTTGGTTGTTTACATAGCTGTTTTATCCTCCTCTCTCCCAGAAATCCTGTGTACTACTGTTAAAAGTAGTCCAGTACTGGTCGTATCTTCAGCTACAAATTCCTGGTCTACACTTCCTCCTTTGATCAGTTTGTCTTAAATGCCATTATTCAGACTTATACAGGCTCTGCCTGTACCGTACATTCTTGAACAGCCCTGCGGGATCTGGGGTCACAAACACCTCAGGAACTCCATGCTGCAAACAATTTTTTTACTTTACTTTGAGACTTACTGCACCAAAACCACATTACCATTTGGAAAAAAGCAAGCATATGCAGACTTTTTGTATTCTGAACCGAATTCCACACTGTAGAAATACAGCTATGCAGGGCCCATAATGCCCACCAAAGGAAGTCTAAACCCTCAAACACAATCACGTACACTGAACTGTTATCACTTGCTGATGTTCAAAGTACTAAGTTAGCCTTTCTTTAAAGCTTCCCAATTGCCTTTTCCACTGATCCAGCACAGATTTTTACTTCTGTCCAGGAGGTTCAGCATGCCTACAACAGTGCCTACTCGATGGATGTTGTCTCAGAACATAAAGGATTGGTACCACATATTCCAGTAGCGAGATGCTGTCCACAAAAAGCCTCAGTAACTATCAGCTGACCTAGCTGCTGCTGCTTACACCTCCCAACTCCACACTGATTTCTGTTTAGAAGCACAAAGAAAAGTCTCCTGTCAAGAGCCCCAGCCAACAATCTTACATGCCTGAGAAAACAAAAAGGGCAGAAAAGTAACGCAAAGAAGCTGCTGTAGCTTTTCCCTTTATGGGGCTTTCACGTGAATTCAAACACCAGGGATATGTGTATGCACTGGAGTAGTACCTAGCATTCAGAGAGAGGGAACTGGCATATGCCTGCATCTGACCACAGCTCAGCCTCAGAGTCTTCTGAAGCTTCATGTCTCAGCTGCTACACAGAAGATTTCCACACTCTAGTCAACTGCCTGAAAACTATGATTACATCCTTGTCTGTCACCTGCAGGTAACATGCACTGAGGTCTTTCAGAAAAAAAAGGAAAAAAAAAAAAAAAAAAAAAATAGACATCTGCTGAAGCACATTGGTCATCAAGTTTGCAAAAGAAGGTGGCACAAGGGCTGCCGAGCTTCCAAATAACAGCAACTCCCTCCCAGTACTCTGACACAATCTTCTCTTTCCCCCTTTGTCAAATGCAAGGGATGGGCTCAATGCAAATCCACAAACATCACCTTCTCAAACCTGCATCTTCCCATATTTCCTGAACACTCCATTTTGTCAGCACTTTTCTGAAAGACCATTTATTGCACAGAGTGAAACTAAGTAACTCTGCATTTTCATGGTTATCTGAAAATCCCTAGTGATGCAGTTTGTGCCCCTATACTTTCACATTTACATAGATGTGGTCAACCAACTCCAAATAAAGGGGGTGATGTACTGTTAAAATGATAGCCTATGGCTAGTCTACTGCTGAAGTAGAAGCACAGCATGGATTTTTTTTCCCCAGACCCTTTCTTCAAGGCATTTGATAGCTTCAGATTCAAAAAACTAGCACCTAGAAAAGATCTTTACCAACACCCCATAATACAACCAGCACAGCACTTAAAGTGCACCAAGACGATTGTGAAAGACTATCAGGTGCTCTCCTACAAATGCAAAATAAATAAATTGTGATAAAGGGCATTCAGCTTCTTGGCACAGTCAGCACTGGTTTCTGGGAAGTCATCAGCTGTATACCATTAAGGGACAATTCTCAAAGTGAAGGTAAAAAAGAATGTAAGAACCTACATCAGATTTCTACATCAAATAGCAATTACTTTTTAATACTGTGATTTACACAGTTGTCTCTAATATTTATAATGCATCCAGTTTCTGTTCTCCCTATACACTTAAGTAAAAGGTACATTATCCACATGAAACTCCAAAATAAATTCAGCATGAGTATCTACGAAGGTTTAAGGTTTACCTCAGTCATAGATGCTGTACTGTTTCATGCACTTAAAAACAAGCTCTGTTATCAAGTACTGTGACAAAGTGACAAAAATATAGCTTTTAAATTTTTATTTTTTATTTTTAAAAGCCTGATATCAAAAAGGAAACAAAATTAGACGTATACAAAAACTCTCCACAGGACCACAACAAATATACATACTGTTGATAAGATGATAACCATGTACTCCTGCCCTTGAAACTCTTCTACTGTGCCAACTTTAATGTCTGCCAAATCAATACTTCTCAGAAGAAATCTAATTTTTTCCACCTATCAAAAAAAGCGTTTAAAGGAATTTATTTTTATGTTTGAGAGTGGGTTACTTCAAAACTGAAAACATACTACATATACAAGTATGTGATTTAACACAGAGATGTTGCAGGGAATGCCTACACCAGCTTAGCCATAATCCACTAGTAAGGTTTTAAAATAAAAGAGTAACTTTTCCTGAGAAGCATCACACTTATTGCACAACTTAGGTGAAGTACTCACTACCATCATTTAAAAAGAAATCAACAGATTAATAATCCAGATTTTAATGAGAACAACTTAGATACAGAAACCATCTTCTTCCAATATGCATTATATCCAAAACCATGCTTACCACGGACATGGTAGGGCAAGCAGCTTCCCCCAGCCCCTCAAGATGACTGTGCACAGATTCTACCTTTGCTTGCCAGCTGCATCATGCAGAGTGAAAGACAGAGGTGAGATGTGACCTTAAATACCCTCCCAAAAAGAGAAAGGGAATAAGGAGACTCACACACTGGAATGCTGATATGTGCAGGATCAGTATATTACCATCTGCTAAAAGCTGCTTGAAGACTGTACCTTAAGTGCTCCAAGAAATTTACCAAGAAATCATGCCTGGCTAAGCTGAGGATTACAATGTCTACTTTCTAATCAGCATTCCTGCAATACAAGGTGACTTTCTTGAAGCAGACGTTGCTATTATGTCCTGCATCATAGGCAGATGAAGGACATAATCATATTAAATGATGTGAAATGTTTTAGGGAGTATAGGAGGTTCAGTCACATCAATACTATATATAAATATTTGAAAAATAAATAGTAACTGTAAACATAAGCAGGTGCATACAGCTGACCAGTAGGATCAGTACAGGCAGAGCTCTAATTTGCAAGTGAGATTTCTTCAGAAGAGGTTGGTCATTTCCATACACCTTACAGTGTTTCCCCCAACCCACACACGCAAGGCCATGAATACTGAGGTGTGAACATCAAGAACAACAATACCCGCACTGTCCAGAGCATCCTCTGGAAATGAAAGGAGATTTAATCTTCTTTTTAAAATGAAAGCAGACATCACATACTTAGACTTGAATATAAATAGTTTTAAAAATAAAGCACAGCATTTGAAATTGACATTCAACATTCTCTACAGGTTTAAACAGCAGCACAAACTTCAAGTCTGACTATAGGACAGCTAAGAAGTCCCAATTCCTCTAGTTTCCTCAAAGCCATAACAGGGTGACATGCCACATACTTCACTAAATTCCCCTTTTGTTCCACTCCTCAGTGCAGAGTGACAGAATCAGATTGCTGTTCCAGCTGTTAAATAATAAATTCTTGACAACTAGGACAACTCCCAACAACTGAAAATTCTGCTTCTGTCTCTAAAACTGCAAGCAGATCTATCCTTTAACATTTCCTGATTTTTAAAACTAAAAAAAGTAGAATGCCATTACTGCTGTCTTCCTCTAGTTTGGATTTCAATGGAAACATCATTAGTGATTGATAATACACTGTGTAATATGACACACAATACTGAAGCTTTGAGATATGCCTCCCTGCTTTAACAAACCACAGCCACCATGTAAAACCACAAGATGAAATATAGCAACTTTGAAGTTCTCAGACATCAGTTATACCTGTTTACGATATGGTGTAATCACTCCAATATCACTCACTGACACTGCAGCATTTTCATTTTTAGCAAGGTGGCAACAGTACTGCATTACTTGAACTGCTTCAGTTGGGTTAAACCACGAAGGACTGTGACCTTCACGTGTTTCACTGCCCTGCATTAGGGGAAAGGAAACAAGATGATGAAGACCAGCTGCAGAAGTGATTATGTGTTTATTAACAGATTATTCTTATACATCCTAAATGCAAAAAAAAAAAAAAAAAGTGATGTGATGTTATATATAATTTCTCCTCTTCACTATACACCCTTTCCGATAAACAAGAATGACCTGACATTTTATATTGGTTTTTTTTTTTTTAAGCTGGAGAATTTACATGACAACAGTATTTTAAGTGTGCAACAAAGAAGCTGAATCTCAACTCAGAGTAACGTGTTAGCAAGTTGGTATCTTGGTTTTGTGCAAGGTAGAAGAGTTCAAAACCAAGCCTCTCCAAGCAGTGGATATTATGACTTTTTACTAACTTCTTGGAAGACTAAAGAAAACCTTTTTTTCTAAAGTACTGTTTTCTCTCCTGCCTATTTAAGCCTTAATAATCCTCTAGTTTGAGAGGCTTGTATTATTCTAATGTAGCAAACTCTCATCTAAAGGCAGCTGAGTATAGTAGCTCCATCTTGGTCAATCTGCTATGAGTTTAAATTTGTATCAAAATGTCTCCACAACACACTTCAATGGGCAGCTGCTCACATTCTTAGAAAACATATGACTTCAGTAGTTGTTTCTAAAGCCAGATAGTCAGGAAGTCACATCATTTGCAAAAGAAAGTTTATTCTTTTTTCATATTCTTTTTAGAACTCATTCTACAGAAAACTCATCTATAACATCAGCAAACTTCTATTAGGCCTCCTTATTCATACTTCACTACATGACATTTTACATACCCTTATTCCATGAAAAATTAATGGAAATCCCTTCCTGGGCAATTTCCCCCAATGCAACAAAGAAGTTACTACTGAAGTGTCTGCACAAACTTCTAGCTCCTTATGATAAAACAATTTAGATGGCAAGGCAAGCAATGCAGAATGTGATCTGTAGTTCTTTACAAGTTTTGTGATCTGCAAAGACAAGAACCAAAATCCATAACTGAAACAAGTAATTATTCATCAGATTTAACAGTACACAGCTCCCAAGCAGTTACTACCTTACCATCCTCTAGCATTTAGCTTTTCTAAAGCTGCTGAAGAACTGTATTAAAGGCAAAAAATGCAGGTGTGATCTTCTGTAAGTAAACACTACATAAAAGCAGTTTTTGAAAGACTATCTCCTTCCCCTCCAAAGGAAAAAGAAAATGAAGAAGAGAATGATAAATGAACTGGTCATTCTCCAGTTTCTTAAAACATTTGATCTAAAGGCACATTCTCTTTTTTTAAGAGAGTCAGATTCTTTTCATGGGGTTTCCATGGATGTAACCTGTTTTACTGAGGAAATCTTGACAGGCAGAAAGGGAGCATCAGAACAGCTGATAGAAGCTGGCCTTAGAAACCAGAAATGTATTTGTCTTTAAATGAAAGAATGGCCTTAAGGAAGCATTCCAGTCAGCAATAACCAGGTCAAAAAACCCCCAAAACAAACCATGTCCTGTAAAAAGGCTAACATATGATACTAAAGTCCAATGGTATCCTTAAAGCTCTTACACTTCCTGCTCTCTCACTATGCCAATTCTCCTTAAGCATCACATAATGAACACAATAACAAAGTTTGCCATAATAGATTTCAGGAGGAAGTGTGATAGGTTTTTCAGTAGGCTGAACCCAACCTGAAGCGTAGGGCCAAACACCCCCACTTTCCCCCTTAAGTCTGCCATCAGATTTCTTCCCACCTCTTCTTACATGGTCATCTAGTCATCTTTTGCTCTCAGTTTAATTATTCAAAGTATATTACCACAAGAATGGGAAGGCATCTTAGTAAGTTTAACTTCAACCCTATATTTCAGATTCAGACAATCATCTAAAGCAGCTGAAACATCTGTGCTCATTTATGTACTCTGCCACTTAACATAGACTTTAGGTACTTCACCATACAAGAGTTTTGCGAAGCTATCCTTCAGAGGAAGAGGTGACAAAGAAACAGGAACAGTTTCTTTTTTCCCTTCCTGATATGTGACGTTTGTAAAATTAATCTTTAAATATAAAGAGGAGGCTTTGTTTGTCTTTCTATGTTAAAAGTAGAAGTTGTACTTGTTCATTTGTGGAAAACTAAGTTAAGAAGTTATGGTAAATGCGGAAAATGGAGATGGAAGGGAATTTTAAGCCATTACTTAGAATTCTGGTTTGTGCACTATATTTGACTTACTCTGCCTAAGAATAGAAAACCCCTTCATAGAAGGGTTTAAACATAGAATCATAGAATGGCTTGGGCTGGAAGGGACCATCAAAGGTCATCAAGTCCAACCCCGCTGCGGTGAGCAGGG
>JAVKLA010000005.1:22180195-22194136 GCA_034782735.1 Sagittarius serpentarius | reverse complement strand
AACCTGTGCCAGTGTTTCACTACCCTCATTGTAAAAAATTTCTTCCTTATATCTAGTCTAAATCTGCCCTCTTTTAAACATGCTGGAGGGCTCAGCATCCTTGCTATTCAGAGTATATATTCAAAATAATCAAGCTTTCCTAGAGAACTAATATTCAAGCTAGACTTCTTGCTAAGCATCAGGGAGCAAAAAGGTGGTAAGGAAACAGCAGGAACCACAGTTTCTCCTTTTAAGATTTAGATGAAAAAAATTTAATTAAAATTGTAGTTTTACTCACCAACAAAGGATTATATGCTCCACAGGCACTAAATGCATCCTCATCTCTCAGATATATCTCTCTCGATGTCAGTCTTTCCAGCAAGGACATATTTAATCCAAAAGTCAGGGCAATTTTAGATTTTATTACTGGCCCTAACTGCTTTGGATCTCCAACAAGAACTACCTGTATATGCAATTAAAAAACCCCCCATCTTGTATTAAAAGTTATTAAAAAATATAGTTTCAATAACAACATACACACTTCAGAATTCAAAGGTCAACTTTACCAAGTATTCTGCTTTCCTCCAAACATCTAATCTGTTTGCAAAGAAGCATTAGGCCCAGGACAGAAGTATATTGTTGTCTTAAACTAAGAAAACATTTTTATTTTGACATCTTCCACACACTGAATCCTGTCCTACCAATGTAGGCTTGTTTTAGATGTAAACCTACTTGTTTAAGTGTGGGAAACTGATATTGTGCATGAATTCAGATTTATTACAAGTACTCAGAAGTCTATACTCCTTACTAGGAAATGGCTGCTCGCATTCTACTTCATTCACAAAAATAAAAACAGTCAACCAAAACTTTTTTCCTTTCAGTAAATGATGCTAAGAGAACTACCTGTCCATTAGCTTCTGAAAGCAACCCAATAGGAATCAGGCTCTCTGGTTCACTTGCTTGTCCTGCCTCATCCAGAATCACATGAGTGAAGTGTCCAAGCCTAGAATTAAATAACATGAACCCAGAACAAGGCTGTTTTCAGGTTAGTTCATTCTGCCACCCTGTGGTTGACCTCAGCAATTCTGTTAACTACCTTGTCAAGTGTGCCAGGCGACTCCACACACAGAGCAAAGATGGATATTTTCAACATGGAATACACAAAAACCAACCCAGTAACTTTACTTTGTCATCTTTGATTTCGCTTACATACTCTGATATACACAACCATGGTTATTTTAATTAAAGCATTGTTTATACTGAGGTTAAGACACTTAAAAAAACTTTGCTTGTTCTCAATTTCCTTCAGCAATTTAACTAGAACAATGCACTTGGTGTAGCAAAGACAATCCCCAGGCTTTCTTTTGACCAAACAGCTCAAGCCAGTTAGGCTTCAGAGTGTCCTTTTACAAAGTTAAAATCAAAGAGGAATCTTTAGTTAACAGCACTTGACATGGTGGTTGTTTACAGTTACTAAAGGTGACCTGATAAAAACCAAATACAATATAATTTTTAGTGTGACAATCATTTTGAGCCACGATTGTCAACCGCAATACAATTTCCAAGGCTCCCACTGGTACTGGAGAAGTTATTGTGTCAAAAACTTTTAACATTATTCAAGATAATTCTTAGATTTACCATGGAGAAAGTCTCTACTGAAACATTAGTAAAACCAAAAGGTCTGCTAGGAGGACAACTTCAAAATAGAGGCACATGCAATAAGCTGTGTTAAATATAGCTCAAGTTATAGTACAGAGGGTATCTAAAAGCTCTGGGTTTTGTAGCATCCAGCTATCTCAGTGCTATTCCTATCCATAGAACTGTACCGTATTTCTGTTTGATAAAACATTCCTGCACTGCTGCATGTGGTAATTATAATCCTGAACCACAATGCTTTCCGAATATCACCATCTTCGCAGTAAGGTTTCACCATGTCATCAATTTGCTGCAGAAACAAAAAGGTATTTTGTAAAACTAAATGCCACTCTAAAACTAAACATTTTAATTTGAATAAAAAGCCCACTGAAAACTATTTTAGAAGCTGCGCAAAACACCTAGACTTAGACCCATTCATACACTGAAATGAATTCTTCATTAATTTGCCTAAACAAAGCAGTACATATGCAAGACATCTGTGTTTTCTTTATTGTAAGGATCAAAATTGAACATATGGATGTTTCATATACATACATATGTATGCATATAAATACATATGTATACACAAAATACATACACGATGTGTGTGTACTGTATAAAGATGACAATCCTACTTGCTTACTTCTCTGTGTAAGTAGCCTTAATTTGGAGTCAAAGGCTTGACTTCAGTAACAGATTTTAGGATTGCTTTGTAAGTCGAAGCATTTTACCACATTAAAAATCCCCCCGATATGCATGTATTGCTTGTGGAGTTAAGCACCATGGGAAAGAGGTTAAGATTCTAACACTCATACAATAAGGACTACAATCATCATTTTCCAGTTAATCTTCTGGAAAAGCTGAAGTAATAGGATCCAAAGTGTGAACATAAACAAGCCTAACCAGCCTAATAACCACTGACAGTTACATCACTAAATCAGTATTTTAAGATCAAAATATTAAAATGGAAATATTAACTGGCCGTTATCTATAATATTTACCTCTGCTGACCTGAGGCTAGCATTAACTCGGACCATAGCTCCCGGTTTTAACAGATTGCTTTGATGCAGTCGCAAGCAAATCAGATCTGTTGCAGCATTTGATGGCGCACAAACCAAAATTCGACTATCTGGTAGAGTATAATGTATCTACGGTAAAGAAGATGGACATTAAAAAAGGTTATTTAGAGAAGCAGCAATAGCTCAAACATGCCCATTTTATTTCACCAAATACAGAATCCAGAAGAGTTTTGCATACACATTATATTCATCTATCCTTTTGCAGTTCAAGAACACTAGTTCTTGACAGTCATGACTAACTACTCTCAAACTGAGGGTACCGACAGCTGAATTAATTCATGGTTAACATATTAATGTATACCTGTGCTTCATGACTATATTATGCACTACTGGAATCACAAGTTAGATACTGTTCACTAAAGCTTTAAAGACAAAGACAAGGAGACTTGAAAATAAGCCATTCAAGAATCCTGTTGAATTTATAAAGATCTTTACTCTTTCACAGAGCTATAGAAAATTATCTTGAAAAGAATATTTTGAAAATTCCTTGGGAAAAAAAATATGACCGTACTTACAGAATTACTGTGTGTTCCAACACTGAAAATATTAGAGATGATTGATTTGTCATCCACCATTACCTGTAAAATAGCTTCAATTACTGTTAATGTTTTTCCAGTTCCTGGTGGTCCAAAGAGAACATAAGGTGTTGGACGACATTCGCCACTCAGTATCCTTTTGACTGCCAGTTTCTGTTGCTCATTCAGCATAGGATTGAAAAATTCACCAGCTCTCTGTTTAAGTGTCACAGTTTCACCAACTATCATCAAGATAAAAAAATATTAAAACTCCACATAAATATTTTTAACATACGTAGATTAAAGCAATTCCAATTCACATTATGCTTCAAAAAGTTTTCATTTTCCTTATGTGGTAACAACTAGTGAATTTCTCAAAAATTCTGATTTCTTAGAAGAGCATGTAGAAAATAAGCCATTAATATTTCAGAAGTGTATTGGATCTTTAACAAAACTGAAGGCCAGAAAAGGACTATGATTACGTAACCCAACAATCTGTATAAATATACAGTAATTTTAGCATCAAGCTCACCTTTTTGTCCTAGAATAGCAAAATTTCAGTAACTTTCAGTAACTGGTACTTCAGGGATAGTACCAGTACTAGTTGACCAGTAGTAAGTCACAACTACTGAAATTTTTTTCTTACTCCTGTCTGAATTAGTCTAGCTTTAGCTTTCCACAGCAGAATCTTACTAACCCTTGGACATAAGTGCATTCTAGGTAATCTGTTCCATATTTACTTAGGCATCCTATTGCTACAAAGTAATAAAATCACCCTGTTTGGCAATTCAGTACACTGATATTTAAAGTCACACATTCCAGAAAAGCATAGGAATGATCTGGGCTTTCTGAAGTTTTAGCATCTTTGGCAAAGTAGCTATGACAAAGACACGACACAGCATCCCAGTAAGAAACTGGAAACTTTGAACATGACCAAAAATTTTCCAGTCAGCAATGGGGAAATGATAATTTATTGAGTACAAAATATATCACTACGTTTGCTGCCCCCCTCCCTTGAAGTGTTCAAGGCTGGGTTGGATAGGGCTTTGAGCAACCTCATCTAGTTGAAGATGTCCCTGCCTATGACAGTGGGGTTGGAACTAGATGATCTTCAAAGGTCCTTTCCAACCCAGGCTATTCTACGATTCTATGGAGACTTAAGTAATCCACAGGAAGACTCCAATGAAACTTCCTGCTAGTACTGTTCTAGAATTTATCTTTAAAAGATGGAGCACGAGGACATCTAAAAGGTATTTTACTCAGCCTTGGTTTACTGAAGTGATTGCAATCCTGAACTGTCTGTACTTGAATATGAAGTATTAAAGTATACCCAGTTGGCTTGTTTCTGCAGCTACTCTTATCACATCCGTCATGTTCATCTCCCGTGATGCCATGCATTTTGCCTGTTTGTTCTGCAGTTTTTTGTCCTGAAAACAGCAAGTGAGGATAAATGCATTTATAACCTTAAGACGACAGGCCACTATCTTCACTAACTCTTCTGAAGTTGCTAGGTTTTAATTTTTCCCATTAAATAGCATTATCCCATTAGAGTATCTACTGTGAAGACAGAGTAGTAGAATGTGGTGCTAGAAATTCCCACCTTAAATTTAAGACTTCTAAAATTTTGCCTTATGTCAACACTAAACATTTATTTTGCATTCAGACATGGCTGAATAACTTGTTTCCTTTCACAAAAGCCAACATTCACATTCCATACCACTAAACAAGATGATACCTCTTTCAGATTGTAGCATGGAAGAAAACTGCTTGTAGGTAATGTGGTGTTTGCAGGATTCTGGACCAGATGCCTCAATCATTTTAAAAATACTGACCCTAATCCAGTGAAGTGATGCGCGTTAAAGGTCAATTACTCCTTGTACAAGACAGAGGTATCATCCAGAGATGTCTGCTGCCTTCCTATAGCCATGATGTCATGGCAAGACTGCAAGGCTCATCTAGTCCTTCTGACTACTCCCTTTGCTGCTTACCCATGTGGATACTAGTGACACCTTGAATAGATCAAGGGGAGGATCATATAGCTCTGGGGTAAGCAAGAGAGGTCCAGGTGATGTTCTCCACCATCCTTCTAGTCAAACAGAAAGGCCTCAGCGGAAGCAGGCGTCTTGCAGAACAGTAACTAGCTGTGCTGCTGCTGCTCCTCTCACCAGCACAGCTCTGGGTCTATGTGCAAAAGCTCCCTGACTGCACATTATTAATTGCAAAAGCAGAGATGTGCCCAAGTTGTTACCACAGGAGGATGGAACAGCAGCAATACTGTCTGGTGGTCTGTAACAAATCCTACCAGAAGGAAGTCAACATGGATGAGACTTCTGACAGACAATTCGTATTGGTGTCCCAATCACAGGTTGTGCACCTTCCTGGAGATTTCAATCATTCACACACCTGTTGCAATTCACTCAGAAAACACCTAGAATTTCTAGACTGAGTTGGCGACAGCTTTCTAATGTAAATGGCTGACATACTGATCAGAAACAACACTCTACTAGACTTGCTGGAAAGAGCACGTGTCCATATACCAGCTTTTGTTGCAGAGACTGCAAGATTGGAGGAAGGCTAAGACGGGAAAGCAGCAGAGTCAGAACTCTGGCCCTTCTAGAGCAAACCTCAGTTTCTGTAAGAAATCACCAGGCAAAATCCTCTGGGATGCTACCATGTGGGGAAAAAGGTGCCCAGAGAGCTGAAAGTTGCTTATTGAGAGATCATAAACAAACCATCCTGTTGCACAAGATCATCGGGAATTTCAGTAGAAGGCCTGCCTAGCTAAGCCTGTAGCTTCTTGATGAATTTATAAAAAGCTTACTACAAGCAGAAAGAAGGACAGGCACAATATAAAAACACTGCTTGGACAGTTGGACAAAATCAGTAAGGTCAGAGATGAAAGTACAGCTGAAGCCAAAATGTGGCAAGAACATAGCAGTAAGAAGGGATTTAGCAAATGTTGTGGTGGAAGAGACAGTTCAAAGATAATGGAGGCTTACAGATGGGCAAGAGAAGACAATTTATTGACGGATGATATGGGAAAGAACTCAATTTCCTTTCTGCCTCAGACACAGGGTTCCAGACTCCTGTGCAAAGTAACAGTATGGGAAGGAAAGGGACAAGTAGCAGAAGGGGAGGACCATGCTACAAGCTGCTTAGACATACTGGATAGGGTAGATGTGATTCACCACGCTGATATGATTGTGGACACGGCTGCCTATTATCTACAATAAAAAATCATCATGACAAGCCAGGGAGTGTCTCTGACAGCAGGAAAAAGCTGGATGAGGAAGATCTGGGTAACTATAGCTCATTAGTCTCACACTCCAGTCCCTGAGAATACCCTGGAAAACATTCTTCCAGATTTCACATCCTTCACATGACTGGAAAAAAGGGTGACCAGTAATAGTCAATATGGCTAAACCAAGGGGCAGACCTTTCATGACCAACCTGATTTTCCTCTGTGATGAAGAGACTATTACATGAACAAAAGAAAAACAGTCACTGTAATACTCCTTGACTTCAGCAAGGCTTTTGAAATGGTTTACTTACCACATCATTCTTATTTGTAGCCTGAGGACAACAGACAGTTAGACAAGTTGAAAATTGACTGAACTACTGGGCTCAAAGAGTATTAATCAACAGCCTGATACTCAGCTGGAAGCTGATCAAAAGCTAAGAACCCCAGGGATGTTGTTGGGACTGATATTATTCAGTATCTTCATTAATGACTAGGATGAGACCAAGTAACATCCTCGACAAATTTACAGACAACGCAAAATCAGGAGTGCCTCAAATGCCTGACGGTGCATTTTCAGTTCAGAGGGACCATGAGAAACTTGGCAGCAGAGCCAACAGAAAACTCATGAAGTTCAGTAAAGAGAAGTGGAAAGCTCCACAACTGGGATTGAATAACTGTATGAACTAAGATAGGCCACTGGCTGGGTAGTAATCCTCACGCGCTTTTCAGGATTCTGGGTTACTGTGGATGCTGGAACTGCATATGAGCCAAAATCATGTTCTTGTTATGAACTGGAGAGTCAGAGAGAGCTTCAATTTTTAGTTTGGACATGAGAAGGTAAACAGGCAGCCTAATAGCCCATGATGGCTTAAATAAGTTACCAAAAAAAAAGAAAAAAAGACCAACTCTTCTTTGTAGTTACATATAACAATGGACCACATCCACAAGTTGCAGATGGAAGATTCATACTGGGAATTAGGAAAAAAAAAAACAAACCACCACCTCTTGAGTGGAAAGGTGGTAAAGCACAGGTTATGCAGAAGCTGTGGAACCTCCAGACAAAAATAAATACTGTCCTCACCCTCCCAAATCTGACTTGATTTAATGTGGGCAACAGTCCTGCTTCAAATAGGAAGGAGGACTAGGCAAGCTTCTTAAGTCCTTTCTAAGACAGACTTCTACATTTTCTCCATATAATTTAACTAGTAGTTAAGAAACCTCAGTAAACCTACTCAGAACAGGATGATTACCTTCTATCATAAAATTATTTCCTGCTACAGTGACAGGACTTAAGTATCTACTCAACAGTAGCTTTGAAAACTAGTTTAAGGCAAATCTGACAATTCCAGTTATAATCATACACGTTTTTTTATAAGCACTTTCCATTTGAGATGCAAGTGTTAGCTTAACAGTATCAGTTATCATAAAATCCCATCCCCAGGCAGCAAACAAGAACTTCTGTCATCAGAAAGCAGAATACAGCTTTGATTCTTTGATACTGCATTATGCAAATCCTTTCAACAATAACTGTACAGTAGGTATCTGTTACCAATCTGAATGGTATTCAGCATTTTAAGAAACATTTACACAATAGATACGTTACTTTCCTGCTGGGAACATTGTTCAAGGCCATCATTAACACTCCAATACTCAGTAGCATTCTGGGTCTTGATAGCTTGTGGCGATCGTAAGACAAGCCTTTCTGGAAATAACACTTCAAATTTAAGGAGAAAGAGAAATTTGAAAGCCATACAAACACTTTGCATGTTTCACTGACTACATTACTGCTGATACATCAGGTTGCTCTGAGTTGCCAAAACCAGTTTATTAGAACTAACATAAAAGTGGTAAAGACCTGTGTGAAGTTCGTATGGATCATTCTACTCAACCATAAAACCAGAAATGAGTGTTTTTTAATAAATTCTGAGGTAACACAAAACACTGCCATTTCACTTGCTATTATTTTAACAGTATGATTTCTACAGTTCTTATTGGCTTAGCTGGCAGAAGTTTGTTTCCACCCCTCTCCCCTGTGATCCCCAACAGATGCGATCATTCTGATGACACCTACTCTAGCTTCAGAGTTGTTTTTTTTAAAAAAAAAAAAGCTTACAGAAAACTTCTCTAAGAACAAACTACAAAGCATTCCCCTCAGTATGCCCTGATGTGAAAGCAATATAAAACACAAGACTCCTGACAAACTCCTCTAGACAGCTTAAGTCAACTGAAGTGTACCTTTTTCACCCAGGTAGATAGCTTGCTCAACTGCCAACTGGCATCGCCTGCTAGTAATCCTGTTATCAGAATACAAATTTATAGATTAAAGTAAAAGCTTACATTTCCATAAACTACAACAGCATACACCTACAAAGTATCTGGTATGTTTTTACTATGCACCAGTACATATAAAAATAGGAGTTTTATATAAAAACACTTTTTTTTTTTAAAAGCATCTATTGAGAAATATGTTGCAGAAGTATCAATCAGCAGCTTTGCTATGAATAACATTGATACATATATTCTGTAGCTCTTCAGTGAGACAAAGGTAGCCTAGTGTTCCAGACTCAGGTAGTCTTTCAAGGTAGTTCTCTGTAAAATCAGCTTTGCAGAGAAGATTAAGCAACTATATACAGATAACTTCCCATGAACAAAACAAAAGTAAAAAAGGATGGGTGGTTAACATCAGCAGGTTTTTTTGCTTAGTCTTGCAGCCATATTGGTATATTTTTTTCTTTAAAAAAACAAGAAAAAAAACCCCAAAACAAAACACCCACCTCCCCCCCCCCCCCCCTTCACTGCCTGGCATTGATGCACTCATTTAGAGAAGCTTAAGGCAAGAATTCTTTGTATATAGTGACTACAGTTGCAGTCTTTTACCAATGAATGTAGTGCCAAAGGTATGTTGAGGGAAAGGGGTGAAAGAATTAGCAAGATCTTAATTATGTCTTTCTATCTGTAGCCACCAAAACAACCAATTGACAGTCATGTATATTTTAAAAGTCACTTTACTAGAGGAATCATTAAATGCAGCTTTTTGGAAACTTATAAAAATACCTGCAGTGAACAAATTCCACATCCATGGGTTCCAAGTTGTAAGTCTGTTCAAAGTCTGCATTAAATTTAAGAGTAACATCTTCATTACATATCTGTTGCAAAGATAAAAAAAGTCAGTTTACTAACAGAAGTTTAGTACTTTAAACGCAAAGAAGCATCTCTGAAAGCACTGAACCCCCCCAGTCACCTCCAAAAAAGAACATCTAGATTTACCTGCTATCAACATATTGCATATCTAGATTATGTTACCTTTCAGAGAAGGTAAAGATTATAATCTAGAAAGAATAGGAAGCTGAAGTCTTCAAAAAATACAATAAAAAATACAAAATCACCACTCAATGTAGATAAAACAATCCTGCTTCCCAAAAGTGAGGTTAAACTAGTCTTTATCTCTACAAATTGCTGGCTTCCCCTTTGAAACCTGTGGGCCACAGTATTTTCAACGGGAGATACACCTTGCTTACCTCAGTAATATAGGCAACGTACTCTATTATATGCTCACAGTAGACCTGACTTTTCAGTATCACCTTATCACCTATTGTAAACAAAGTTAAAGGCAACATACTGTTACAAGGAATAGTAATTCTTCCTCTTTCGCATGGTTAAACTAGGAATTTGCAGGATGCTAGATGTAGACTAACTTCAGCAACGTTGCTGTATGTGTGAGTACCTGTTCTGACATGCCACATGCAGTTGTATATTACATTTTAAAAGGCACCTAGTATTGACGCTATCAGACAACACCTCCTGAAAATGGTATCTTGTATATTATTTGAGATTCTGAATTGAATTTTAACTACTTTCCCAGCTTTTGCTTTTGATATACCTATTGTCTTAAGTTACTACTACATTGCACACTATTTTTGCTGAAAGCCCCATCAATTTTTGTACATGAAAAATCCTAAAATACCGGAACATGCATAAGAACAGACAAATGCAATACTGCTTCAGATAGCAGCCACTGTAAGACTCACACTGAGACACTAACAGTGCAGTTCACCTGTCTAGTAGCCTAGATTAGTAACTTTGTGTTCAAATATATGAAAGACTTCTTTAAACACATGAATAAGTAACCGAGTTTGTATTGTACTGAAAATATTGATCAACATACTATTTGGCTTTATCTCACATTAATTACTACCTGTAATCAGGTGAGGTCTGCCCTCTTCCACTCCTGGCACTTCCAACACTAACAAGTTCCCATTCCTTTTCAAAGTAACCCCACTCATGCTAAAGTCTTTCATCTCCATTTCTGCATGGATCTCTTCGAGCCACAAGAGAGTAGAAAAGTTTGCTTTATAATTATCTAGATTAAGATGCTGAAAAACAAAACAGTATAAATCATTGTTGTAAGTTCGACCAAGATATGGAACCCACTATTCTTAATATTATACAAAACACCTCTTAAGACAGACTGCACAGCCACTGGGTTGCCAATTAAGGCACCTAAATACACGTATCTATACACTAGCTAATATTTTAAACTCCTGCAGTAGTCAAGCAGAATTAGTATAGTCCTTGGAGCTCAGATACAATAGCTAGTCAGCTACCAAGTCTCTCCCTACTACAATGGCAGTTTCAACACCTGAATTCAGGGCAGTCTACAAACAATTCTATGCTCAGCAATCCCAGAAAGCATAAAATCTAAGTACGCTGTGCAGAGATGGGTGAAGAGATAAGAGTCATGTCAGTCTTGGCCCTGGCTGATGATTATACAACTTATGGCAAGCTGAAACAGCCTGAACTTTTACCCTCAGAGCTTACTGCATCTGACTGGAGAGGTATTCTCCAACAGTGCAAAGCTCTATCTAAACAATGACTGACAGCACAGAATGCTTTCTATTTGGTACCTTCTCACTCAAATACAAGTAAACGAGCAGTGCCTCCTGGAGCAGACTTAAAACAGTCACTAGTACCAGACAGAATTTAAGGTGTGGTTAAAAAAAATGTTACTATTAATGGCAGGCTTCCAGTACAAAATTATTTTAAACACTAGAGTTATCTTCTTTTTGAGAGAGGATCACTAACCTGCTATCTTAATGCTGTGATCTCAGGTTTTGTGTGAGCTGTTTAGAAAGCAGACAATAGCCTTTTACATTTCTGAAAAATTAATTATCAGCCCCAGTTAAGTCCTTAAAAAGTTAGGGGGGGAATAAAAGCAAGTTGCAGCAATGTTCTACCAGAAATCAGGACAAAGTTTTGGAGAAGGAATCACTAATCACTGTAATATTCTTGTTAGACTTCAGGTTTGGTGGTGTTTTTTTTGTGGGATTTTTTTTTTTTTTGGTACATATCCTGAAATCACTATACCTGCTGGAAGAATTTAAACAAGCTGTAGTGAATTAAATTTGAGGATTTAAAAAGTTTTGAACAACCAGAGAAGAATCCTTTGTTACTGCAATAACTTAAGAATTTCTGCTTTCATTTCCTATGAAACAACTGCTGGACTACTGTTCTGACACCCCAAAAATCCCTTTCCAATGATGTCTAAAAAGTGAGACTGAAGAAGAATCTGTTCAGCTTCTGTAATATCCCCTCCAGCAATCCCCTCCAGCAGTATACTTCTACTCCCTTTTCAGTTTGTCACATTTACCCTTTTGTGCCCTTGTAAGCTTGGATTTTGTGACATAGTGAAACCCACAGAAGTTACGGGATACAGACTAAAGTCTTAAGTCTACTTGATAACAGTATTACATCATCTTCTATTACACTAAGGGCTACATGTTTTTGCTAAATTAAGGCCAGCTTGAACAAACACACTTACGTAAAATGTATTTTCTTATATAAACCTACACTTCCGTACCTCTGCTAGGAGAGGCTGAAAGGTCAGTATGTCTAACTTCTGCTCCACACATTTTCTTAACTCATCTGGTATGGTGTAACGTGGGAGAAAGCTTGGCAGCTGCTTTCTGTGATTTCTAAAACAAAAGTATGACATAACATTTAGCATTCTCAAATTATGTTATGTGAAAAACAGTTAATGAACATGCCACATCACCAAGGCTATAAAACCAAAACACACACGACAGACCCAGTGATTCCTTCAAAGTGACAACTGAGAAGTTTGCTATACTGGGAAGAAAGGTTTAACGTTCCAGTTACAGACTATTTGAAAACATCATGTGTCTGCTTTTCCAGTTTAGGCATATTTTTATAACTAAGCAAATACTATAAATATAATGGAAGCTTATTGGCAAAAGGAAAAGTTCTGAATGAAAGATGGCAAACATTTATCAGATATAAATGTCGAAGTTGCTTGAGGAGTTAAGAAGCTAACTCTCTCAGAAAACTATTTCTGATTTTTCAGCTTTTTTTCTTACTAACACTATTGTTCCTTGTAGATTACTATGCGTTTATCTTGTTTATCACCACACTATACAGTGAAAAGAGCTCCTGTTTGACAAATCTACAAAGAAATTAAGCAGTTCATTACCGACAGAGGAGGTTGTTTTAATAATGTCCACGATTATCTTGTTTACAACATACATATAGAAACATGTACAGACTCCCAGTTTCACATTTTCTTTGTCAGCATTACAGAACAGATACAGCAATACCAAACAGAGTGGTATTAGGAAAGTGTTATTTTTGGTATAATTGGCAGTACCTTCTGTATTTAGGGGCAACCACTGTTGTCTTTCTTGGCTGAGGTTCTGCAATAATTTTAGGCTTTCTTGGAGAAAATGGTTCTACAGGTGCTATTAGTAATTCTTCCTCATTTGTTACAGTGGCTTCAATATAGCGTCCGACAGTAAAATCAGAAAAGCCAAGCAACAGGAGTTCTTTGCTGTATCCAGGATTTCTTCAAATAAGCAGAAGTTATGTTCTTAAAACCATCATGTTCACACTTTATTTTCCCCAGCCATAAGAATTTTTTTTTTAAATAAAAATTGTAGATTCTCATTTCAGTAACATATGAGAACTGCTCACTTAAGTTAATTCCTCTTACTTACTCCCCACCCTGAGTTCAATCCAGGTATCATAAATAATAATATAAAAAAAGTAAAAGTCTCAAAACCCTAATTTCATCAAAGGCTTGGGTAAACAGCCAAATCCCTCCCCTAACATACTAGGCACAGAATTAACACTTCTGTCACAAGGAACACCTTGAAATTACTGTTACTGAAAAAGATCAGCCAAACATTTCCATCAGAGGAGCCTGAAGCATGTCCCTTCACTGTTTGCAGCAACAGCTTTGCTCCACCTTGCTTAAGGCTACTCAGAACTGAACCCTAACTGTAGGCATCAAATGGAGGAAGTAGGAAAGATCCTTTATTTCTAAATATGCACTTTATGTGTGTAAGCAGTGCTTGGGGAATGACAAGGGGAGGGGGGGAGAAATCAGAGGGAACTGTTTCTTCAGATTGGTTTCTAAGGATCTTAAGGAAAAAAAAAAACAAAAAACAAACCAACAACACCCACCCCCCCCACCCCCATC
>JAVKLA010000005.1:22165856-22180095 GCA_034782735.1 Sagittarius serpentarius | reverse complement strand
TAAAGCAAAAAAAAAAAAAAAAAAAAAACCACCAACCCCAACCCCCCCCACCCCCATCTGCTCTGAAATCCCTTAATGAACTCATCCTAGCACTACCCAGAGCCCAATTCTCTCCCTGGCACTAACTACATGGTCCAACACTGTTACTATGCACCTGAAACAAAAGCATTCCAGAAGGCTTCTAGCTTACTTTCTCTCTGCCAGGAGTGACACTTTTTCCTATCAACTAACACTACCTGCTCAGGTTAAAGCTATAGCCCAGCTTTCTCCGATACATGAGCTCGGTGGAGATACTGAACTGTCCAGATTTATGGCCTGGATTTTCAGCCTCTATGCTCTCTTAAGTGGCCAGCAAGCACTTGTTCCCTTCATGCTGCAGCCTCCATGGAATTCTGTGTGGATTGTTCTGACTTTCTAGAAGATTCTCAGACTTTGTGGCATTTACAGATCTACAGTGAAATATAAATTGTTCTTTCCACACACCTTTCTCCACAAAGGCGGACCATGCCTACAGCTTTTCTTTCAAACTGCAGCTAAATCACCCTCCTAAGAAAGTTTCTATCCCTTGCCTCAGTATTTAAATGGTAACAGAAGTAGTTTGAAAGTTAATGCAGTGTTACTTTGAATGAAACCATTTGACCTTGTTTTCCCCTGTCCAACTTTCAAATTATGATCATAAGAATCAACAGTTGTAGTACACAGTTTGTAGAGCTACAGCTGGAAGTAACTGAAAAGTACATGAAAGTAAGGCTTCCAGCACGAGGTTCCTGCTTGAATTCTGAAAGAGCTCACACAAACTCAGTACTTATTTAACTAAATCCATGAAATATTTTGTACAGCAAAGTATTATTTTTTTTCCAAGGGCTTTCTAAGATCTGCAAACTACTGCCTCTATAAATTTCACCTTCAAGGAAGAAAGCCTTTTTTTTTTTGTGTCAGCATGGATAACCTGCATTTAATATCACAGGACAGGAAATTTTAAGATCGAGCCATGTAACGACATGCCTCTCAGGGTACTGAGACTGGAAGACACATATCAGACATAACATAACAGTTCCCAGGAAATCTAAATTAGCTCTAGTGCTCATGTAAAAATGGTTTTCCTTAAAAGAATATAACAATCTATAGTAATTATCTTCAACTTACTGCAATTTTTTTTTTTTTTTTTTTTTTAGAGAAGTTATCCACTCCCACTATATTTCTTCACTTACTACTACCATTTTCTTTTGACAAAAATCAGAATCAAGCATTAAAATGCTAACTACTTTCAAGGTCTAACATAGGATTCCACATCATTTGCTAATTTGTACTGACTTACTTTATCCTACACCAAAGAGAACTGTGCCCAGAATAAGGGAATTAAGTGAATTTTTTGTTTCCTTCTATCGGGCAGAACCAATGGAAAGAAATACTTACACAGCTGTGCATATGATGACTATGTATGTTTTTCCACCTGGTGGTATGACAGTTTCTCCAGTAATATTGACATGCTTTATTGATTGTTCCACATCTTCTCTTGGCTCATTTTCTCCATTATGTAGATTTTCATCTTTCACCAAGGTAAAGTTTTCTTTTGTCCTTGATAAATTTGTATCCTGAGAATTAATTTCTTCTGTATTAAACAGATTACAATAAATTCTGTCACCACAATTGCTATGGCTAGCATAGGCAAGTCTTAAAAAACACCACAGGTCTTCTGAGGTGTTAATACACAGCATTCAAATGTTAACATTTCACTGTACCTGAAATGACTCCTTTCTTCATAATGGATGTATTATTCAATGACTCATATGTTGTTCCTCCACTATTGTTATAAGAATGAATTGCAGCTTTTGAGAGGTTTTCTTGATTTATTGGAAAAGATGACATATGTGCTTCTGGACTGTTGTCATATTTTTGAGGAATTTGAAAACTGAATTGCTTGTCTTTCACCCATCCAGCTAATCTGCAGCTGATTAAGGACTGTGGTACTCTCCCTTTATTCCTAGAAGTAGTTATGTAATAAATTACATCATTAAATGCATAGTTAATGTTCTTGGTAAGCTTAATTCTAGCTGAAGTCAAAAATACAACTGTCTGTAGCAGGTTAGTTCGCCATTATTTCATAACTGCTATCAGAAAGAAATTGCACTGCTGCTTCTAACTCATGAGGACTAGAACCTCTGCTAAATGTTAGTATTTCTAGGTCATAATAACTACCATGTGAAGCATACAGAAATACTGTGTATAAAAAAGCTATGGTAACTTAAAATTTATCATTGGGTAACTAACTCTTTCCTAAGAGTATACAGCAACAAATAGAGGGTATTCAGGTGCAACTTCATTTAAGCACCTGCCCAGATGTGAAAAAAAACAACCAACAAAAAACAATAGAGAAAACCACTAAAATAAAACAGAAAAAACCCTCAAGGATACACCAACATAGTTCTTCAGCATCCAAGTTAAAAAAAAAAAAAACAAAAAAAACCAAACAACAAAACACAGCAAGAACAAAAAAAGATTAGGAAAAAAAAAATCTGGTCTGCTTTTAATAAGCGAGTATGCAACAGTCCTCTTGTTTTAAGTTTGAGGATGACAGTGTATCTGCATTTTAAATTAAAAACACTTACAAGTAAAAGTATTTACTTTAATCCTCATTCCAGAAAGGATTTTATGATTGAAGAGACACACAGGACTGGGGAGCCTCAAAGCACTATCTGCAAGACAGATGCTCAATAAAAAGGCTATCCTAAAGACGTCATATTCAGTATGTAATTCTCTTTAATTCCATAGTATTTGGGGGTTACTTGAAGACCATGAACCACAAGGCTCAACTATGAGAGGCTTCTGTATGAAAGACAGGTTTACAGACTACAGAGTGATAGAAAGGAAGAAAGCTTAGAACAATCAGAAAGGCTTACTCTATCCAAATGACCATTTTTTCAGATTCCCCCTGCTTCAGAGTTCCAAAATTAGTCATTCTTGATACTTCCAGCCCTCCTTTGTCTCTCATTAGATTTTCATAAGGCTCCTCCAGATCGACTCTATTAGAGTAAGATTGTCTGTAAAAATAATTTATAATTTCAGCTAGCGATTTTGAAACACAAATAGACTCAGCAAATACCTTTGATTCGGCAAAAGTTTAAGAATCACTATATAAAGCACAGCCACAGTATTTAGGAAGAAGCAGATGAGAAGGTTCACTTTTTCTCAGCTACTTATACTTCCAAGACAATGAGATTACCTTTACTACTTTTAGCAGCAAATTAAAAACAAGCCTTTTGTCAGCAGCACAATAAACCAGCATAAAACTTTGGATACAAGGCAAAAAGTGATTAAGCAGCTAACTAGTTTTTGCTGAAGAGCTGAATCAAATGGTGACCGAAGCTGTTACGGATCTCTTTGGGAGCTGAACCAAGACACAACAAAGAGCAGCTCCTTAGCAACAGTCCCGATTAGCACTGGAGCTTAAGAGGTAAAATGACTAGACGGGAAGCGTTTCAACATGTACCCCAAGCACTTATGTTTTCTGCTTACTGCTACAATCTGAAAGCAACAAAGTGAAGAAGAAATTGAAAAAAAGCTGAAAAACAAAAAGCACTCTTAAAAACTATCACACATACTACTGATGAAAAATGCCTATGAAACCAAAGTTACATGTTCTTCCCTGAGACAGTCACCATAACTCTAACCTCTCAGTCTCAGCTACCTGTAGAAACCGTTACAAAAATTGTTTCTGTTGTACAATTAAGAAACTATTCAGTTAGACAAACTGGCTAAAATAACTTGGAAATATTTTAATAATCTCACCAATATTTACATACCCTAAGTATTCCTTAGTTGTCTAATACAATAAAGTAGAAAATGACTGCAGCTGTCCTTTGTTAACTACATCAATTTACTAGCCCACTAGACGTCTCCCATTGCAGCTTAAGCTGCCTCAATTTTTTGACATGGTAGGAAATACACTAAAACTGGGAGATCAACCCTAAAGGTCTACTTTCGTAACATGGCTTTAGTAATAATTTTCTGCATAAAATCCATCATTAAAAATAGGTCCAACTAAAAAAATAAGTGTACAACAGTACAATTTGTTCAAAGTGATGTAAACAGTTCAGGCTCCAGCTAGGTACAATTTAAATCAATTATATCCATTATCTTCAGTGAAAACAAACATCTTATTCCATTCTTCATAGTTCCTTTGGAGACATACGTACCTCCCTTAGCTGTATTTCCTAGAGATCGAACAAGGCAAGTTCTCCCAAAGACTATGTTTGAGAGGTATCCAGATGTCCTTTTTGCTCTCTTTTGGACTTTCCAGTTGGTTGACAGCTTATTTTTGGCCTGCAGACTCAGACTTTGTAATCCTATCACAGCCTTGTTAGCACAGAGTGACAGATTTTACAGGTAAAAGCCCTATTCATATACATTTGGGCAGTATTTGTGTTTTTCACAGGACAGACACTTGAAGGCACAAGTCAAACTCCAGATCTTTGCCGCAGAACTGCAGCTGACTAGTCGTTGCCCATTCTACATTTGTGTAGCTAGTTATTTCACAAAATTTTGCTTCTTTTCCATACTGAACATCACCTACTTTTTCCAACCTTTTCTGCAATCTGTCCAGATCCTCCTCACATCGCATATGCCATCTGAAGTGCCTGCAGAACCTCCTAGTTTGATATTTGCAAGCCTAATGAATCTCTATTATTGAGATGATTAAACTATTCCATTTAGGACAGATATCTCAAAAATCACTACGACTTTAGTAAAATTGCTTAAAGAAACATGCATTTTACGTCAGTTTTGCTGAGAATGGTTTTCAAACAGTAAAGTTCTCACTAGAAGAACACAGATGAGAGGAAGCACAAGGTAAAAGCGTAAGCTTGGCATTTTTCTAACAAAACCATGCAAAATTCCTTCCTTGCCTAGCAATATCCCTGAGCTCAGCTGCTGCTAGTTTTGCTTCTCCAGTAAGCACAGATGTCTCCACCTTCTGAAAAGGAAGAAGAAAAAGCAAGGGCCAAAACATGTCACATTCTGATGTTCCCAATGATCTGTCATGCCTTCTAGTCAACTAGTGAAGAATTCACAGTATTTCTCGCTTAATAAATGCAACAAAATTTAAGCTGCGTAATAACAACTAGAGATAAATTGTAATTAAGTGGAAAGAGAATGAAAGAATGATTACCCATCCTGGCTGACTGGCACCAAGCAGAGAGCTCTCCAAATATAACACGACTGATTGCTCTCCACCACAATCGTGTTCACTAAATCATTTCTACAAGGTGAATAGCCATCAGGAAGTCTCAATGAATCCAAAGTGAAAAATATACTGTCATCTACTGTACCACTTCTTCCACAGATGCTGGAAATGCGAACCTGTAACAGTTTGTTATTCAGTGTTACTTGGTATTACCTGCTTAAGCTAACAGGCGTACTACCACTGCATAGGTTTTTTTCCTATAACAGTCATTCTAACATTAACAGAGCTGCATTCTGAAGTTTCACGTATTCATGGGAGGTAAACATACAGCTCTAACCTAGAATCACTGTGCTTGTCTTTAGATTTAAAAGTGTAAAGAAACACAAATATTTCAGGTAAGCATTAGGTTCCACTTAAGTGGAATATACAATATGTACATTTGATTTAATCATGATACCTGTCATGCAACTTACCAACTTATCTAATTTATACTTCAATACTAGCAGTCGCAAGAGATCTTTTTCCTATGCTTGACATGCAAATATTATTCAATGTATTACAGTTAAGACAAATACAATAAATGATAAACCTAATATATGTATTGCTAGAGGGAACAAATATTTTCATTAAAATAAAAAAGGGACAACAGTTGCTTTTAAGCCAAAATACTTGGCTAAATTAAAGTAAATATAATAAATTTCACAGTCATTACTTCTTAAAAAAAAAATCTGAAAATCCACACATCCTTATTACAACCAATGCTACTAAAACAGTAAGAACCCAAATCACAAATTGATAGCCAGTAAATAAGTTACTCTTCCTGTTCTAACCAAAATGTGTATTCTTTTTCAGAAAGCTTTGTTATTTTAGAAATAATCCTATAAATGGATGACTTGATACATTTTATCTTTTAATTAACATGTTACAGAAGATCTACCAATATTAGCAACTTAAAGCCACCTTCAAAACCCCAGTGCACACAAGATTCCTCTTGCAAAACACAATGTGCAGAACATTTACCTTGTCTACTTGCTTATATCTCAAAGGCTTTACAGCAACTGCTTCACTGTTCCATGTTGTAGGGTTAATAAAATATTTCGCTTGCACCCAGTCACCTTCACAAGGTTTGAAACCTGTGCAAAACAGAACATTTTTCAATTGCTACTGATGACATTTGCATTACTCCCATACAGAACCAGTTTAAGTTAAATAAAATGACCAGCCAGAACAATGCAGTATTCAGTTCAAATATCAAAGTATAAGTTCAAACATCTATTTGCAGTTCTGCCCCCAGCAGGTCATGACAAACTACATAAGAGATGCTAGTGGAAAAATATACTTGCTTAATGTAAATTATGCTTACATGACTGTATGCAAGTTATGCTCAGTGAGAATGAACATATAGCTTTCTTCACCCAAATCTCTACATGTGTTTCACTACATACACTCTATTAGAACTTATTTGGGATGTGGACTGCAAGTTTATCAGAGGATATTTCTATTGTACATATAAAAAAATTACGGAAGAGCAAACAAGAAAGCCCCTACACACCTTCACAGACATCTTCCATTGCAAAAAAAGTATTCTGATTAATATAGCCACCATCCTTAGAGAGAGAGGTAATATTGCCAATTAATATTTTCATATTTAGTTCAGAAGCATCACAAGTAGCATTGGAGTCTCCCCATGTATTCTGGGCTGCATCTACCTGTTAATACAAAAAACCCCAATATTCAAACAGCTGATACTTCGAATTATATATTAAACATATAAACGTTTATCCCAAATATATGTTATTAAATATATCCTACAATAAAAATCAGAATTTCAACTGCTTATGGAAGTCAAGCTCCTTATTAGACAATTCTATAGTCACTGTAGATGTTCATTTCTGTACACAAAAACATGAGTAGTAAACAGTAAGTAACTTCTCTTTTAAGAAGTCTGCAGTATGCTACAACACTGACAGCTACTGTAATTACACATTGATCAGTCAAATCTTTCCCAGGCTTCTCTTGCTTTAGGTCTACTTAAGAATTTTCTTTGTATTGGCAAGAGGACTTTGCCCGCCCCCCCAGCAATCTGATTGCACACAAGTGGAACTAGATCATCACTATTTCAGAAAGAAAAAAAAAAAATTTTCCAGATGCTATTCATAAACCCTGTATGTATTTCAAGCTGCCCCTCAATTGTTCTTTAATAATCTGAATGAAAAAAACCTAAAGAGCAGCTTCTGACAGACGCTCCATATCACCACCTCAAATGTAAGTTTACTTACTTAAACAGCCCTCTCCAGAACACAAGCTACAAACTATCAATGCATACAAACCATTTTTTCCCCCCAGCTATTTTGGGGCAAGGATATAGCATCTCTGCTCCTAATTACTAGAACTCCTATAACTGAGTTCTCTTCTTTGAAGGCACAATTTTCACAAAGAACACTTACATTAGAAAGCAAGAAGAAACAGTTCAAATGTTAACTGCTTTGTCTTGCTGAGGCATCATCCCAAAATAGACTGGTGAAGGAAACTACCCGAACTAGCCTGTAAGTTGGCTCCTTTCACAATGGAGACTTGCTTAGCAAAGGAACTGTTAAAAAATTCCACATGAAAGTACTTGCTGAAAATTTACATGGTATTTATGCAGAGAGTCATCCGTGGCCAGGACAAGGATGCTTCCTGTGTACCTGCTGTGGTGGCATATATACCCATTGCAGAGCTAACAGCAGGACTGGTGATCGTACCCCAGCACATCCCATTGCAGTGACCATTATACTGCTGACTTTAAACAACACTGTACTGTTTACACAAGTGAAACGTAACCCCAACAACAGGCGTACTGGTCTAGACTAGACTAATTACTAGTCTAAATCAGTTTATTTCAGAAAGCTTACAAAATATACTGGCCATTAGCTAACACATACAGCAAAACATCCTACAATTGCTTAAATACCCTAGTTGTTTGAGATCCTTATGTAGTTTCTCAGTTACCAGGTTTATGTATTTTGGAGTGATGACAATATTTCAACAGTATTGTGAAAGCTGTCAGTCAGAAGGAAAACAGGGAATGATAATGAAGATTTAAAGTAATTTATTTTTTGGACTCTGTGTGCGTGAGTACTATTTTACCAGCCAGCACTGAAATTGCAATATTTAGTTTGCATGTAGGAAAGTCATTCCACCACCACCCCCCCCCTCCCCCCCCCAAAAAAGTAAGGTTATCTTGCAAGACACTAGGGGTTTTTTTGAGAGCACTAGAGCTGGTAGTATTTTAGAAACAAGACTTCTTTCACTTTCCTATGTTTTATTCTAGATAATACAGTAAAACTCTCTCCCCACTAAAATTCTTTTCTCAGTTTTACTTAATCAATGAAAACGCATTGGTTTCAGAATGAAATGAATTTGCTAAGAAAATCTACCTTCAAAATTTTGTATGGAACTGGAGTTCATTTTACGACTTAGTGTTGCTCTCTTAAATAGTTCTCATCTTTAATATGAAAGATCTTATTTACTTTAGTCTTCAGGAATTGTTCTTATTGCTATTTTGAGTTAAAGGAAGGACAGAACAGAGAAAAATGGAAGCATGTAACCTTTTAAATCTTCCTGAAATAAACTATTAAAAACCAGATGCCTAACAAACCCAGATTAAAAAAAAAAAAAAACCAACACAACAAAAAACCAAAAACACCCAACTGATTGTTAACTGCCAACATCTCAGAAATAGTTTTCAGGAGATTGTTAGTTATTACTAAACCAGCAACAGCTTGAAAAAAAGTCTATGTAAGTCTACTGCATTTCCTCAGTAGTCTACAGATTTCACGAATATACAAAAAAGAATGTAAACCCTCAAACATTACACAGAGTAAAACACAAATCAAGTCAGTCTTCTAGTATTGTTATCTTCTGTCTACCCCTGCTTGAGAAGTCACATTTCTAGTCAATTTTGTTTCATCAGACACAGTACAGTTACTGCAAATTCAACCATCAGAGGAAAAATTTCTCAGAGGTACGCATTTATTTTAAGTCCAGCCTCTAGGGAGGAGTTTATTGTGTGCAATTCATTATTTCAGCCAAAAAACTTGTCTTCTCCATTAGCATGGTGTACATCTCATGGACTATTATCATGTTCAGATGAAAAGCATATTTATTATTGACAAATAATGATTACAAAAAAGGCTTTCAGCAGGCATCCAGCATCTTTGCACTGGTTTCCTATTTATAGGTTAATTAGATAAATTTCCCTAAGATTAACAGCTATAAGCGGCTGATGAAGTTAGGGTTTTGAATCCTAGGGAGATTTTTAAATTCAAGGCAAAAAAGGTGAGAAATATAATAAAGTAACCTTCCAGACTAAAACCTGTACTAACAGGTGTTTTACAGGATGCAACTCCTCTCACAGCAAAGACAAACCTTCACTGCTCCTTCAGCCACACAGTCATACTCAAAGGAAGACCATCACAGTGATTGGAACTGTATTGTACTAAACTGCTCATGTGGTCACTCACAAAGCAGCCTATGATAGTATCTGGTCATTCTTTACAACTCTACTGGCCCTAAGTGCAGCTCTTCAAAATCTAAGTATCATCAACAGGCAGTGTTAAAATTTTTATTATACTTCCAGTCAGAGATGTGTACATGAGCTTTATGTACATACGTGTGCCCTCCACAATATGCACCCTTTTCACAACTTTATTTAGATGTTCTATGCAGCAATGACACTCCAGCAGTTACATGTCCTGCACATCACAGATACATTGCAGAGGCCTCTGCACATGTTTACGACCCCCTGGATTTCCAAGTGTTCAGTAGTTCATTGAGTTAGCCTGACCTTCAAACACCTGGAAAATTAAAACATGTGGGTCAAATGCTCAAATTTTGAGGAGGATAAGGAGCAAGGAAGAGTAAACCATACCACCTTGCTTTCCATACACGTCAACGCCTCCACTGATATTCAGGGCCTTACTTAAAAGCCATGAAGGTCTTTTCCAAAAGAGTGCACAGAAAAATTCAGTGGAGCTTCAACTGCTCAAGCTTATCATCAAGAGAAGAGCCACGTCTAACAGAAGAGAAATATAAATAACAAGTAATCCCATGGTGACAGATGAAAGTACTTTTAAAGGTATGTCTCTGCTTACCATTAGTATGAACAGTTTCAGGACTGGTCAACAGATTAATTCTGAAAAGTGTACAGTACATTACCACAGAGATACTAGCAGTTTCAGTTATGAACTGTAATTCACTCTATTAATACAAAGTAATTTGGTACCAACAGAATTACTCAATGTGTTAAAACAGTACAAACTCACTTCCATAATACAGCTGGTTATGTCTGGACACTGCTGGCATCTGACCAAAATGTCTCTGAAGTACCAAAATCAGGATGGTGCATAAAAGAAAGGCATGAAGAATAAGAAACACTGTATACTAATCAATGCAGGATTTTGACCTCCTTTTGCCAATTTATGTATCATTTGCTCATTTAACACAGTAATGACAAATTCTTCAGTCTGGTAACTCACATGCTTACTAAATATGCATATCAGAACTTTACTAATAAGATTACTAGATACATTAGAATACTTTGGCTAATCATTACCTTCCTATTATCCGAAACATGATCCCTGAAGCCATTATGTTTGGCAATTACATTCTTTATAGACAGCAAGAGCTGATAAGATGTTTAATTATAAAATATCAATTCACTAGAAAACCCAAGTTAACTTTTAAACTAGTTACACTGTTGCATTGGGTTTATGTGCCAGGTTTTGGTAGCAGGGGTGGGCTACCGCTGTGGCTTCTGTGAGAAGCTGCTTGAAGCTTCCCCCATGTCCAATAGATGTCCAATAGAGCCAATGCCAGCCAGCTCCAAGACAGACCCGCTGCTGGCCAAGGCCAAGCCCATCAGCGATGGTGGTAGCGCCTCTGGGAAAACATATTAAAGAAGGGGGAGAAAAACCCCTGTGCAACTGCAGCAGGAGAGAGGAGTGAGAATGTGAGAAACAACTCCGCAGACACCCAGGTCAGTGATGAAGGAGGGGGAGGAGGTGCTCCAGGCGCCAAAGCAAAGCTGCCCCTGCAGCCCCTGGTGAAGACCATGGTGCGCCAGGCTGTGCCCTTGCAGCCCATGGAGGTCCATGCTGGAGCAGATCTCCATCTGCAGCCCTTGGAGGACCCCACCTGGGAACAGGCAGACGCCCAAAGGAGGCTGTGACCATGTGGGCAGCCCACACTGGAGCAAGCTCCTGGCAGGACCTGTGGCCCAGTAGAGAGGAGCCCAGGCTGGAGCAGGTTTGCTGGCAGGACTTGTGACCCCACAGGGGACCCACGCTGGAACAGTTTGTTCCTGAAAGACTGCAGCCCATGGAAAGGACCCACGCTGGAGCAGTTTGTGAAGAACTGCAACCTGTGGGAAGGACCCACACTGGAGAAGTTCATGGAGGACTATCTTCCATGGGAGGGACCCCAGGCTGGAGCAGGGGAAGAGTGTGAGGAGTCCTCCCACTGAGGTGGAAGGAGCAGGAGAGACAAGGTGTGCGAGGAACTGACCCCAACTCCTATTCCCCATCCCCCTGCACTGCTGGCGGGGAGGAGGTAGACAAAAATTGGGAGCAGAGGTAAGTCCAGGAAATAGAGAGGAGTGGGAGGCGGTGTTTTAATATTTGGTTTTATTTCTCATTATCCTACTCTGAATTGATTGGCAATAAATTAAATTAATTTCCCCAACTTGAGTCTGTTTTGCCCATGATGGTAATTGGTAAGTAATCTCTCCCTGTCCTTATCTCGACCCACAAGCCTTTTGTTGTATGTTTTCTCCCCTGTCCAGCTGAGAAGGAGAGTGATAGAGCAGCTTTGGTTGGGCACCTCGTGTCCAGCCAGGGTCAACCCACCACAACTGTGATTTGCTCTGTACAGCAGCTTAAGCTTTGGCTCAGACTTTTGGTCAGGCTGAGTTTATTACATGAAATAGTCTAGTGCTGTACTTAAAGTGTAATGCAGCTAAGCCAAGAAGATGGGTTCTGTACCACCCAGTTATCAACTGCTTCTGCACTGCTGTCAGTCTTTGTCAGCTAGATTATCATATCACAGGCATCCAAGAGTTGAGCCTATGAGATTAAAAAAGTTACAGTAGTTTAAAGTTGTGACAAAGCACAATCAAGCTTGAAGTAGGTTTACAGATGAAGCGTTAAGCAAGAAAGGTACTGAAATCTCCATTTTTCTAACTCTCCATGACATTAAGTTGCCGATGTTTTTACAACAGGAAGTTTTGAAATTCACTTCTGTGCAAAAAGAGTGAACTTGCAGTCCCTGTTTTTATTTTCTTTTCCATTCATAACAATAACAAAATTGACTTTGAAACTCAGAAAAGTTAATGCACAGAGATTTGAACTAGGTATGATGCAATTAACCAATACTTTCATATTCACTACATCTAGACCTATATTCAGAGAATCAGTATTAAAGGAACAACATTTCAAAGGAGACAGAATGAAATAAGAATAAAAAAATGAAAACAACTTATCCCCACTAAGTGAAGGGCTGGGAATTTCTCCTATTTTGTAGAATTCAGAAGGCTAAAACTATAGTAACCTGCAAAAGAAAGTCTCAGGAATTTACAGAGAAAGTGCGACTGCTATTAATCTTCACCTCTTACCCTGATGGCCTTCAAGCCACCTGATGTTTTATCCTCTTCAACAGTGGCAATAACTTCCTGTCCAACAGTCAGCAGCATATTTTTTGTAACAGCATCCTTTGTGAAGATTATCATGTCATCTATCATCCCATAATCATGGCAAAATCTTGTCACCACTCCTTGTACAGTTTTTAATTCTTTATCACCTGCATCCAGAGGAAAAGTGTTGACGTAAAAACAAATCACTTGTTTACGGAACTATGCAACAAGTAATTAATGCTACTAAAAGTGCTATCCCTTCTATCAAAAAGTCATTCTCTTGTTCAACTAAAAATACCAACTTCCCTGATGCAGCTTCATTCCATTTCCTTGTATCCTATCGCTGGTCACCAGAGATCAGCACCTCCCCCTCCACTGCCCAACTTGTAGGCTGCCATGAGGTCACCCCTCAGCCTTCTCTTCTCCAAGCTGAGCAAGCCAAGTGACCTCAGCTGCTTCTAGTAAGCCTTGCCCTCAAGACATTCCACCATCTTGGTTACCCTCCTCTGGACACACTCTAATAGTCTGACGTCCTTCTTATATTGAGGTGCCCAAAACTGCACTCAGCACTCAAGGTGGGGCCACACCAGTGCAGTGTAGAGTGGGACAACCACCTCCCTTGACCAGCTAGCTACCTGTGCTGTCCTTGATGCACCCCAGGACCCAGGTGGCCTTTTGCTGCCAGGCACACTGGTGACTCATATTCAACTTGCCATCAACCCAGACTCCCAGATCTTTTTCTGTGTGGCTGCTCTCCAGCCTCTTGTCCCCCAATTTGTGCATATAACCAGAGAGTCACAGAATCAGAGAATCATTTAAGTTGGAAAAGACCTTTATGATCAAGTCCAACTGTTAACCTAGCACTGCCAAGCCCACCACCAAACCATGTCCTTAAGTGCCACGTCTACGTATCTTTTAAATACCTCCAAGGATGGCAAATCAACCACTTCCCTGGGCAGCCTGTTCCAGTGTTTGAAAACCCTTTCAGTGAAGAAATTTTTCCTAATATCCAATCTAAACTTTCCCTGGTGCAACTTGAGGCCGTTTCCTCTTGTCCTATCACTTGTTACATAGGAGAAGAGACTGACACCCACCTCTCTAGAAGCTCCTTTCAGGCAGTTGTAGAGAGCAATAAGATCTCCCCTCAGCCTCCTTTTTTCCAGACTAAACAACCCCAGTTCCCTCAGCCAATCCTTATAATACTTATACTCTAGGCAGCTTCGTTGCCCTTCTTTGGATGCTCTCCAGCACCAGTCTTTCTTGTAGTGAGGGGCCCAAAACTGAACACAGTATTTGAGGTTCGGCCTCACCAGTACAGGGGGACGATCACTTCCCTAGTCCTGCTGGCCACACTATTTCTGATACAAGCCAGGATGCTATTGGCCTTC
>JAVKLA010000005.1:22073742-22165305 GCA_034782735.1 Sagittarius serpentarius | reverse complement strand
AAACTTACTGAGGGTGCACTCAATCCCCTTGTCCAGATCATTGGTAAAGATATTAAACAGAACTGGCCCCAATACCAAGCCCTGGGGAACACCACTTGTGACTGCCCACCAACAGGATTTAAAGCCATTCACCACCACCCTTTGGGCCCAGCCATACAGCCAGTTTTTTTACCCAGAGGAGTATATGCCCAAGCAAGCCATGAGCAGCCAGTTTTTCAGAAGAATGCTGTGGGAAATGGTGTCAAAGGCTTTACTAAAGTCTGGGTCATCCACAACAACATCCACAGCCTTTCCCTCATCCACTAAGCAGGTCACCTTGTCATAGAAGCAGATCAGGTTAGTCAAGCAGGACCTGCCTTTCATAAACCCATGCTGAGTGGGCCTGATCACCTGGTTGTCCTGTACATGCTGTGTGAGGGCACTCAGGATAATGCGCTCCATAACCTTCCCAGGCACTGAAGTCAGACTGACAGGCCTGCAGCTCCCTGGATCCTCCTTCCAGCCCTTCTTGTAGATGGGCGTCACATGTGCTAACTTCCAGTCAAGTGGGACCTCCCCAGTTAGCCAGGACTGCTGATAAGTGATGGAAAGTGGCTTGGTGAGCACTTCCACCAGCTCCCTCAGTACCCTCGGGTGGATCCCACCCAGCCCCATAGACTGCGGTATGTTTAAGTGGTGTAGCAAGTGGTTAACCACTTCTCCTTAGATTATAGGGGCTTCATTCTGCTCCCTGTCTTCCAGCTCAGGGGGCTGGGTATCCTGAGAACAACTGGTCTTACTATTAAAGACTGAGGCAAAGGCAGCATTAAGTCCTTCAGCCTTTTCCTCATCCTTTGTCCCTATGTTTCCCCACTGCATCCAAGAAACGATGAAGATTCTCCTTAGCCCTCCTTTTTTTGCTAATGTATTTACAGAAACATTTTTATTGTCTTTTATGGCAGTAGCAAGATTAATTTGTAGTTCTGCTTTGGCCCTTCTAATTTTCTCCCTGCATAACCTCACAACATCCTTGTAGTCCTCCTGAGTTGCCTGCCCCTTCTTCCAAAGGTCATAAACTTTTTTTTTCCCTGAGTTGCAGCCAAAGCTCTGTTTAGCCAGGCCAGGATTACCCAATCTCAGGTGCAGAATCCAGCACTTGAATATATATATAAAATATATATATTCAAATAACTTGAAATAAAAAAATACCTCCAAGCTAAACAGCTTCTCCCAAAAGCTCTGGGCCAACAACTATTTCCAAGATTTTCCATAGCAAAAGAGAGCTCTCAGCATTGTTTGCATGGGGAATCCAACACATTTAAGATTTCTATACTGAAAAAGCAGGAAAAGTAAACAAGCTATACAAATTAATTCTTTGTTTACGTAATGTTATAGTCAACGATGAGATGTGGTGCTGTTTCTCTGGAAACCTAGGAGTTTCAAGTCTTTTGGATAAGAAGTAGTAGCTACTTACATACCACACAAACATTCACTCAACAGGCTTAAAGCTGGACTGAAGCTAGTTTATATTTCTAGCATATCATTAGCTACACTCACAATCAAGGCTATTAATACAGTATGTAATCTTTTTTATTTTCTGTATTCATAAACATAAAAAAGGACTTTTTGCTACATTGAATAACGCTACTAAAAGCATCTGAGATGTACACCATTTTGAAGCCTCAAAACATCAAAACTACACTACCATTTCCATTCTACAGCCCAAGAAAAATAAAGGTTTGTTTATTTATTAAGACAGTATCACAAGGGAAAGCCCAAAGCATCCACCATCATAACGCTCCTCTTACACCTCACTCCATACTCTAAGCAGCAACAGTAACCTGTCCTACTCGGGAAACACAGCAAAAATGTACCTCTGGGAACACTCCAACAAGCTCTGTAGTCAAAAAGCTGTCTTCTTTTCCCAAATTCCTTTCTTAAGGAAACAAGTCTTCACTCAGCCCCACTCAGGTGGGTGACAAGACCACCAGCACCCTCAAAGCTCTGAGGCTGCACACAGGCCCTGCATCTGACCCCGCAAACCCAGAATGAGCTCAGGAGCTCCTTCCTACCTGAGTCCGCCCATCTCTCATCTTCTCCTGCCTCGTCACCTGCGCGTCTCCAGAAGTAGGACAGCACCTTAGAAAAGAGGCCGAACATCCCGAAGAGCCCCACTCCAAACCCCCCCTCCCAGCTGCCCCTCAGTGCCCTCTCCTATAGCCGCGTTTCAAACCCCCTCGACGCCGCCGGCCAATCACGCTGCTCGCTCCTGGTCACGTGAAAGAGCCCACTCCGCGTCCATGGGGCGGGGGATGCGGCCTTTTCCGCGCCCGCGCGCCTCGAGCGTAACGTCACGTAACGCCGAGCGGTAGCAGCCTACTTCCCTCGCTCCCGGCTGCCTCGCGCCTTCTGTGAGGGGCGGCGGGCGGCAGGTGAGGTGCTGCCTGTCTGCTCGCCCGCCCCGCCCCTGCCGTGAGGGGGCCGCTTTCCCACCGCCCCGCCCCGCCCCGCCCCGCCGTGAGGAGACGGCCCTGTGAGGCGCCTTTGCCCGCGGCTCAGAGGGGACCCTGTCCGCGGAGCCGGGGCGGGGCGAGGCGGTGTCAGCCCTGCCGACTTGGCGGTGGGCGCGCCGGCTCCTCCGCGCAGACGGCACAGGGCCCTCTCCTGGCGGGGCCGAGGGGAGGGTCCGTTGGCAGACAGCAGGATGAGAGGACCCCCTTCAGTAGGGTTTCCGGGCGGCAGGGGGTGAGGAGACATTAAAGATAGTTTTGTGTAGTTACCACAAAAAGCTTAAAGCAAAGGAGTGCGTGCAGCCTGTTGCTTGCTGGTGATGCTGTCTGGAATTGGGATCATAGTGTATGACAAGTTTTCTGGGTTTCTGTAAGCAAGGAGTCCTGAGCAGGCAAAACCCACAGGCAGGCTGCCATCTCAGCTGGGCGGAGGGCTCTTGGTGCGCTTGTGTGGCACTAGGAATAAGTCGGACAGGGAGTCTGTCCAGCGTGGTAAAATGGAGTGCATGGGAGAGTATGCACGTGCAAATGCGTGTTGTTGAATTGCTGTACTCTCAGTAGCAGCCAGTTTCAAAATGATAGAATAAGCTCTAGAACATTGTAAATTTGGTTAACAGAAAAAATGAGTATTTTTGTTTTATTAATGTAGGAGATGCTGTGGCTGTAGAGGAAATAAAATTTTCCTGACTGTTGCTTACCATTTCCATAGTTGATACTTTTACCACTTCTTTTCATGCAATGCACTTTTAAGTATCTTGTATAAGCCCCCTTTAAATTTTGTTTAACAAATAGTGTTTTACAAAGCATGGTTTTTGAGTTGATGAGCTCAGCATCCCAGTAATTTCAATGGGAACTGCCACCTAAGTGTTACAGGAGATGGTTTAAGGAAGTTGGGCAGATCAGTGTATACTTTTATGGGAAACTGTGGCTGTTGTAGAAAGGCAGTGTAGTCTGTGGTTAGATTCTGAGACTAGAGTAACAGTTGTCTTTCACAACTTTTTATTTTCTACTCGTGGTTAGCTCAGTATCATTTAGCCAAAAAAGGACTAGGAGCGCATTGCAGATTGTTTAACACCTTTATAGCGTTCTATACAGTTCCTAGACCAGAAGAAATTCTGGTTGTCAGTAATTGCACACAGGTTCCAGTGTCTTGCTCTGAAGTAACTGAGGTGATGTTATTGGGAGGAGAAATGTTTATGAGTGTCTGTAGTAAGTGATCTTTTTAGAAAAGTGCTGAGGGGATGACAGCATCCACTTTAGATACATTGATTTAAAGCATTTTAACTACTGTTTTCTTTCACTGGGATTCCTGTGGAGTGCAGGCAGAGGAGTGTTGGTTGGGAAAAATGTGACAAGTGAAGAAACTTTTTCTGGAGGAGGGGATTAATTACACATGCATAAATTCCTGTCTGAAGATCCTATAGTTTGTTATAGCCTTCCCAGGCTGTGCTGCTCAGGAATCTTATTGCAAGAAAATGGCCTAGGAAGAAAAGACCAGTATTCAAGCTGGATGTCCTTTAAAATGCTAACATGACATGTTTATGACATCCATAAAACTAGAGGTATTTTGTATCTTAAAAGCATACAATGGGTAGTATATATACTGATCGAACCTGTTTAAACTCTTCAGATGATGATTCACGTGAAGGACTAAATCCAAACAAGTTTATATTATACTAGGGGAGCAAGACATCCCTTTGAAGCTGTTGGGCATATGTTTTGTTCTTGGTTCAGTACGTGCCCCAAGACATGAGCTGGGAAACAAGGACTGAGGAATCAACTCCAGAGAAACAAAGTACTTCAAAGACATGATTTTAAAAGAGCTGAAAATATTGAACAAGGAAGAGAGGTAATGAGCTAAAATAGTGTAATTAAATGTTGTGTGAAAGAATGCATAGGTAGTGAGGCTAATAAAAACTCATCAGAAAAAGGAAGGGTTGCTCAGCATGATAAACGCAAATATCACCAGATCTTCAGGTACTGTATATTTCTGTGATTAGATTTGGGAACATCGGTGTGAGCCTGGGTTCAGAGCTAGGGAAACTGGTCTAGGACAGAATGCCTTTTTATTAATTACTGATACAAAAGTAGAACTATGACAAGTTTATGTACCTTTTTATCATATTGTCCCTTGGCAGATCAGTTATAGTTGTCATTCTGTTTTTCATCTTTTGTGGTTACTGTTGGGGATGCTGTCATGGCACAGCCCTGGCAAATGACCTGGTAACTGCTATAGCTGCTTCAGGCAGTCTGAACTTGTTCAGTGGTCATTTCAGTGGTGGAATTAAGTAGTTCTTCTTAGCCTCTCATGATTTGATTGTCATCCCTTGACATCTTTTGGCCTAACTTAGAATAAAACCACTTAATTTGTAAATCCTTTTCAGAAGCCTGTAATGTTCTGCTGGCATTGTTATATTTCCTCCAGTCTTTGTGTAGATTTCCTACGTGCTCCTTAGAATTAGGAGGAATGTCTTTGTACAGCACCTTCATACCTTACCTAGCGTTATAAGGTCTTGGCCTGTGGCTTGGGCTCTGGCTGCCAGATCTTGCCTTATGTTTGTGTATACACAAAAATGGCCCAAGACTTTTTATGGAATTTGGAACATGAAATGAATGGAATCTAAAACAAGGGCCCCAGGAAATTTTTAGAGTAGAAACTAAACTGTGAAGTTTAAGTGTTTTTTGTTGACACTGATGCTAAATGCAGAAGATACAGTAATTACGTTGCGAACCTCTGTGCAAAAAGGAAAATTGCAAGTACTGAGAAGTGCACAGGAAAGGGGGCAGAAGGAATTTCACCATAACCAGAGGAAACACTGTAGTGCCATGCTTGAGAGAGGGCGCTTTCAGGTACAATACTGGCTGAAACACTTGGAATTGTGAACAAAAATTTCTAGTGTTTGTGCCCTGCTCTGTTCAGTGGCACAGGACTTTATAAATTCTTTTTATTAAAAGAGATTAGATCAAGTAAATAGTTTAATATCTCACCAATTTTGTGTAAAAAAAAAAAAAAAAAGTTGATCTCCCTAAATTGGTCAAAAGAGATAAAATATGATCCTGTTTTATATCTATGGTAATTTGTGTTCAAGCAAACCAGTACCTAGCATTCATTGAAAAAGATATGAAGTATTACCCATTTTCCATTAAATCATAGTCTTTGAAAAGTTACAGATAATGGAAATATTTGCGTAGTGTTTCTTCCGTGAACAGAGGAACAGAAGGGTTTAATTACTTAAGACAGTTTTGCTTGGCTACACAGTCTTTTTTTTTTTTTGTCCTTTTCCAACACAGTTTACAGCTGTGTCTAGTGCTGTGTATGGTGTATTAATTTCCACGTTTCAGTCTATTAAAACCACTGTAACACTTCAATATTCTTTCAGTATTGGCTGACATTATGAGAGAAGCAAAATCTACAGTCTGTACAAATTAAGAAGTAATGCTGTTCTGAAGTTTTTTTAGCATACTTTAAAGGTGATGCCCTTCAGAGTACTGAAGATTTAATTGTGTCTTGGTTACGAGAGTGTCTAAAGTTTACACAAAAGACTCTGTCATTGCTGTAGCTGTCAAGGTGCCAACATCTTCAAGATAAAAGCATTCTTTTTTTTTTTTTTTTCGTTGCCTAATAAGGAGGAGGACGGGATCTAATGTATGCTGGCCATTGCATGTCACCGCTGCCTGCTAGATTTAAAATAAGTTGTTTAGTCATCATGGTGTTCTGTAAATATGAATGTCAGCACAATTGAAGTGTGCAGGGTTTATCTGAACACTTTAGAAAACTAGGGTTAGTAGAAAAAGATGAAGAGTTCTACAGTGAAGATAATATTCTTGATAGATTTCTAACTGCTAACTTTTTAACCTCTCAACTTGTTGGGATACTTGAATACTTCAGTTTTTATCTGTAGTTTATTCTAGGAGAATACTGCATTGTAAGTAGCTTTTGCTAATTTGAAACAAAACCTAGATTGTTGAATATTGTTATCACTGACTGCTACAATAACTCAAACTGGTAAACTATGAGGAAGGTTTTATTTAAGATGCCAAGTAAGGGGCAGTACTCAAATAAAAAAAGAGATTTGAAACTTTTTTAATTTGTTGGTCTGATTTGGAAGCAGCCCTGTGAGAATGTAGTACAGTCATTTTCTAGTGTGTTCTGTTAATTAAAATTCAGGAGGCATTTTCCTGTTCCCTGGCTTAGCTGAAGTTTTTGCTGTGCTTTTGTTCCATATCTGAATAGATGTTGTTGAAAGCCAAAGTGTAAGGGAGAACTTTTCAAAGACGGCATGATTCACTGAACGGTGGGAATACCACAAAGTGCACAGGCAGCTGTGTTAAGACTATTTTAAACTGACAACTTTTTATTTTAAGGTAAGCATGAAGGTTTTTGACTGTTGAAAAATCTGCAATAACTTAATTCTAACATAAGATACTCCTCCAGGTATTTGAACAGATTGGCAGGCAGTGAGATGAACAAAAAAAGGTCTTAAGTGAACAAGAGAAATGGTTGATACTGGGTAAATTAGAAAGAGTTTGCTGTCGCTGAGTTATTGTGAGTATATGAGTTCATCAGACTCATAGTGAAGTCTGTCCTTTTAGATACCTGACAAGAAGTGTTAAAATCAAATAGAAGTTAATATCCACATATGTTTAAATATCTTTTCTGTCCTAGAGTTTAACAAACAAACAAAAAAAAGCTTTGGTTATAGAGTTGCCCTCAAACTAAACACCTTCATAAATGGTTCTGGGATCCTGAAATAAAAGTCTGTTGAGGTATCATAGATATACAAATGTTCATTTTGTTGGTATTTATACTGTATTATTATGAACTGTGGCTATAAGATGTAATTTACTTCTTGTATGCAAGTAAGTTGTTAGAATGCTTACATTTTGAAATGTAAATACAGCTCATTACTAAATAATTCTTTTATTTATTTTATCTTAAATAGACAAAATCCTAGTTGAGCACTGATCTGAGTATGTGAAGGAACTAAATTATATTTTTGGTCTTTCTTCATCATTTTAATTTCCATTATTATTACTTAATTGGCTTCGTGAAGTGTTATGACGAGGGAAGAAGGTTACAGAGAAGAATTTAGCTATGACAGGATGCCAACTTTGGAGCGGGGAAAGCAAGAGAATGGAAATTATATACCAGATATCAAATCCAGTGACCTTCAGCTATCAAAGAGGCTGCATCCTTGCTTTAGTTACAGAACATGGATCTTTTCTTTGCTGATGGGAGTAAGTACTTTAAATGATACAAAATTTGAAAATGTTGGTGATGTCTCAGTGCCCAGTGATCTGTTCTGTTTCATGTAAATTGAGAACTCAGAATTTCATCACTGATAGTATTGAATATAAATATTTGTACAGAAAAGAACTTTTAGCAAATTTAGAATGTAACACTTAATTGACTAACAGTATTCTTTAGGTAATTCTGTACTAATCAAAGATGCTGTATGAAGGCTGTTTTTTATCTTTAATATTAAACATATAGCATAAACAGAGAATCAGTGTGGTAGTGGTAAATATCAACCCATATGTATGTATAAGCAGTGCCTTTTGGTAAAGAATGCAAAGTGTCTTCATCATATGCATTCTTTTAACATATTTTTAATTGTTAAAAATACTTTACTTGCCATGATAGCATTTTGACATTAAAAATATATATGGTACTTAATTGCCACATTCATCTTTTAGGGTTCAATAGGCATGTAGTTATTTGGTAGAATCTTCATGTAGTGAGGCATATACTTGTGTTTCTTAAATGACCGTCACAGTGATTAGAATTTTTGTGTCACTGCTAGAATCATAGGACACTGTTCTTGCTTGTACATCATATGCTTCTTCATGTTCTGAGCCAAGTTCACTAAATTTCATTATAGCAATTAGAATTTGATCTTTTCTTTTTCTGTCATCTCATGTATTTTGAGGAGTAATTTTTATTAAGAGCTAAAAATGTTTCACTGTTAATATGGTAATTACTTATTTTTGCACAGTGAATAAAAGTATTGCATTATTTTTGTGGAAACAGCTGAAAATTTTTTCCTTTCTGACAATCTGCAAAACTTGAATTTCCTTTCAGATGTTCTGTTACATAAAAAGAGAGCAAAGGAAGAGCTGGCTTTCTTTGCGTTAAATTTTCTCAAACTTAATTGTCAAAAAGGACAATTGTCTTTAATTAGATTTTTCCTTTTTACTGAATTGTTGTGAATGATTGGAGATACTAATGTTTACTGATCATTTGCTGAAGTCATATTATCAAGAAGGATGAATTTTATGGATAAATGAAAATGCAATTTTATTAATAAGTCAATCCAATAAATTCCAATTAGATTTTTCTCCCAAGTATTATAGTGGTTAATCTCTCTCAACTCTTCTGAAAGAGTGTCCAGAAAGGAAAGTGTATGCTGGGCAACAAAAGTCATAGCGAACTGAACTGTCTACTTCAGGGAGCAGTTACAAACCATAGAGTGACATCAAAGTGGCTGCCAGTATGGGCTGTTCTTGTGCAGGAGCAATTCAATATGCTTCAAGCAGAATTTCAAGTTGTGTTTTGTAAATACTGTTCTTCCGGTCTGCCAGAATTCTCTGTGTCTGTGCTTATACACACACATACGCTATCCTTATTTTCTCTTATTTTTTCAACAAGGACTTTTTAAAGACCATCATACTTTTGTAACATGAAACAAATGCCCAAATAAAACAACAGAGCTGTTCTGTCTCTCATCTTCCCCAGCCCTTCAAAGAAATGCCTACTCAGAGGAACAACAAGCAAAAGAAAAAAATGTTAGTAGAATACACTAATCATTTATTGCTGAGAGTGTAACTCTGATAATTACAAAATAAATAGAATAGTTAGCAAGGGAACAGGAGGAGTTGAACATTTATGGGTGTGCCACTGGACGAAAGCAGAAAGAGAGTTTGGAGGGAGGCAGGAACATAGGTGGAAGAATCTTCATCAGTGTATCCTAATGCTATTTTTGTTACTGTGTTCTAGTTGGTAATTGCCCAGCTGCCCATACGCATAATGAATGTTGGTGGCGCCAAGCAGAGAATGCAAAGTGGACGCTTAGTTGAGGTTTCTGAAATGTTTTTACCACTGAATACTGCAATTACCTTTTGAGCATTTTATTAGGTGTTTGCCAAGTCAGGGCACAATGCTTGATTCAAATGTGATTATATTGTTCAGTATTAAGTCTTGGTAACCAGCAAAACATCTTCAGAACTCAGCATGTTTTGACATTTTTCTTCAAAATTATTCACACAAAGACTGCATTATTAAATGTTCATCAGTAGCTTAATTTGAAAGGAGTTACTGATTTCTATCTGACTAGTTGCTTTTTTTTAAAAATAGCTGTATTCCTGTTAATTTATCTTATTTGTTGCTTTGCAGACTTGCCTCCTTATTACTTCTGGATTTTCACTATATCTGGGAAATATTTTTCCATCTGAAATGGATTATTTACGTTGTGCAGCAGGTTCAGTAAGCATTCTTAATTATTTGCTGTGGCTGTTTGACAGCAAAATCAATAGTAAATAATTTTTGTGGGTTTATTGTCTTTTATTCTGTCTGTCTTTTTACTACTAATTTCTTCATGGAAGATTTAATTCTATTTAACCATATATTAAATGGGTTTTAAACCCATGGTTAAGGAATAAAGGTTGTCGTAAAGACAACTGGTTTGGGCTACCATTTTTGTTAACCAGCTCACCACTGGGATGCAGTAGTTATCTGCATGAACAGTTTCTGTGTGCCTGATTTTAAGAAAATTTGCTTTGTTACGTATTTAGGGAATTTCCTGGCTAAATGCTATCAGAATTTATTTCAGATTGTTTTTCAAAGTATTACTTTTCAGTTTATTTTGCCATAATATGCAAGTACTGAAGCAGACTAAAGTTCTCTTGAATATTATTATTTTATTAGTAAAATACGCATTAAAGATGTCTGGCATTTTTCAAAGTCCAGGTTTTTTTCCTATATTTCTAGGGACTCATATTTTTACTGTATTACATATGCTTTATCTACACTTTAGATCTGTGTGCATAAGATGAGTCTGATGTACTTTCTTTGTTCATGGCAGGATTCTGTTTTGTCATTGTTATTTTCACAACTTGACTCACAGGTTTATTTTAAGTTAGCTGCAAGACTAATGCTTTACTTTAAACAAACAAGTCCCAGCAGTTGCTCAGTGAATGAGTTGTTGGTTATGTTTCTGCTAGAGGTGTTAGAATAAAGTTGAAGCAGTTTTTGAAGGTAATATCTTCACTGATGTGTTATTCTCTGCAACATTAGTGTTAGTTACTGAGAGGTCTCTTTTTCTGCCCCAAATCTTGTCTCTTTGAACTTTGTAGTTATGGAGAATTTCCAAAGATCTGGTAGATGCAGAAGGTTATCACATTGGGTTTGAATGGCTTGCTGTGGGTAAAGATGTGTACATTTGGGTGTCTGTATGTGAGCAAGGTGTTACAGCTCCTACTACAGGTAATGGAGTCAATATAGTTGGAAGAGCCTAGAGAGCTGTATAGCCAACTGACCAGCAAGTGTCTAGTTGAGCATGAGCTGAATTGCTGCCTAGAGCTTTTTAACCATCTTGACTAGCAGTAGGATTTAGTTGCCTAAACATAGTCATGCAGTGTTCTAGAGACTCTAGGGCATTCAGGACATAAAAGGATGTTTTAGTGATGTTAAATACAGGTGATTTAGGTGTTAAGGAAGTGCTGCCAAGAATTTTAAATGTCGATATTAATCTAGTTATAGTGGTTCCATTGTTAAGCCATCAGTGTTCAGATGTATGAAAAGGTAATTAGTAAAGAAATGCAGCATTTGTTACATGATTCATTATTTAACAAGGAAACAGTTTTAATAATTTTAGTTGTATATTTTTATTTTCCTTATTAGTATGTTGTAACATTATGTATTTGTGTAAAATAGAGTTGGATCTGTAATGGTACCATATCTATTGTGGTGGGGAACAGCTGAGGGATAGAGAATTACTTTGTGAAACTTCTCACTTATGCATGATTTTCCCATTTAGCTGTGCCCTTAAGTACAGAAACACAGTTCCTGGTGAACATAGTGGAGATCCCAGGCACAATTCTTAAAGTATAATGTGACTGAACACATCAGTTTTTACAAAGTCCTTAGAACTGTGTTGAGACTGGCCAAATTTTAGCTTTCACAATCATGACTTTGTCTGTTTAAAAGAATGTGGAGGCCCAGTTTGGGAGTAGCAGTGTTTTTCTTTTCCTGCTTAAGGATCTCAGGCCTTTTAGAGTTAATTTAAACTAACAAAGGCATGAAATGCCTCATGAAAGACTTTCTTTCTTTCCTTTACTCATCACATTGTGCTGGGCAGCTAGTCAGAACTGAGGGATATGCAAGGCATGTTTAAACCTCTTGTAATCCTCAGATACCGATTGTAATTAATGAGCTCAAACAAGAGTGACAGACTTTCCTCAGAGTTTCTGATCTTCTGTTTGTCTAAGTTAACAGAAATATGAATTCAGACCAAATAAAATACATGTATAGAAATATATATATAATTCTTTGTGCAGAATATCCCACTAGTCTTCTCTTTTAATTTTCCTAGTGTATTCCTTCAGCAGTTGTGAGCTTTGCTATAGCAAGGAATAAAATTAATGTGGTAAGTATAAGATTTTATTGGCGATTATATCTTTTTTTTTTTTCCCCTGTGGTTCAAATGAGAGAGAAATCCATTCTGAAACTGTTTTTCAGATACCCAATTTTCAGATTCTGTTTGTCTCTACATTTGCTGTTACAACAACGTGTTTAATTTGGTTTGGATGCAAACTTGTCCTTAATCCATCAGCTATAAATGTAAGTTACTAAAACAATTACTAATTAATGCTAGATTTATCTTTGTTAAAAAAAAAGGGGGGGTGCAGTGGGTGGAGATCACACGTAATTACATTGTTGTCAATACCCCAGTATTCCTACTTAGTCTGTGAGGAGAGATCATCTAGCAGTAACTTTACTTTTCTGAGTAAGACAAGAAAATTGACATCAGAGATGAAAACTTACATGGCTAAAAGACGCACAGACTTTTTTTCTTCTTGTATTCCAAGTTCAAAAACACGAATTAGATCTTCAAATGTGATCCAGTTTGATCAGTTAACTGTTTATTTTTCTGTTGACTGTAGCAAGTTTTATTGGGTTTTTTGTTTGTATTTTTTATTTTTTTTTAAAGAGCAGGGTCAGAAGAGAAAATTGAAAATGAATTAGTAGTTCATCTGTAGATTAGCCAGTTTTTAAGGTTGAATTGTACTGAAATGAGAAGGTGTCCCAAACAGTGCTACTTCTAGGACATTTCATCATCAGATTAAGTATAATCCTTTCCTGGATCTGCTTCAGTGAATAGTTTTGCTTGTAAGGCCACCAGGAAAGAAATTTTTGATGAACATTTTTCTTATGCATCATCAACAAAGGGAGTGAAACAGTTGTGTCATTTGAAGTAGATATATTTCATGCTGGGGAAAGTTCACTGGATTTGAGTCAAAACCTTTTTAACATCTGTCTTTGGTAGTCTGAGCCAAACAGTAGAACTATAAGGTGGTTTTGGTTTTTTTTGCTATGGTAAAATGTTCTGAAACCTCTATACTATGTAAGAATATTACATGTATGAGTAAATACCATAGCAGTAGGTATTATCGTTGATGAATATTCATAATAGACTATCACAGAATAGCAGTACTTAATACAACTACATCATACATTTTGTGTGAAGGTTAATGACTGTTTTCATGTGCTATTGTTCAGTTCTTCTCCCACTATCATATCAGCTGTTGTGATACTACGAGCTCAGCAGTAATAATGACTCCCTATAATAATATAGCAGATCTGAATTAGTGTTAGTAACAAAAGAATTTTCTAATAGAAAAATAGTGCAGAGATAGAGTTTGCTTTGGAGTTATCTGTGCTATTTTAATAACATCTGGTTAGCTCCAGATTTCACAGATGTTGGACTTCAAATTAATTGTGTTTACTTCCCCTTAGAAAGTGCAGTATATTAGGCCAATACTTACAAACCTGCTTTTTTAATTAGGTAACCAAGTCTAGCTTTGCATTTCTGTTCAGTTGGCCCGATTTTCAGAGAGATGGAGTACTGCAGTCAATTGGAGCTGTGGAGATTTAGCACTCTGGACAGTCAGATCACTTGAATTCAAGTAGTACTGGCTTTAGCTGTGGGAAGTTTTGCCCTGTGTTTGATGGGACAATGTCATGGCCGCCTGGGTTCTGTGTGTATCTCAGGACAGTTTATACCAGTCAATTCTTTGCACAGCCTTTGCTAGCTTATTGCTAGTGTAGCTGTTCCCTCATGCATTTGCCCCCTCAAGTGTCTTGGGCTGTTGAGGCTGAATGAATTATGTACAAGACATGGGGGTACTGCCTTTTCCTTTCTTTTCTTGGTAGAGAGTTCAAATATTAGCAACCAGTCCAAGCATTCTAAGAGAAAACAGCAGAGAAGTGTAACTGGAGACTACCAGACCCTTTGCATTCCCTTCCCCTGGTAGACAGGATCACAGCACTGTCAGGACAGTGGAGGGCTATGTCTACGCAGGAAACGTGGGCCCAGGGGACTCATTTTGCCACCACAATAAATAGTCATTTTGTCATCAGCCCCAGTGTGACAAAATCAATTTTGCTTATGCTCTTGAGAAGCTTGGAGCTGGCCGTGTGTGTAAGAGCTTAACTTTAGTTGCATACTTTTGAAGTGAGTAGTTTAGGTTGCATAAAAATTTGCATTTTCTATTATTAAGTATTAACAGCTTTTGTATTTTCAAGGCAGATCAAACAATTTGAAAAAAAAGAGATTATAATAAACTGGAAACGTATAAGTGACAAACATTAAATTTATAACTAAGGAAATTCTCTGTTTGCCAAATGTTAGTTATCTGCAATAATATCCACACGACATCCTTGGTTATGTGGTTTTAATTCTTTTCACTTGCCTATTGCACGTCCATACTATGTCATTGATCACTGAATAAAGATAAGTCAGGATAAGAGTGTGTGCAAAGCTGACTCTGAAGCTATTTTGAACCTTTCTGTCTTAAGAGTTATTCATGGTGCTGACTTGCTCTCCTCTTTGAAGGCGACTGTTTCAGTGATAGTCTCACTGTTTGGCAGCTCACTGCCAGCTGTTTTCCATTACCCATGTGGTACAAAGAAAATATAGAATACCATCTCTTTAACTGTTCTTTCATCATCATATTTATTTTCCCTCCCCATGGGAAACTGCACAAGAAAATAATACTAGGCCTGATGCAAAATCACTGCCAGAAGTTTAAAGGCAGTAAGACTCATAAAAAAAGATAAGTTTATCCAATTAAGACAATTCACATTTAACGCCCCCTCCTCCCCACTTTATAAAGGACCTGGGTAGTTCTCCATTAGTGTTACTCGTGTTGATGGATAACTCTACAAAATTCCTTTAGACAGATAAATAGAATGCAAGATACAAGCCACATCCTAGACTGTGACTGTGTGACACCACTCCAGTAGGGTGCAGTTCTGTAGGTAGTACACCATCAACATGAAGGAGACGATGTGGAAAAGATGCAAACTGCCACTGCTGCCACTCTGTTCCTTCCCAGCTCTCAGAGTAAGAAGCCTGATGGACAAAAATGAGTGGAACCTCATGCATGCTGGCCACTGCAACTGATGAGCGTTCAGATCTTGAACAGGATTCAAATTAACTCCAAATTTGAGTACATACATTTATTGTCTCCTTGCGATTTAAGTGTACCTCCATTATAATTGAGATGATCCAGTCACTGGGACCCTGTAATACAATCTTCTTGCCTCAGCATAGAAGACTAAGGCAGGATTCTGTGGCCTGAACTTAGACAACTCTTATTTTAAAAGTGCTGTGATGAGATACTCTGCCTGACTTCTTCTTCTAATCTGGATGGGTGATAATCTCCTGTAAGACCTGTGTCATACATCCCATTCATGCAGGCATGTTCAATATGCTTGAGTATTTCATGTGGCACTCGCAGCCAGTATAATTGAACCCCACCTCTAGTGACTGGTTGGCCCAGTAGCTTTTGGGGTTCTCTCTCTTGTCTGTATAGGCTAGGTCTCCATGGACAGTCGTGGCAGCGTAGGCAACGTGGGTGCACACAGATACTGGAGTGTAGGTGCTTGATTTGGCTGCCTAACCATAAGTGTGTGTCTCCATTAGGTATGTGCTGGCTTGTCCTGCCTTGCTCCAGCTGCTGGTCCAAGAGGCAATCAGTCTCCTTTAAGTCCTCTGTCATTATTTGTCAGACTTTTGCAGGTGTCTTGAAACATCTGTAGCATATCTTAAATCATGTTAAAAGTATGCATTTAAGCAACTATGTTGAACTTTAAATTATTTAATCTTGAAATTAATTCAACCCTTTCATACAATTTCAGTGAACCATGCCTTTTAATACCTGGTGCAGGTTCAGAGCAATTTAGATTCACATTGTGCTAATTATGATTTTCTATCCAGTTGCACTTGCACGTTCCTTAGTTGTGGAAGAGGATTAGGGACACAGCTTACTTGGTTCTCTGCATCTGGTGATAGATCTTATGTACAGTGGTAGTTGCAGAGAGAATTTTCTTTAGTGCTTAGAAATTTAACATTAAATTTCCCGCTGTTACAGATGGTATAAAAAGGTACTTACTTCTAGCTTTAGCTGTATTTCTGTTTAAAAAATAAAACCAAACCCACCTAAACTCTGAAACTGGAGAGGAGAAATTTTTACTTTGGTCTAGGGGTATTGAACTAATTTTATGCGTGGAAGGCTCTGTCTGATGTTCTAGGCATGTCATACCAGAAAAAACATACTGGAAAGATAAAAGTTAAATTAAAAAATCTCATTTATTTACTGTTACTTTTTCAATTTCTGTCATTTACTTCTTATACCTAGCAGTAAATGAGCTAGTCCATCAAGGTAGTTACAGTGTTTCTGGACTTAAACTTGTATGTCTACTTGGCACTGCACTGTATAGTGTGGCCTTGCCCGCCCATGTCAATACCAGCACTATGTGTCAAAACACGTCCAAATCATGGGAATTGACAGGCTAGATTAAGTTGTTCTGCAGGCCACATGTTTGACACCTCTTCTTTTGCCAAATAATGTCTTTATTCTTTATGCTAGCACTTTCCCTAGAAGCTTACCACTATGACGTTTATTGCTGTTTGTGGCTCTAGTAAAACTGTACAGTCTTTTGTGTACTGCAAGGCACATAGTTCAGATTATGATTTCCTGAGAAGGATGAATTTCAAAAAGCCTCTCAAATCTGCCACTTATGATCTTTTTCAAAAAACATGTGCTGCAAGATACATGTCAGAGAAAAACTGAGATTTGTTCATCTACAAAGCAGGTCTGACATGAGGGAACAATATAATTCTGTTCCAGGTCATTGAACAATGGCTTGCTATAATTGTATAGGTCCTGAATGGAGTCAGTTTTCCCTAAACTTCTGGTACTTTGCCCAGTGGCCTGACCTAACCATCATATGTTTTCTTGGGCTGCCAGCGGAAAAACTTGGTGCTTTTGAAGACAGAGGGAGATCTACTCTGCCTAACTTGTGTGCCTCTAGAAAATGATTCAGCCCACGTAGAGTAGGTATCTACCTCTTTTCATGAGATAATAACAAACCAAAGAGAAATGTTAAGTATTACATTCACTTACTTGTCTCTTGAAGATGAGCAATGGCAGGAGGAATGGCAGCATCCATGTTTTTACACAATAATGTAGTCTGTTAGACCTGCAAGAGTTATGAAACCATGAGGAGTGTTATCAGTGCTCTACCAGCACTAGGTAGAGCACATAGAATTCTTGGCTCAGTTCTTTGGATTGTGTTTTTATTCAGCATTAGACATTGTATTGCACCATTTGGATTGCAGCATAGGGGCTGGGAGCCTGCGGCCCTCCTTCGCCCCCACAGTGGATTGCCTTAGCCCCTGGGCTAGTCAGGCTTGCTCTTGTTTGTCCCCTTTCTGTTCCTGTGAATCTTCCATGATTTGCTGCAGTGTCCTGGTTTCACAGGGAAGGTCCTGCAAAATGCAAACGTACCCAGCAATCAAAAACCCCTTTGTCATTAAGTCCTCTTCTGGAAGACAGTGATAAAATCTTCAGGCAGAACATTCCTGTAAATGAATTAAATGTTTCTTTCTTAGGTTAGGCATTCTGAGTATTGTGTAGACAGCTAAGTGTTGTACTAGAAATTAATCAAGAACCAAGAAAATAGTTAACAAGATAACTAACTAATAGATAATGTCTAAATGTCACAGAAAATAGACAGCGTGCTGGATCCTACTAGATCCCACCCCCTCCTTTATTTTTAGTATCGAAGATGTAACTCATTTATGTCTGCAATTTTAATGACAGATAAATTTCAACTTGATTCTACTTATTCTGCTGGAAATCTTCATGGCAACTACTGTGATCATTTCGGCTAGGTCTACTGAAGACTGCTGTATGAGAAAGAAAGTAGGTACCCTTAAGGATTAAAAGTCTTTTTTTTTGTGTGTGTGTGTGTTAAAAAATACTTGATTTTTCTTGTATTACATACATTGACAAGTTACTGGCGACTCCAGTATATATAACTTCATATTACATGGTAAAACTAGATTTGAACAATAAATAAAAGTACTGTACTAAACAGTGATAGCCTCTTCTACCTTTAGAGTGCAATTGGCCCTCTGCAAAATGACCTGTTGCTATACAGCACTGGGTTGTTTGAATGTCTTATGAACAGGCATGGCAAAGGTTTTATTTCTGTTTTGTAGAACAAAACTTAATGACACATGAAACATTAGAATGCTGTGACCTGTATGTATGCAAGTAATGCCTTTTTGAAGCCTGAGGTGGAGAAAGTATTTGTCGTGTATGCCAATTTGGTGGTATCTAGACAATGAACATTGGCTTCAGGATTTGGGGCCATAGGTAAAATTCTCTTTAGTCACAACTGCTCTCCCAAATCCCACCCTCATTTTTGTACAACAGTACTTCTTTTAGGTACTAATGAAGCAAACGTGCTGTGCCATTTTGTGTTCCAGTGGAAGTATTGCTTGCTAGATAAAGTCATGTAGTGTACTGTCCTCCTTCAGTTACTGTTTATCCACATCAGTAGAATTTGAAGGCTCAGGAAGAAAGTATGTATTTTGAAGGTGGAAAGGGGAGACAAGGTGACCATATTTCGTTGTTGAACTGTGGTTGTATAACAGCTAGTCCGGAACTGCCTCATTAGTTTTTAATGTGAGTGATGGGGTCTGACACTGGCGAACACCGTGGTATGTCACTGTCAGCTCTGATGGGCCAGCCAGACATTGCATGCCACTGTTAGGATCTGTAACAGGTACAGGTTCTACAGGATATTAGAGAAAAATGTATTGCTTTGTGTATTTTTTTGATCATGATTTTTTATTCACCCCTAGAATACTGCACATGACAATACCATCGTTTTGAGCAATGTCAGCTTTCCTACTCGAATTCTGAAGTCATACTCAGTAAGAAAAGCATTGTTTTCTTTCATTAAACCAATTTGTTCTTTCATCTTTCTAAGTGCTAAGCTTCTTTAAAGCCAGGAAGTGATCAGAGTAGGTAAGAGCTGAAAGAATAAAGACAGAAATGAGCAGTATATCTGAAAATGTTTCCTTTTAGAATATTGCAAGATAAATGGTAACTGCCATATATAACAGGAAGGAGACTACTTAATGACTTAAGGATAAATAGTGTAAACTGAACTAGTGTTCAGTGGAGCTAATAAATGAGAGCATAATGTATAATGAAGCTGATCTTGTTTTCACTTAAGGCAGATGGAGTTTTGCCATATTTTAGATCCGAAAAACATTGACTTCATGCATAGCTAATAGCATAAATGCATTTTTTTCGTTCCAGTGAGTTCCTTTCTGTATGCAAATAGGAAATTTGGTGTTCAAATGTACTGTTAATAATTTGTGTGCTCTTCTTTGTTTCTAGGTAATTGAGGTGATTATTGGAATTTCTTCAGTATTTGGTGGAATAATTGCTTTGAATATGGATGTTCTAGTCGCAGGTCCATATCTTTCAGTAACGTTCTTTTGGATCTTAGTTGCTGTAAGTAGTGCAAAATGAAGGTACTCTTTTAAAACAATGTCTTTGGTGGTTTTTTTGTTTTGTTTTTTTTGTTTTTTCTTCATTTTTTGCCCTCCCTATTGGAGTATTTATTTGGCCCTAATAGTAACTGGCAATTGTTGCTTAGCAAATGAATTAACGCTTCAGTATACTTTTATATTTATGCAATATGCTTTTCCATTTTGATTTACAACGCTTTGGTTCTTATAAAATGTTCTGATACATTTCCAGTCCTCAGTTCAGTAAAATGGAAATGAGTAATAAAACAAGCGTATTGGAAGTGAAGTGTTTTGTCAAATAAGTCCTAGGTTTTAGAATATTTCAGGCTGCAAAATAAAAAGTTGAGTTTAGTTTCAGTGTGGTAGAATCCTTAGAACATCATCTTTAGCCTGTCAGCCTTAACTGTCTTAAAAGCCTGAGACTGTGACTGGTAACCCTTGTCTCTAATAACAGCCTGTACCTAGGAGCAGTGGATTCATCAAGAATGCTGTGCTACCCTGCTTGCCACGAATTGAACCCGCTGAGAAAGAAGACAATGAACATTAGGTTTATATATGGCTCTCATGTCTGGAAAATCCCTCAGCATGAAGTGGAAAAAGATCATAAACAAGTTTTTCAGCATTCAGAATTCACAAAATTCAGTAGGGTTCATTAGGTTTTTATGTAGAAGTGTCAAGTTTTGATAATCATATTTCAGTATGTGTAGGTTTAATACATGATACTCATTAAATGCAAGTTAAATGAAGATTCGTTTTATCTCCATTTGACTAATTGATTCCTAATACTGTCATAATAAGTCTATACAGTTTTACCTTTTCAGGAAATTCAGGATGTTGTCTGTGACTGGTGGAAATCACTGTAACTCAATTATAGTTTTTGTAATTTTCAAGTAGGTAAATATTTATTTTGTTACACTTTTTTGTTTAGTGCTTTCCAAGTGCTATTGCAAGTCACGTAGCTGCTGAATATCCAAGTAAATGTCTGGTAAGTGTGTAAAATTCTTGGATTTTGTTATTAGAGTGGAATAATGCTAAGATAGCCTGCCTGTGATAGTGGGCACTACTCATATTTGCTCCCTTGGTTTTAGTTACTTCTACAAAATGTGACAAAAATATGTAGCATAAGTGTAAGCTGATATTCCTGAAAAGACATCTGTTAGGTCCTTTGGAGACTTAATTCCACCAATTCTAGAAAAGAATACAGAGGACTGTTTGTTGGGGTTTTTTTTGTACTGGTTCCTTGGGAATGGATATTACTATAGGAAAATTACATACCTCGTATAGTATGCCCAGAACTGCTTTCATGCTTCTGAGCTGAGGTCCTTTCCGTTCCGTTATCTGCACGACTAGCAACAAGGACTAAGAATATTCAGTAGAGTGTATTTATTCCTTGACTGTCCCAGATGTGTAGTTAAGCCTCCTTAAAACATCTGTTCTAAGTTATAATCATGCAACCATATTTAAGTCAGTAATGAGGCATGACCAGAACTGAAGTCAGAATTTGATCCTGTAGGGATGATATTTGAATGAAAACTTGGCTGCTATCATATGGCAATAAATTTACCTCAGAGCACTCAAATTTATTTGTGTAGCTATTTTAGGTTGTAAGTCTACAGTATCTGCTGTTAATTCTCATGATTTCATACAAACTGAAGAATAAATGATAATTCTATAATGGCTCTCTAAATTGGGTATTGCTTCCTCTATCTGCATATGAACGGCACTTCTAAAATCAAACAAAAAGCCCATCATCCATATTAAATGGAAAATGTATTACAAAGCAACAGTGTTTTGGCTAGGAAACTTAATTTATTCAAAGCTTGCTTCTGTATCTCAGTGCAATGTGGATGGCTTTTAGTGTTCGTCCCATATGTGTAATCTTATATACTTTTACACACTTTTGTTATGCTTGCTTCAAGGAGATATAGCTGACAAACTGAAGCGTTGTTTTTATTCTTATTTGACATTTAATATCTTATTTTTTAGGTTGAGGTCCTGATTGCCATTAGCAGTGTTACCTCTCCATTGTTGTTCACTGCTTCTGCATACTTATCCTTCAGTATCATGCAAGTTGTTGACATCTTTAAAAATTATCCACCTGCTGTTAAAGTACGTATTTTTATGCACTTGGAAAATTAACATCTATCTATTACAGTAGCAACACAAGAATGAATTAGGAAGTATAACAAGACAAGGTACTGCATTATAAAGATTGAATAAAATGTTACAGAAATTATTCAAAAACCCTTATTTAATGATATAATTTTAAGTATGTAAATCTATTGCCACCCTGGAATTATAGTTAAAAAAATGGTATATTATGCTAAAGAATCAGTGAAAATAATATGTAATATGCTGGACTCCTTGAGGTTTTTATGAATTTGTAGTATATAAATTAAAGATTCTAGGTTTACTTGAAGAATACATTTTCTGTTTCTTAGGACGTCTACCAACAGTTGGGATTGTAAGCTTACATCTCGATTCATTCAAAGCCTGGATTGGGGCAGAGAAGGAAAAAAGTCTGCAACTCTTAAAGCATTTCCATATGAAGTGTTACCAGTGCATTGCTGAAGAGCTTTCTAGGGCTTTACCATCAAAGTGTTTGGCAATCCATGATGTTCAAAGAACCATTTATGGGGATTAAAATGCTGTCAATAAGAGTCTTGATGCTTAGTACCCACTAGTCCTTAAGTAGTCTTGTAATTTTAGAAGAAGAAAGGGAAAATGTTTCTTAAACTGAGGTCTTAGGGACTGGAAGACCGCCTTTTGAGTATGTGATCCTGTTCTGATACTGGAGGAGCACAGTGTATTGTTGGACCTCAGGAGGTGGCCACAGCTTACATTTTCTTTTTAAGTAGCTTCTCCTGTCATACATGTTTGGAGACAGAAGACTGGACTGTCTAGACAGTTGGTGTGACCCTGCAGAACATTTCTTACATTCTTATGCTACTTTGTGTCTGGATTCAGCAAGAGTGGTCTGCTCTGCAAAGGAGGGTGAACAATTGAGCAGAAGGTGACAGCAAGGCAGACAAGAACAGTGACCTCATTGGCAAGGGGTGCAGTCCTGCAGTACCAAAAAAAAGAACAACAAGGCAGGTCTAGCCATGGTAACCAGGTTCAGCCAATAGTTCACTGATTGCCAGACAAGTCCATAACAGTGGGGCAGATCCAAGGTCAGCCAGGAATTGAGGTCAGCAGGGCAAGGTCGGAGCCAGCAAGGCACAGGGCCAGGCCCAAGCATAGCTGTGACATTGCTCAGGTCAGAACCAGCAGTAAGGTTTTAGAGGATGTTTTCCTCAATTCTGTTCTATTTCTAGAGGAAAAGATCATTTGGCAAATTAACATCTTGTTAAAAATTATCGATCTGTTCTACTTTGAGCAAACTCAGGCAGTCAAATTTTAATTGAAGCTTCATGCTGAAATAAACTGTAAATTATAATTTGAGTTAAAAATGAAATCTAGATACAAATCTCAAGAATATGGGGGTGAGAATGGCAGAAAATATTCAAGTAGTTAACATATTCATGTCCCTATTTTCAGCAATCTTATGATGTACTCCTGTTGCTTCTGATGTTGATGCTGCTAATTCAGGCATGCCTTACTATTGGAACTGTAATACAGTGTGTAAATTACAAGACAAAAATGAAACTACATGATTCATCATGGACAGCATCACAGGTTAAAAAACAGGAATACAGAACAACAGAGGTATGTATTTATACCCATTATAAAATTTAAAAATCCATATTTAAAAAGATTTTTTGGGGCAATGTTTCCTGTTACTTAATTCAGATCACCATTAAAAGCTGCTCTGTAAAACTGTGAAGATGTTAATGCACTGGTGAATTTTGTAATAGAGATAATATTTTGCTGGTTAAATGATAACGGGCATGACAGACACAGTATCTGTAAGTCTGTGACAAGTCCTGTTAATAGAAAAACAGTTTTAAGGTTAAAGCCCCCATTTGTTCTTATTTGTAGTATGGGCTGCCAATTACAGATGAGGTTCATCATTGTACTAAGGTAAAATGGTAGTCCTACTCCACAGGGTGCAGATCCATAATCTATTTATATGTCAGAATAAAGTTATAGAAAAGATCATGGGCCTTGCATGACCATGTTCTAATAATGAGATAGGCATTATTAAGAAAGGAACGGATTTTATGCTTTCAATGTGAGCAGAAGTTTTGGGCTATGGAATGAGAGTATTTGGTATAGTTGTACCCTTTCAAAGCTTGCTGTGGGGGAGTGAATTTACTAAGCTGAGTTAGTTCTCTTAAGATCCCTAAACTTTGAATGGGAGGAGTTAAGAACCTGGAGTGTAGGAACAACAATGGGCAATCTGAGTGAGTGGCTGCTTGTGCTGGCCAGTATGAAGTAGTGTGCAGAGGAGGGTGTCTGGAATCCCACGTCTCTGCATGTCCTAACTACACTACCAAAGTTGGTGATAAAGGTCAGAATTTTTATTTCCCTCCATTTCCCTCCTGCGCTTACATGTTCAAGCTATCCTTTCAGATACAGATTTGGCACATACCTTTTTTAGAGCATGGTGGTGCCAGTATTACTGTTACCACTTTTCATATAGTCATTCAGGGCTAGAGTGCTAATTCAGGGACTGGGGGAACCCAGCTTTCTTCAGCCTGCACAGGTTAACTACATCCATCTTCTGGCACAGCACTGTAGCCCTTAGGCTTTCCTCACCTCTGCTGTACAGAGCAAAAGTCCTAGTAAAGACTAGGAGAGAGTAACTCACGTTAGCTGGATGGTCATTGCATGGCCCAGCACTAGAAAGAGAGCATGCTGGATTCAATTCCTGCTCTAGAAAGAGCATCTGCATTGAAACAACACTGGATAGAAAGCATTGGGAGCAGGGACTGAAATTCAGTCAAGTCATTATACAGCTAGTAATGGAAAGTGGAAGCTGTGGATTTATGTCCCCTCAGGCTGTTGAGGGCATTTGGTGTATGTTGCTTATTTTCTGGATCTGTGTCCCAAGAGTTATGTTCTGTATAAAAGATGGAGCACAGCAGCACTTCCGCTGCTACAAGTCACATTTTGGAGCACAGGTCATGGCATGGCTAAACAGATCAATTCTGGGGATTTTTACATAAGTATATTCCTAGTTTGTGAGTCACTGAGAAATTGGGTGAGTGTTAAATGCTAAAAGGAGCACTTTGTCCAGAAAAGTAAAACCTTTTTGCTTACCATTTAGTATTGAAACACAGGAATATTGTTACAGGTGAAGCTGTAAGTCCCTTTGGCTTCTCAGAGAAGACCTTGGTTTGCTTGCATGTATGTAGATAAATCTTGCATCAGTTGCACTGTATGGGGCTACTTTTGGCTTAGGGTTTAGAGATTTAGGTGCTAGGGCCTTCAGTCACATTTTGGAAAAAATCTTGAAAAAGTGTCCTAAGTAACATGTTTAAAATAGGAATTTGGCCAAGTTTATTTGACCCAAATGTCTCAAATATTATACAGTTTACACTATTATATTTTATATCATAAATGTATACTATACAATATACAAAACTATACAATTTACAATGTATAGAATATTTTAATAGCTGTGACTGTAACTATTCATGTTTACATTCTCCTAGCTTCTCTCAGATATTTTTTTGCTTGAACTTCAGTTTTTAACCAAAGCATTGTTTCATGTTTCCATTTGTCTGAAATTTGTTTACTTTTAGGTTTCCAATAATACCTTAAAGGATTTTGACAAAGACAAAGCCTGGAAAGCAGTTGTGGTGCAGATGGCTCAGTAGTTTGGATTCTGCAAATGCAGCCAATACAGTACAATCCAATACAGTAAATCAACTGTTTGAATTAAGGCTTAAAAACTTTTCAGTTTATAAACAGCAATATAGTTACAGCAGTAGGAGCCAAGAAAAAACACAGTAAATAATGTGTCTTTCTAATAGTTTTGAAATATATTGAAAATATTTTTAACACATCTGTCTTTTCTGTTCGTATCTTTATCCTAGTGTTGCTTTAGAAGATACCGTTAGAAAAAAGGTAGAGTCACATGGATTTATGCTGATGGCAAAGTAAAATATGACAATATGTAGTAGGCTTCATATATTTGCAAGAGATTGTTATAACTGCAGTTATGCAGTCAGTGTAACTGGTAAATGCTTTTGTAAAGTTATAAGTACAAAGTCATAATTGATATTTTTGCTTATACTTCACTTTTGTAGGAGTTGTAAAGTTGTTTTGCATCTCATTGCTTTTATATAAATAAAAGTCTTTATTATGTGGAAACTCAAGAATGTGGATTGACATTCTAATTGGAGAGGTGAAAACAGAATATTCTTTCCCATTAAGCTTCCATTTCTGGACTGTTAAAGGGGGAAGGGGCTTTTTCTGAGTGGCCAGGCACAAACTACTAGCCAAAACAAAAAAATAACAGAAGCAATCAGCCAAATAACAGGAGGTATCATGGATATTAAAAGAGCTTTTTCACCTATGAAAATGTATTTTTAGGAATATTACTTTTCATTTATTTATTTTCCTGACTATCTTTAAAACTTACAGAACCTAGCTGCCCTTAAACAAGGGATATCCCCCATACAGATTGCCTTTTCCTCCTAGCTGAATTATGTATATAATCATGCAGATTTCAAACACTGTAAGAATTTCCATGCTAATAGGATCTTTGGTGTAACTAGGGAGATAGCTGCTGACAAGGTGGTGAGGTTTTTATTATTTTTCTGTTTTTCTTGTTTTATTGATGTTTTTTCAGAGGTTCTAGACTTTGAAGTTCATTCTTTTTTAATCTGAAATAACCCAAATCATTTGTTCAGAGCATGCTGCAAAGCTTGCCTCTTTGCTTTTGCGGAGGGGAAATAAAGAGATAAAGGTATGTACAGTGCAGAGCCCTTCAGGTATGCTAGCATGTTTTCTTTTTTTGGGGGGAAAGCTGACGATTATTATGGCATTTTAATACATAGAGAATACTCGATTAAAGTTTAGAGCAGTGCTTCTTAAGAGCATGTATATAGCAACCTTTCTGTTCACCTAAAATAGCATGTGGTTTTGGTGGAGACTAATACATAAACAGTAAGAGGATGCAGCTGCTGTTTCTTAAAAACTGCCAAATCTCATACCTCTACTGATGGTACTTGTGTGAACATTCTCTCAACAAGGCAGGTAGATAATAATGTATCTGCTACAATCTTACCATTTTTATGAATAGAAAAAGTTAGTTTTCAATCATACACTATTTTTTGAAAGTTGCAAAGAAATAGTGACAGTTCTACCTAAAAATAAACATCCAAACAATTTTCTAAATCTCACGCATGGATTGAAACTAGACAAAGACTGTAGATAGTGTAGAAGTTGTTCATGAATCACTGTAAAGATAGTCATGTGCAGAACAGTGCGAATATATCTTAATGGTTTGCTTTCTTTTATGTGGTAACACACTTGCCTTCGTTTAACTGAATCTGTATCTTCAAGAGATCATCTGTATCTTTTCTGTCAAATGATTGGCTGTGGTTATCCAGAAGGGTAGATATAAGTAGATATTACTTCTATTACTGACCTTGGTTGGAAAAGAAATTAATGGGGAGTTGCACATCTGAAGTAATTTCTTTTCCACAAAATGCTTATACTAACAAGGTGCTAAGGGACTTTAACATCCTTTTAAGTCAAATGGTTTGAGGTGCTCTTGTCCAAACAGTAAAAACATTTTAAACAGCTACTGATTTTTGTTTTGCTGTCAGCAGTGGCTAGGAAGAACCTAATGACAGGATATAATAGGGGATATTTACCTTTCTTTTAATAAGAGGTGAAGAAAATAGCATTCATCAAAAAGAAAGAGGAAAACTAAATAGGCTAAACAGAATGATTAAGTTACAGTTTGGATTGACCCTGAGTAATGGTTGAGATATGTGACTGTATCTGAAGTTTTTTAGTCTTCTTAGATTAACAAGGGTAAGGAATAGATGGGAGTAAAAAAAGAGGTTGTTATAGAACTACCAGCCATAGATTCTGCTTTCCAGGGAAGATGAACACCCCTGGGCTCCCTGCCTGGCCATGGCTCCCTTCCCGCCCTGTTGAGCACAGCAGGGACTGCACAGTCTGCCAGGTGCCAGGACTTTTCCCTGCACACCTAGTAAACTAGGAGCCCCACCATGGATACTGCTCTGAAGGTTAAATTTTCTTATCCCATGCAAGAAAGAAAATCATGGAGGTAAGAGACAGGCTTTTAAAATCATAATTAATGTGGCTGCTGACTTGAAAAGCCTTTCTCAGGCAGAGAAAGCTTCACTGTAAATCTCATTCTGTGGGTAAATGCTTTTGTAATTCAAAGCAACACTCCCTGTCAGCCCTTCTTTGCCAAGTGATTTTGTGTGTTGGTGTTTGACACACAGTAAATCTTGATTGCTTGCAGCTTTAGTTAGGGTGTGCTGGTAGATGATCCGTTTCCACAGCACAGCTGGGAAGCCTGTTCAAGGGAAAAAAATCATACCCCTCTTTGGGGTCAGCTTGGTGTGATAACAGTGTATGTGCTGTGTTACAAGGGTTTCTCCTTGGAACTGAGTGGAGAGTGCCCATTCCTGCCTTGCTGGATTTCAGTAGAATTATTGCCATGGACTACTGCTTAGCTTATAGCAGGATTTAGGGTCCTAGCTTAAAAGAAAAAAAAATAGCCCTAGGTAAAATAAACAAACAAATCTGGCTGAAGCATCTTCTGAAAAACTAAAATTGTGTGCACCTGGTGCATGAATCCTTCCACAGCTACCAATGTAGCTAGGAAAGCAGAAGCCGTTTTAAGAGCATTTTTTAATCCTCTTTGCTCCTGCAGGCAAATTTCTTGTAGCATCTCACCAGGAACAAGGACACACAGTTGACTATTGGTATGTATTTTTTTGTTGGTTTTAGTGGTAACCTGCCTTACAAGAACAGACGAGTGAGGAGGAAAACTGTGGTTAGGATCCAATTTATCAAGTCTCACCTTTGGTGTTTCTATCTACTGTTTTTCTGTGAAAGACCTGTGCCTAGTTATGGTTAGAAAAGCAGTACGTAGTTTCGTTGAACCTAAGCTCCTGTTGTGAGCCTGGGCTTAAAGTACCTTAGGTGCTCAACTAGAACGACAGATCTGGAAGAAGCGGTACACTGCCTATCCCGCAACAGGAATACGTTCCTACCATTCCTCTCCACCAGCTGAAAGGGGAGATTTTTACAAAGTGAATGAACTGATCTAACTCAGTGCTGAAAGGGGTTGTCTCCTCTGGCCTCTTCCCTTGTGCTAGCTGTGGCTGGTATTTGATTAAACTGGCAGAAAATTTATCAATTAGAAAAATGAATAGTTTCCTGCTGATTTAGTTAGTCAGCTTAGCACACTGCAAACTCATAGTGGCCCTCTTTAAGATCTTGGATATGACTTCATACCAATTGGAGGCAGAACTGGACTTCTACCTCACTGGAGGTAGATCAACAGTATTTGTCTTTTGTTAGTACTTCCTTTGTCCCTTCCCATCACATTCCTTCCCTATGTTTTGCCTTGGTCATATGATCTTTCTCTTCTCCAGTCCCCTTTTGAAAAAGTAGACTTGTACATGATCCGTACCAGGAATTACAACTTTAGACTGACCATGTAATTGGTTGGTTTGTGTGTAGATTGCTGTCAGTTATAGTTGGAGAAACTCCTTTGAGTTTCTCAAATAAAAAACTGCATGTTTTGTGATCTGGGTCCTGTGTTTCTGAAGTGAATCCATGAGATCAAAATAATAAAATCTGAATTAGTTCCAGAAACTGGAGTAGTCAGGCTTCCCTGGCAACTGATTTGGTTTTATAATGATTTCCTGTTTTTTTCAAATGTTATAAGTACTTTTGTTTGAGTGGGAAGTCCCTCAGGGAGAAACTGACAGAAGAAAATGTTAGTATTATCCATTTTATGAATAGTAGTATCTTAGATAAAGTATCTTTGAAAGATGAGTTTTGGATTATTTTTTTCCCCTTATCTGGTCTTACCTGTCTAATGCTAATATGAGATATTTCACAGTAAACTGTTTTTCTGCCCCTATATTTATAGGGAAAACAGCCAAGGAGTGAAATAACAAAGAGCTGAATGTGTTATGATGAATCAGATTCATGTGAAAGGAAAACCATGGCTTCTAGCTCTCAGCAATGAAGAAATGCATGCCCATGAAAACTGTATTGGCCAGTTACTTTCTAATCAGTGTTTCGTTAATACCAAGTTATGGCCATCAAATACAATCAAAAATTGCTTTTCATACTTCCTTTTTCAAGACAGGAGATGTCTACAGGTATAAAATAGCCTTACATAATGCTTACTGGAGTTTTCCTTTGAGTTTTTTTTTAACATTTATTTCCTACTTAACCTTTCTGTTTCATTTGTTCAAAAGTTATAGTCTCTTTAGTGAACAGGTTATAATTATTCTTTTTTGTTCTGTAAAGACAAACTGTTTCTGGAGAAAAAATATAAAACTGATACTGAATGTTTTGGGTTTTTTTTGGAATGAATTTTCCCATAGCTGAATCCATTTTTAAAATCTGATGTAGCTCCTAATCCAAGAAACCTTTTATATAGATGCTTGGTAGTGGCCATTTCCTCAAACAAAGGGCAGAGTGTTTAAGTTTAAACAGGCCCTGTTTTTTTCTCCTCTGCTTATTGTGAACTATGGAGGCTGAAATCCAGATATCCAGAGCTTGTAGGGATTCTTACCACCTGTATGTTCTGGAAAGGGAAAATAAGAGTGTTAAAACACTTTGTGCATAAGATGATTCGCTGTTTCGTAATGCATGGTTTTGTGCTTTATGCCGTCAGACTTTGGGCATCCAGAAGGAACCTGGAAATGTGTTCCTGTATTACCAGCTCTGCTTTGCAGCAGCTGCAAGAGGCCAAGTGCTTCTGCAGGGGCTGAGTTGCTAGAGGTTGCCCCAACATTGCTTGTTTTCAGAAGTGCCAGCAGAGGGGAGATGCTGATGTAGTGCCTCCTACCTCCGTATCTCCTACCTCTGTACCTCTGCCCCGTCTGTATAGGGTGTAGCCTGTCTTTCCTACTGGCCCCTATTGACAGTGCAGGGATTGTGACTGGTTCTTGGTTGTTGCAGGCTCACCATTTAACAAATAACCAGGATTAATATCAACTACTCTGGAGCTTGTTTTTCCTTGAGTCACTCAGGCTCAGTTCGGAGGATATGTACTCTCTGCCAGCAGTCCTGGTTTAAATCATCATGTTCTGCTGCTCATTTACCCATTTCCATTGAAGTCTATGGAAAGAAGTCTCATTTATTTCAATATGGTTCATCTTGGAGTTTTTGTATTTATTTTTATGTTCTTTCCAACATATGATTTATATAAAAAGTTACATAAAATCAGAATGATTTTATCTGCATTATATAAACACTGAAGTTCAAGGTTGAAGTGGGAAGGAAAAAGAGAGCATTAAAACGTCAACGTGCTCCATACTGTCTGCTGCTACACTGAGTTCCACCAGGACACCTGTGATGCTTCAAACTGATGTGCCTAAAAAACCCCAAATCACTCAAATTGCACAAAATCACTGCTCTGAAGAAGTTTTAAAGTTGCATTGGTTTCCTTACTCAGTTTACAATGTGGCTTCACACCCTCAGCTCAACTGAGGGATTGAGATGCTACAGCACAGGACAGCGGATATAGTGTTATCTCAAGACAGCATTTTTGCTGCTTACAACATTTTCAAACCCTATCCTAGACTTCCCTTTTTTGAGGGCTACATAGCATCACTTTGTTGGCAGTTGCCATTCTGCCAGTCTTTCCAGACTTCCCCATATCACTGTCATTTGCTGATCCATGCTTTTCAAGGAAAGACTTTTCCTAGATCGGGTGAGAAAGGAGAACATGGTGAGAAGAAGCTTTCCTTTTTTTCTGTGACTCAACTTATTTTTATTTCTTGTTTGGTCCTGGTGTTAATACAGTCTAAAATCTGAAATCCTACCCTGCTGACCTCAGCTGAAATTTTGATAGTTGGGAAGCAGTTTTTATTTCAATCCTTACAGATGGTTAAGGGTTACTTTCTGTTCTAGAAACTGCTGGTGTCCTAGCGTGCAGCATCTCTTGTATGTTAACTTCCATTTTTTGTGAGTATCATGAGCCAATACTTCAATATCTAGTCTATTATTAATCTGATACATAGATCTAGTATCTAATTACAGAGTATCTATTTCTCTCTAAAATCTAATCTGTCCTAATAATGATGCATTAGAACTTTAAAGGTAAGCCGTAATTGTTCTTATTGAGATGTCATGGAACGTCAGAGAATCCCCTCCCCTCCCAACAAACCAAAGCCAAAAAAAAAAAAAAAATTGTTATCACCAGAATGAAGTAGACGTTGTGGTAAGTAATCCAAGAAGATTTTGGCAATCCATTTTCAGTTAGTAGCATGGCTGAATTGGTTTTAATATATAGTGAGGTGGAGAAGTGAGAGCTTTTCATACAACTGGATAGAACATTGTTCTCCACAGAGGCAGTTGGGTCTGTTGTTACTTGTTGTGATTGCTTGCACTGAGGAGGGTTTAGTATTTAAATCTTACTTTGTGCCACCAAGGCTTGTTGGCAGGTGGGGTCTTCACACATTTGATAACAAGTGAGCAGGACAAGGCGCTTCAGCCTGTGTTATTTCTAATGGTGTGAATCCTAAATGCACTACAGCCCTTTAGGTAAGGAGAACTTCTAATTCACTCATTAGTGTTATTCCTTTAAGCAGCCGTGAATGAAAAGTATTGTGGGCATAGCAGAAAACCAAATCAGATAAAATTAATATTTTTTTATTGCTAAAATCAAAGGAACAAAGTATTTCAAGTACTTAGTTGCACTTGTAGCTATGGTCTGGTGAAAAAAATGGGTAAATTATATGTATTGCAGTTCATATTAGGGAAACTGGTTCCTAAAAATTTGCCTTTAAATGCTTTTTACTTTCCAGATCATCTAATTTTCATCTGCATTAAGAAACAAAGTTGGTTTATGTAAGCCCATAGGAAACTCAGGACTTTGTGTTGTATTTTTGCAGTGCTGCTTTATTTACATTCCAATGTTATTAATGTTATTATATAATTGTGAGACTATGTGAGGATAACACAATCAGTATATACATCTGAATTTGAGAAATGTAATAATTTTTTTGATTTTTAGACAATTTAATCTGAACAAAGTCAGATCTTATACAATTAATTCATCATGGGGTTTATGCTCTTCCCTACCTAACAGTAGTCAGCAGCCTCAGAGTTCAGGTAAAAGTGTTTTGTATCAAATCTGAAAAATTCCAGATCTCTAAGCCTTTCAGTATGTTAGTATTAATTTAAGTAGTAAAACTGAATAAATAGATAGATGTAGTCCTTAGCACAGAAATAAGAGAAAATTTTCCAATACTGCTTTTATTTATTGCTGCTTGGATTATAGTTGCTTTTGATTCTTTTCTTCTATAGGGCTAAACCATAGAAATGCACAAGAACTACTTTCTACCGGAAAACCAGACAAATACAATTTGGTAAGATTTCTAGAAAGGCTATTAAGGTAAATATGTTTGGTAATTGATTTACTCTTAATTGCAACCCCCCCATATTTGCTAGTAACTCCAGTTTCTCTGAGCTTTAAGTTCTTAAAAGTATAGATTGTGTACAAAAAGGTTGGAAAATTGTGAATATACTTTCTTTTTTCTTCTTTTTTTTTTTCTTTTTTAAGATATTTTTGAACACTCAAGTTTGTAGCTTTTTCTTTAATAATTTTATTAACAATTTTAATAGTGTTCTAAAATAATTTTTGTTAGTAATTTGTAAATTTTTTTTTTTTTTTTTTTAATAATGCATGGGGCTTTCAGCAACCTGATTTGGAGCTAGATGATCTCTAAAGGTCCCTTCCAACCCAAACCATTCTATGATTGTATGATTGTAATTTTAGGAAAAGAAAGTCTTCAGCCTCTGTGGATTGTACCCAGTAATTCATGTAAGTTTAAGGAAAAAAGAGTGGAGAAAAGGCTTCCTTGTACAAGTGACTTTGCAGGATGGTAAGGGGCATCTTTATTGTCGTTGTTGTGAAGATCCTGGGAAGAATGGTCGGGTACCTCACCAGCCTCTCTGATGTGGATGAGAAAACCTGTTTACTGTTAGCAGTGATCAGCACAAAGTGATTAAGTATAGTTCGCTTGTTTGGCTTTTCTAATTGCAAGGACTTGATGATGTGAGGGTGCTGAGAAATTCCAAGTGCTCCTGTTTTGAAAACAGAAGGTACAAGTGATGGAAGGAGCAGAAGAGAGAGAAAGTAGTTTAGCTGCTCATCACCATCCTATAGTAGCTACTGGGACAGAAAACTGTGATGGACTGAACACAGCATGTGCTTCACATGTTTGGAAAGGTGTCTGGGAAGGTCAGTGGTAATAAATGAGTGTTGCTTTAAACATCAGCTTTGCTTAGAGAAGATTTTTTGTTACTTGTTCTGTGCAAAGAAATCGATCTGCATAGTGTTCTGTGGGAAAACTGTGGGACTGAACACTGTGTGTATGTAAAATATATTCCCAGCTTGATCTAGAAGTAAAACCTTGCAACTTGAGCCTCAAATGTTAAAGAACTCAATCTCTTCCTTCAGTATAACTTTTTGTATTTTGATTTGGAGAGAAAGAATCGTAAGGAAAATAAAATATGAATTATCTTTTTCAGAGCAAAATAGTGCTAGTTTAATCATAGGCAAAGTAGGCAGATGTATATAGGGCAGCAGACCTTGGAGTGGCAACTGACCTCATGGCCTGTGTGTTTCTTCCAGAGCCATAGAATGCCATCTTTGCCCTCTGTAAATGATTTGATGTATTTGGGATGCTTGCTTGCAGGTGATAGTAGTTCCTTCCACAGTAGTGATTATTTTCTCGGCCCTCAAGCAGCTGAAGAGTGACAAACCAGTCTGGCCAAGGCTTTGGCATCACCATTCCATCTCTATGATGAGAGCAGCTTGGTTCCTTATACTCAGGGCAGCAAAATCAGTTTTGTCTGTGCTCAGAGATACTTTGAACTCACCTGGGACACATGTACAATGTCTTAGGAACTGTCAGTCTCTTGCCTATTTCTTAATCCTCTGGAGTTGCCCTTATTGTGTTCCCAAATTTCCCTGGTAGACTTTAAAATAACATAACATTGATACATGATAGGTTTGGCTTTTTTGTTTTGGGTGGTTTGGGTTTTTTTTAAAGAAACAAAAATACCTTGTGGTAAGAAGCAACTTGTGTTAACAATTCAGGTGACATTCATGCTTTAATGGTAAGATTATATACCTGTCTATTGGTTTTCTGTTTTGAAATATATCTTTGTTACCTGTAATATCTGTCATGACAACTCTTTCTTTAATTTTCTCCCTGTTGTAAAAGTTATTTTTTTTTTCTGTACAGCCACAACAGGCCAAATTTTGCTGAGAATAAGACGCATGACACAGAACAGGTATTTGCCTGAAGGCTAGCAGAAAGCGATGCCAGTAAATACTTGTTTATGCTGGAAAGAACTTGGCACTGTATAAGTTCAACATGTAATTTTGTAGTAAATCAGCCATGTATAAATATAAAAAGGATGTAGAGCCCTTGTTGAATCAGGTGTTACGTATCAGATTGAATTGCATGGGTAAGTACAGAGCTAGTAGTGACGGACAAATTTGTGCTTAATTTGCAGCAGTTAGGCAGTGAGCTGGTGTTACGTACCACCCAAGTCAACATCTGTGGCTCATGCCTTATCTTATTATATACTTGCACAAGCCAGTGTCAGTCTCCCTCTTTTCCACAATGGGAGATGGAAGTTCTCTGCATATTTTCTAGAAGTGAAGATTCATTGTGCCTGGAGAGCAGACAGAATCAAAAGAGTTCCACTGGCAGTACAGACAATTATATAGACAGTACAGTGGGTTATATTGTATTTTAAAAAATTAGCTTGAGGTTGTTTCATAGTCACACTATGCAAACATAAACTGCTGCTCAAGTGCAGGTTTTGAGTGAGCTTAAGAACTTCTGAGGAGTAGGGAGGAGAGATGGTTTGAGTCCTTCAGGTATGTTTGGGCCTACACTTAGCCCAGATGTTTAGCACTTTGCATGACTGGCTTTGTGAGAGTATTATGAGGCTTATGATGGCTTGACAAGTGCCTTGGGATATTTTTTAGAGACCACTCTAATGTTGTATGGCTCAAAGCTAGGTGGGATTTGTGTGTGGCCTAGATTTGGGCTGTCTGGGAATCCTGCATCTGCCAAGGTGAACATGTCTTCTGCCAGCATTGACCGCTTTGCACTCCAGAGTGAGTGCCCTATATATCAGAGGTATGTTATAAAGACAGTCTAATATTTCATGGAAAATCATGTTCTTCTGACCAAGTGATTGCAGTAGCTCATCCTTGCTGTGACTTTACACAGAAGTAGTGTGTAAAACTCTTTCCAGTCTGATATTGATATACTTAGTAATTTCCAAGCGTTTAAATCTATATGATGATTATGATGTTTTATATCAGTCTAGGATGGTAAGAAATGAAGACGTCTGTTTGTTCTTGACTGTAAGAAAGGACGCTAGTAACTGCCATACTTGCATTATAACTAGATGTTGAATTATTATGGAAAACCTGGCTCCTTCACAGCTAAAGTAAGTAGGTTGCTGAAATCCCATGGTCTCCAAATTGCAGATGGCAATTACTGGTGCTGCTAAGTTTCAAAGAAAAGGATCCGATTTCTTTGTAAACTTGATCACCAGTAAGTAAGATTAGAAGTTAAAAGTCTGAAGAGAAATATCAATATATTCAGCTTTACTATGCAGGGCCCCAGTAAGCAGTCAGGTCTTTACATCAGTATGGAGCCTGTGCACATAAAATTATCAATAAGGTCCATGTGAAACCACGTTTTGCTAAGCTCATAACATATTCATAATTAATCTTTGGAAAGAGGGGAGAGATGGAAAGAAAGTTATCTGCTTATTCTTTATAGCTGTAATTGTCAAAGGCACAAGGTTTTTTTCAAGTATTTGTATCAGCTTTTTGTATTTGAACACAAATGTAAATATTGCAGAGATGTCCCAAATGTTCCTATATTAGATTCCCAATTACATGTTCTTGCACAAAGCAAAGTATGTTAATATGTATGGTGAGATTTCAAGTAGCTTATTTGGATTTGCATTTGGCTTCAGAATTCAAAGTTGACTCTATTGTTGGCTTCAGAAGACAATAATTTAGGTGCTTGAGAAGTAAGTTGCAATTTTAGTATCTCCTTAACTGTTTAAGTAATGGCAGAGGAGTAAGGACAAGAGGAAGAGAGCAGCTATAAATAATGGAATTCTAGGGGTTAGATTTTGTTTTGCTTTAAATCTTTTCTTGGCTTAGGACCTGTTTTTTCAGAAAGTATGCCAACATTCTGCCAAGTGCAAAGTGCTTGAACTGATTCTCCTGCACCATGTAAGTGGCAGTTAGGTAGCAGGAGGCTGTGGCCTCCCAGCTCTGGGACTTGCCTCAGTGCTGCGTTATGGCTTTTGGTCATATTATCTGACTTGTTGGGTTACTTCCATTTTAGTACCCAGGTTTGGACATTAGGCTCTGTCTCTAGATGGTGAAATGGGAGAAAAGGACTTTCAGAGGGCTTCAGGTTTTATCTTCCTCTGTTCACTAGGGAGGGAGTCAAAAGAGATTGGTTACATACTGAGGCTGTAGTTTCGAGATGGTTTGAACAGAGTTAACTGCTGGACTAAAATTTAAAGTTGCATTCTACTTGACGTCCTCCTCTTCCCCAGCTTCCATTCCCTGCCCCGGACCACTGCCGTTTGTTTACCTTGAGTCAACTTAGGTACTTATTTCTTTTCAGAGTAGGCTTGTTTAACTCACTAATGCAGCAAATAGTTTTTTTTTTTTTTTTTTTCTTCTTGGAATAACTGAATTCATTCATTTTTTGATGAAATGAGTGCCAGAGTCTGTGCAGTGGCAGAGGGAAGAGTGAAACTGTGCAACTGAATATGAAAGGAAAAAAGCCAGGAAGGCGGGAGAGAGGAGAAATAAGCTGTTATTTTGGTTCAGACAAAATGTGAATCCTCAGCTCTTAGATAATCTTAAAGATAGGTGGGAGGAGTCCATACTACAAGTGATTTACTACTGAATAATAAAAGCATTTATGTTAACAATTAGAAGGCAGTAGGTCTTAAACAGTTGGCTAAATTAACTACATCCTTTTCTGAATTAAGACTGTTTGTCCATAAGGAAAAGGATCATTTGAATTAGGTATATATTAAGTAATAGAATAAGGTAGGGAGTATTTTTTAATAAATTGCTCTGTCTCTTAGGAATGCCTATTATGCTGGAGAATCTTGCAGTTGCCAATTTTAATTATGGTATGGGAATCAGGCTCTCTTATGGAAGAAGCATCCTTCCTTACCTCTCCCACACTTGGTTCCAGCCATGCATTCCAGCATTCCTGTCTTGTCCTGTAGGCTCTTGTGTTATCTGAGCTAACTCATTAGCTGACCCAAAGGAAGCTGTTCAGTTTATTGGGATGGATTGATTTTCTGATAGGTCAACAAATTTAATCATGTTGGCAGGTAGTCTGATGAGGAAGGCTCAGATTGAAGGCAGTAGGGGTAGCAGGACTATGCCTTTCTTTTGCAGCAGCAAGCAGCTAGAATTGGCTAATCTGTATGATTGTATCATATCATCAGAGCATGAAATGGGATCATTTTAGTGGAATTGCATGCTTAATAAAAATACACATTTCAATTCTTTTGTGTGTCAATGTTGTATATTGTGTCTCATTCTGGGTACTATGACGTGGTGGTGAAGTCAGAGCAAATGTATGTATGTGTGTGTGTATATTTTATTTTTGTTGGTTAAGACTGGACTCTGTTTAAATTTGAGAAATTTACACTGGTATGCTCAAGCAAATCCTCCTACCCTCTTTCCCCACTCTTAGGGTATTTGCATGGAATATGAAAAGTGAGATTTTTATGGGTATGTCTTTTCATCCTTTGACTGTTTAACCAGGAATATTTTTCTGTACCTACAACTTAATGCAGAAAGGTAGTGAACACTTGCCCATATCTACTAAAATGCCTTAGCATGTACCATGTAAAACATGCATAGATCTATTGAAATAATTAAACCATTACCATTTAAACAGGTGCTAAAATACCGTGTTGAGTTGGGTTCAGAAAACTCAACACCTTGCAACATCAAATATGGTCAGACACTTTCGGCTGTTTCACTGTGTATCTTCACTCCTGGAAGAAGATAGGTACAAGCAAAATCTACTGGTTTAGGTATGCTGGTAAATCCAGAGTAATGCTCTTATCATGGTATTGGAGAAAAAAAAAATGTTAATCCTCAAAATACCTTATTTAACCTCAGAATCTTTCAGAAAGGTGAAGTAGATTCCTTAGTCATTCAGCTAACTCTAGCATTTTAACATAATTTACATGACTAAAGAGTTTGACCTTAAAGAGGCAACCTTTTCTTTCTATTTCATGACAGAAAAGAATGAAATTTTCTAGCTTTTCAAAGCGAGCTTCTTTTATTAAGTTGCACAAGTTCCATGCCCGTTGTAATTTTTACACCACCTTTGAGATGGATCAGCCAGTGGGTCTTAGTCCATAGCCTATCGTTTATTTGAAAAGTGCATGCATATTTTTTTTCTTGCTTTTCTAAAAGCTATGCTGCTCATGTGTACTAAATACCTTCATTCTCTGAAGATAACACCTTCCTTTTTTAAATTTTCAGGATAAGAGTTTCCCTGACACTGAAGGGTATTACTTGCATGACAGATACTTCAAGCACAGTAAATAATTGGCAATGCAGCGAAAAAAGGTATTTTGGTTTCATAATTGAGTAGCTAATTTAAAATAGGCTTATCTTACTGATATCATGTGCTAAGGAACATCCATGATACTTGCCTATGAGTAAGCAGTACACAGAGCCGTTATAAGGCCAAAGAGTTTGAAGGGGCATGTACTGCACTGAACATGTAATTTACGGAGTACATACTTTTGCCTTAGGCTTCTCTGAAGCTCTATTGATCAGCTGACTGGATTAGTAAAGCAGCTGACTGGCCAGAGTCGCCAGTGCTGACTTTGCACCCTTTGCTTAGGGGAAATACATTGCTGCTGAATTTTCACTATTGTTGAAGTGAAAAATGGCCACAGTGCATAGGATGATCTTAGGAGGTATATATAGGCCCTAAAAAAACTTCCTCTCTTTTTTTTACTTCCACCCAGAATAATGGGTTGTTTCACTGGACTTCCCGAGAGTCTAATTTCCTCCTTTTCATTAGGAGGATTGTTTTTAAGTATAAAACCAAAGAGATTATGCAACAGTTCAGAAAGTATGGACACAGATTTACTGTCTTCCAAATGTGTAAGCCCACACATACAGAACTTTTAAAATGAATGTTAAAGTTTTTTAAGTGGCATGTGAATAGCATTCTGTCTCTTAAAATATATTTCAAATAAATGAATGTTTGATAACAAAAGAAGAGGAACTTGGCAGGGTTTTACTTTTGGAGCTTGATACAGTTCAGAGAAATGCTTCAGAGTAAGGAGGCTGGTGCCAGTCCACTGCCCAAACTGAATATCTTGTTCTATACTAGGTTAAGGGTTAGTCAAAGATTGATTTACCAGTGTTTAATTTCCAGAGGGCAAGGAAGCAGTGGAATTCCTTTACAATTATTAACGGATTGATTAAATTTAGTGAAACAGAACTTACAATAATGTGATTTATTTTAGAGGACTTCTGGAATACAGCAGCTTCTGTATTCTCCTTCAAGTGAGTTGTTTAAGTGCCAGCCGTAGAATACCACAGGAGGCCAAAGAAACACTTGTACACTTATAATAGTTACAGTATAACTGTAGGGATGGAGGAAGAAGTATTAGAAAAGCATAGTAAGGGTCCCGAATTCCTACTGTAATTCAAATCTCATTTTTGAAACAGAAAGGTTGACTATACCATGAAGACTCAAGATATTTTTGAACCCGGGAAGAACAGTTTTGAGTCAAATGGGGCAGATTTTATTCTTGGGCAGGACTTTAAGCCGTGGGTGACTGAAGTCAACACTAGCCCAACCAAATTTCCTTCAGCCCCAGTCACAGCAAAATTATGTACATGGGCACAAGAAGGTACAAACAAGGTTGTTCTCAATAGTATAAAAAATGGAAAAAAACCAAGGATACAGAAGAATTTTAATTTCTCTGGAAATGGGTGTGGAGGATATAGCATTCCATTCTGGTCAAGGAGAGCTCATTCTGGAAATTGCTTTAATGTCTAAGAAATGTTTTATTGGTATAGTAGCTTCAGTTTAAAATGGAGCACTTAAGTCAGTTGGGTATGTAAGAGAATATTCCTATGACTTCATGTGAAACTTGACAAATTCCTTCTTCCAGTATTATACAGGTCTCATGACAATGACTTCAAGCGAATCAGTTATTTAGGAACTCTGTACTCTGTAGTTCAGCCCAAAAATCTTTGTTACAATGGAAGAAATAAAATATTTTTTCTGTGCTTCTGAATCTTAGTGAGGATGTTATTAATTTTAATACATTTTTGTTGTTTGTTCTATGTCTGCATTCATTTAATTTACTTGAAAGTAGAATTTAGTTGTATTCAGTTTGTACAACCAAGTATATTGGATGTAAACAGGAGTTGTTTTTACTATTTTCATTACAGTTGTGTTTGGGAAACTAAATAAAATATCTAAGTCACGTTGTGCTGGAGACACTACCAGACCAATACTAAAGGTAACAACCACTTGCTGAAAACTTACCTACTAGGTGTAATAAAAGATGTAACAGATGGACAAATATGTCTAGAAGGATTGGTAAGATTAGTTGGCAATAGTTAACCAAGGAAGCTGATACTTTACAGGTTTTTTTTGTCTTAATTTGTGTTGATTATATACTCATATTCTTAAGTTTGTAGGTTTTCCATGTTGTCTGATATGCATTTAGAGTTAGTGTATGAGACTGTACAGTATATAATATTTTGAATCTGTCACTGATCTGTCTCTTTGTCTCCAGACTATTTTCAATCCATGTTCAGTTAATGTTACAGATCTCAAGACAGAAGGCTGTTCCCACCACTAATGTTAACATTACAGAATCAAGGATACCTAAGAGTCTTTCAACCAGCTGCCAAAAGCAAAGAGAGTCAATGGTACCTTTAGATTATGACAAACAAAATGTCGATATGGAAAAATTAAAAATGTTCATTGTAATGTACAAGAGTTCCCAACTAGGGAAAAATGTAAAGTAAAAGATGTGCAGAGAAAATCCTTTGGGCATAACAGTTTCCCCAGCTGTCCTGTACAATCTACACAGAGTATTTCAGATCCAAAACTTTTCCCACCTATTAATAAAAGCAGAGTGGAAAAAGATGCAAATTTCTGGAAAATAGATCATGCATGTCTTCCCTTTCAAAGAATGCATTCTTTTAACTGGCCTTTACATCAGTTTTCTAAAGCAACAGCTAGTATCCATTTAGCAGAGATTTAACTGTAAGTGTCATGAACAGCATTTTTATGAGTATAATGCTAATAACACAGGATAAGTTTTAAGTTGATTTGTTTATTTCTGGGTTGTTTGTGTTGGTTTTGGTTGTTTGGTTTTGTTTTTTTTTTTAATAAATAGAACTGTGCAAAACTTGATTAAAATGATGTTGAAGAAGATGATTTGTCATTAACAACTAACTTGCAATATTTTAAGCAGAACCCTTAAATATTTAGCAGCATTATTAGTGCAAAAACTGAGCATTGCTGGCTGGCACAGAAGGTGATAGATCTATGAGTCAGTAATTTGTAACCCATTTTCTATGTATGGAAAGCTCAGAATACAGGCAGTTGCACTTTTTTGCAGGCTTAAAGAGTCCACTTACCAAAGTGTCAGACTAGTGCTGCCAGGAGTGTGCAGAGGAAGAGCAGCACTGCCCCTTCAGCTGCAAGACTTGCTCAGCTTGTCTTACCCAGCTTATACCTGAGGCTGTTTCTGTAAACAGACCTGGATATAAAAGAACGGCAACAGTTCACAGATTCTGTGGGGATGAAAAAACTCACCAACTGGCGTTCCCTTAGTAAGTCAAAAACTTCATTGTATACATATCAATTCAAACTACTGATAGCGCTACATGTCTGTTAAGGCTTGTGTTATAAGGGGCTGCCCCTCCAGCAGCTCTGGGGATGGGGGTGCCTCCTGCCTGGCTGCTGGAGCCCAGCCTGGGCTGTCTTGAGGCCCGGAGTTCTCTGTCCCAGCTGATGGACGCAGCTGCTGCTTTTCTGTTTGCAGGTTCAACCAGCAGCAAGGCTGAGCATGCGTCCCAGAGACACACACCAGACACTGACACGGCTGGCTACACACTGCCATGAGGAGGCACTGCCTTCAACAGCACCCACATATAGGACCGCCAGGACTCATGTAAGTGCAGGCAGCCAAGCCACGTCATCCCCTTCAGCTCATCCAGATTGAAGCTCACTAGTGAAAGCATACCCACCCACCACTCACTCACTCTATTCACATGATGATTCGCAGATCCCTTGAGCAGCAGGAGCATGGCTTCTCTGTCCCCTACCCCTGCCCAGATCCCAAGCCCTCTTACCTGCTCCACAGGTCTCCTACTCACCAGCTGGTCCAGCTTAATGTGTGCTAGCAAACACACACGCACACACACTCATCTCACAGGCACACTACGCTTGTGGGTCCTCTCAAATACCAGCACGGACCCCGTGCCTGTTTTATACCTGTGGTGGGTTAACTTTAGCTAAGGGCCAAACTCCAGCTGCTCACTCCTGTCCTCAGTGGGTGCCATGGTTTAACAAAAGCCGGTAACTAAGCACCACACAGCTGCTGGCTCACTCCTTACACAGAGTCCAAGGCCTTTTGTGCTTCTCACCCCACCCCCCCAGCGAGTAGGTTGGGGGTACACAAGAAGGTGGGAAGGGACAGAGCTGGGGCAGCTGACCCCAGCTGACCAAAGGGATATTCCAGACCATATGATGTCATGCTCAGCATATAAAGCTGGGGCAAGAAGAAGGAAGGGGAGGACGTTCAGAGTGATGGCATTTGTCTTCCCAAATAACCATTACATGAGATGGAGCCCTGCTCTCCTGGAGATGGCTGAACACCTGCTGGCTGATGGGAACAGATGAATGCATTGTTTTGCTTTGCTTGTGTGTGCAGCTTTTGCTTTACCTGTTAAACTGTCTTTATCTCAACGCACGAGTTTTCTCATTTACTCTCACGATTCTCTCCCCTCTCCCACCACGGGGGGGAGTGAGCGAGCAGCTGCGTGGTGCTTAGTTGCTGGCTGGGGTTAAACCGTGACAGTACTGGAGGGAGAAGGGTGAGGGCAGGAACAATTTTCCAGCAGTGCTTCATCCTTTCCTGCCTTTTTCCGGGCACTGTGGGTGGTGAGAGGAGAAGTAAATACAATGAGGAACTCTTGATTACTCACAGGAGAAACTGGCTTGCTTTGGCAGGGAAGAAGTATCACTGGACACACTACTATGTCTAGTAGTCTACCTGGAAGTAAATCACTTCTTAACTAGACATTGCTGCCTAGATACAGCATACATGGTTCTAATAGTAGTTGCATTCACCCCTTGTACTGCAGACTTGTGCATGAATGACATTTCCAGACCCTACCTTCAGTTTTGGGTGTGCTTTGACTGCTTCTACAGATCGTAGGCAATGCTCCTAAGGTGCTACCTACTGTAACATTTGCCATCATTGCAGAATACTTGTCATTCTTGTAGGAAAGGGATGGGGTTGGGGAAGAGAGTGAGGGTCCCCTTGGATCATGTAGACCAAATAAGGTGTGATTGTTTTTGGACAATGAAGCAGTAACATGCTGGATACAGGAGCACTGGGCAGCTCCTGTTTCACCAGCCTGTCTTGTGGCTCTGTGGGACTTATGTGCCCTGCTAGTACCCTCTGCTGAATACCTCTTCTGGCTGCACAGGCTCTCTCTGGACAGGAGATGTCCAGGCACACTCCTGGAAAAGTGCAGCTCCCAAGTACTTCTGAATCATTGTGAATATTTTGTTGCGATGACAGTTACACCCCACACAGCTCCACTCCAGAGCTTGCACAACATGACAAGAAGCTGTTAAGTTATAAACACTCAGCTGTCCTGTGGTTGATGTGAGTGGCCCTGAGGCAAGATGACTGTTGCCTGGTGCAGGGAGTATGACTGCACACTAAGTTAAAAGAGGCGCCATGGGACTGTGCTGGCCATGGCCCTTCATCTCAAGACAGCTGGAATAATAATTATAAGATATGTGTGCCTATATTGGTGAGACATGAAAGTATGTAGTATGTACCACAGGATACTCTTGCAAAATGTAGTGTGAATGTGGCTATTGTGCTCCAAAGAAGGCTGGGACTTCTCCAGTATGGATGTGACAGGGACATGCCTTCCAGCCTAGGCTTTGATACGTTCATCTCAACAAAGTCTGTAAATATGTAGCCAAGGTAGAAATCTGTGTGGAGTTCTGTGCCTAAGCTCCTACATAACAAGTCACAAAATCCATGTCTGGCTGCTTAGGTATGTCTGGTGATATATCTGTCCTAACTTTTATTTCCGCATAATGCTCCTTGAACACACTTGAACAACAGTGGAATTATATTAGTGGTCTCTCTTGAAATATGCCATGTGTAGCGAAGCATGCAAAATTTGTGAAGACAGAAGGCAATTAAGAAGCAGGGACCTGGGCTGATGGTCCAGAGATCAGGCTTGACCCAAGAGAAAATGGAGAATGGGAAATTCTGGATTTTGCTCTGTACCCTAGGGTCTACCTCTGCATTTTATTAAAGAAACCTCAGCAGCCCAGATACCATCCTGAAATGTGCAAGTTTTGGACTCAAACCTTCTGGGACCAAGAAATGTTCAGATTTTGGCTCTTCTATAGCCTGGACCAGTGCTCTAATAAAGCTTTAGGGCACAAAGTGTCCACATTACCAAAGTGCAAGAGGAGGCACTTCCTATTAAGGTTTTTTTTAGGAGTCTTTATTCTTAAGATGGAGGGCATGTTGGCAGAAGCAGAATAGTAAATAATTTGCTATCATCTGTTCTTCAGGGATGAAGTAATAAAAATGTCAAACACAAGACAAATATAGGTAAGGTGTAGTGAGGAACAAGGAATAAAGAAATCTGTTATCAAGAAATTATTTTCAAGAATTATTATCAAGAATTAGAGTCCCATTTGAGGAGGGAGCCTGAGAGCTAGTGCCCATATAATTTCACATGCGTAGATGCTTCTACGTAAATGATAGTTTTCAAAAGATATGGCATAGGTCTATTATACTGCCCAGCTTTTAGTGGGAATGTTAGCCTAATGGGGGTTCCGTAACCTGACATAATAAAAACAATGGATAAACACTGTAATTCTAGGATACAAATTTTGTAGGAACGGTAAAGTAGATTGTGCTTATTTCAACATGATTTTAAAATAGCTTACTGTCAAATAAAGTAAATAACAATAAGGTTGTTGCCTGCTGAAGTTAATAACAGGTATTACAGAAACTAACTGGACTGAAACATTGTTCCTGCATAGAAAGAGTATGCTGTTAGAGCAGTGCTACTAACCACTTTATTTGGAAGGTGACAGAGGTGTGCTAAGAAATACCAGAAACGGTAAGAGAGAAGAAAACTTAATAAGTGCGCGACATCAGACATTTCTATGGAAACTGGAGGAGTGTTTCCTCAGGGCTGGATGCAGAAACTAAATTTGTAAACACTACAAATGACTGTTGCTTGGAGCAAGTAATCACAGACCCTACAGAAAGAGAAGAACTCTTCGTCTCTTTCCAAGCAGCCACTCAAAAATCCACTCTTCTGTAGTGACACAAGTTCAACATCCGAAAAATTTGTTATGCTAATGTGTAAGTGAAAGAGGAACTATCTAAAATGAGTAAGTCTCCAAAAGGAAATTCAAAGGAGCAGTTGAAAGGGTAGAAGCTTCCCAGGCATGAGTTTCTTTAAAAGTGATGTAGGGAAAACTCAGAACAGTACATGTATAAGATACCGCCCCAAAATGCCACCTGTAAGAAAACATCTTTTTGTAGCTCCTAATGCAGTATTTTTAAGAAAGGTCAATACCATCCTTTTTTAACCAAAGATGAGAAGGAAGCCTCCTAAAAAGTCTATGGAGCTGACTAGTAACGGAGAAGTCTATGGAACTCACTTGTAATGGAGAACTGAAAGGACACCTTTTGCTCAAGGAATCTAATGACACAGTAAAAAAATGAAGTGCTTTCTTGCTTGCAGTGGAGTTCATTACAGAGGAACCTACTGAAGGATGAGTTGGAGGAATTGTCGCAAATCGAAGTTTAAAACAAATATCTGAAACAGTAATCAAGCAGTATTCTACAGGGTCCCATAAATTGCAATTTAAGTTGCAAACCTACTAACTGTGGTGTGTGCTGAACTGGCTTGCTTGCAGGAAGCATACTGGTAAATGTTGTACTAAGAGTCAAGATGGCTTTTTGGTAGAGGGACATCATGCTTCCGATGATTCAGTCAACATCACAACGCTATTGTGTAAAAGATCCTTGATCTGCTCACTCCTGAATATTGTGTGTGACCCTCATTTTACAAAAGGGTATAGTAAAAATAAAGAGGTATATTCTTAATCTTAGAAAAAATAAGGGAGATATGCTAGAAATCAATAAAATTGTAACTGTTTTGGCAAAGGTGAGATAAGAATGGTTATTCTCTATTTTTCCCAAAGCAAGAACAAGGAGGGGAACCCAACTGAACTATTTGGAAGCAGTTTTAAAATCAAAACAAAGCAAATAAACATAGTTTAATTGTGTAACCCATTGCCACAGGAAGTTTTGAAAACCAAAAGGATAAATAGATGCAAAGAGTTGTTGTACAAATTCATGTAAGAAAGGTCCAGAAAAAAGCTATTGAAGGCTTTCAGTTCAGAAAATCTGTAAGATCCAGGTCATTGGAACTTGGCAGCATATATGTTAAAATAGTCCATGGAAGTAGCACATTTGACTTCTGTCTTATTTTTCCTAAGCATCTGCTACTCATCCTGTTGAGCACAGGAGAGTGGACTGGGCAGATCTTTGATCTGGTGTATTTTTATGTAGAGATGACAAAATTTAACTGTTACTTTTTAACCAAAATAATTAAATAAAAATTTGTTCAGCACTGTGATTGATACTGTTCTTTGTCTTCCAAAAATAAAGTCTTACTGGAAAACTGACAATCTGGACTTACATGAAAGTGTGTAAAATATAAGTATAGTAGATACATTGGAAGACTAGACATTGTCTTTTACCTGTTTATTAAAAAAAAATATTGGTAAAGCCAGATCCTAGCAGATGGTGTTAACTGTATGTTCCCTACTTTAACTGATGTAAAAAGTTTTGCAAGAGCACTGATGACAGGTTCTGGCACTGTCCTACTGAAGGATACCTCTCTTGGTTGTGAGCAAGCCCTGTCTATGGAGGAATAACTCCCTATTCCACCTACGGGCATAACACACCACATATAGCCTCCATATGAACCAGTGTGTTTTTGGAATACTTGTTCCTTGTGGTGGGTAGTGGGACTACCAGACATTCAGAAAGGTATTCCTGGGCATTTTGTTACTCTAACAGGTACTGAGGTGGTGTGACTCAGTTGTACCCTGCTTTCAGAGATGGTGGTGTTGAGCTGCTTTGGCAAAGCATGCATACTTCCCCAGTGTGTTGAAAATCCAAAAACTGGAGATAGGCTATAGAACAACAGGCTTCTCTTGATACTATTAAATAATAAGTGAAATAAGTTCAAGGCACAGATTTCTAGGGTAAACTAATCTTTTTTTCCTGCTGATGAAAATCAAGAAACCAGTCTTCCAAGACTACCCACCTCAGCAAAGCTGTTTTTCTTTTTATTCCATACATTAGAAAACCAGAAAAATAAGTAGACATAAGAATGCATTGGGATTCCAGTGAACCTGCCTGGTACATCACTCTAGAAGCAAAGTTCCCATTTATACATACAATTTACAGAAAAGAAATTTGCTAAAACTGGTCTAAAGCTGACATGATGAAATCCAGAAGGAAAAGGACTGTGATTGTCAGAAATTCACTTTTCCCATTTTTCACTATGGAACATAAGAAATGAGTTTAACATGCTTTGTATTTCCCACAACTAGCAATTTTCTGTCTTTGGAAAGTTTTAGAGGGAGGAGCTCAGAGGTGCTGTGGGAGGGACTAAAATTCATATTAAAGTTTTGGCATGAGAGGGAGAATTGTCAGAGTAGAAGGTTTCTTCTGTGGTTTTGCTTTTTTTTTTTTTGTCAATTTAGGATGATAAGTATTCATGTTCAGATTCTTCTAATAATTCTTTTTTGGAATTCTGATTGTCAGATTATTCCCAGGATTGAAGAATGTGGACTTTCATGTTCTCAGGTAATCTCTTACTTGTTCCTATTTGCTATCTATTAATATAGTAGTTGTATGCTGCCAAAATAATTGTAAGAAAAGCAAGAAAGCAAAAATGGAAAAATATTTCAGCTGTCCTGAACATTCACTTTATATTCCTGTCATTCTGAATTAAGTGTTGAAAGTGGCAAAGATGACAGGAAGGGAGTAAGAAAATGCATCTTATGCTATTTCCAGTTGCTGTTGTTGGTACCTTTTTTAATCTGTCTTTTGTATTTGAACAAAATTATTTAGTTCATGTTCATTACTTTGGAGAGTCAGTTTTTACAAGAGCGGTGGTGCCAAAGAGATGAGGGAGGGAGGAACAGGAGGTTTCAGAAGTTGCTGATTATGTTAGGAATATACAAAACATTGACTTTCCTGTGAATAAATGAATTAAGCTTGAGAAAGAGTAAAACCTGTTTTTCCTTTTGTGGGATGAATGTAACTGCATTATTAAATTTAATGACTTGTGTATGTGCATAAAAGTGGAGTGTGAACCATACCATCTCTTTAATAGCTTTGAATTTTGTATGTTTCCAACTATCCCCACAAAGGGGCAGTATGGAGATATTTTGCTTCTGTTGGCATTCTGAAACTAAGAATACAGTAAATGGAAAGATAAATAAAAAAAGGATAAAATAATAGGGAATCTGACTTTCAATCTTAGTAGAGGATGATAACTATGTACTTGCTACAGATAAGTGAAATTGATGGCATGAAAGAATTTGCCTGTCTGTACAGACTTCTGCTTGATGATGTCAGTGTTTAGGACAGGCAATAAGACATAGTAAAGATTGTCTAAATGTGGTGGTACTACCCAGATATTAAGTTAGTACATGTTACAGAAATTTATTCTATATATTATAGGTTTCTTGGAAAATATCAGGAATAAAGATGCTTATAAAATACTAGACTGAGGAAAAAAAACCCACCTCTGTATTTAAAGTTCTTTAATATTCCTGCATTCAAATTCACTAGTCTGTATCCACTTAGATAATGTTTTTTAGAATAATAAAAGACAGTTGTAAGAGATTACTTTCTAGAAGGACATAAGTACTTTTCAAGAATTTGTATGTGCTTATATTTATGAATGCAAACACACATGTATTTTAAATAATTTATGCTCCTTGGTCTTCTGCAGTGAGAGTTTAAAATGAAAAAAGATTTACCGTTCTAATTTTTCCCTCCAAAGAGTGTATGACTATCAGACTCAGCATGTAAAAAACAATAGCAACCTTTTTCAGTGAAGTTCAGTCTAGGGGATAGGATTTACCACTGGGGACCTTAAAGGGCATCTTTCTCTGTCGTATCTTAGGTATGACAGAGAAAGAAGATGACTGATTCACTAGACGCCCAAGATATAGACACAACCCTGAGGTTTAGTAGACTGGATCCCTTTCTTTGCCTTCAAGAGTTTGTCTTACAACTTTTCCAATACTGAAGGTTTGATAACTGGGCAAGGTGTATTTTTTTTAATTTAGAGGGGAAATACGTTGTTTCCAATATAATGGAATTAGTCAATCATTTGTGATGTTAAAGATAGGATTCAGTTCATGTTCTCTGTGTAGTTTCTGCTAGTTGTATTCAGTAGAATCTTGAATGCATTAATGACTTTTTAAGACAAAAATGTTTTCTCACTGGGAACAATAATGATCTCAACAGGACAAATTACTGCCAGCATAGCATTTTCAATCTAGTGCAAAGCATTTTAGCTACATGAACTTTAGAGTTTCAAGACTAGCTTGTCAGTGAAAACTCCTTCTTACTTTTCCTTTGGAAGTAACTTCAATTTCCCTACGTAACCAACCACAGTTTGTGGCCTCAATCCCATTCCTACCTGAGTTACTTTAAAAGGGAACAGTTTATCTTCTCCGTAATTTATAACTCAATGGTCTTTATAAGGGCAGTAACCAGGGGTTACAATTTGTCTTTATCTATGTACAATATATGTGTTCTGCCTTCTGCCATAGCACATCAGATCACAAAGTAGAGAATCAACGCTGTTTTATCTAGCAATTTGCTTCATGTGATAGAGATATTGTAGCTTTAAAACTATCGGAAGTTTTCTGTAGCTGCTATTGCTACAAGTGAGTATTATAGGAAATTGTTTTTTTCTTTATGAAGTTTTCCTGTAAATTTGTATAGCGGATTTCTCTTCTGCAGAGTCAACCCTGAGGTTGTGTAATTCTTCATAAAGCAACAGGGGAATGAAAAGCAAATAATTTGCATTTTTCTGCATTTTTCAAACTGTGAGTGTTGTCAGGAGGTTTTGAGCAGGTTTAGTAACTGAAACTATGGAGTTTGACCAGCAGACTAGATTTTAAGGTGGCTATGTCCCTTGAATATTTGTAAGCAGTTTTGACCTCCTTGCATACTCCTTATCAGAGTAAAGCAGTGGTTGTACTTAAGAGGGAAATAGTGACATAACTGTTTTGAGCTGTGTGACTTAAAAACCCTTCACACTGAACTGTTTAGATTTTGGATCTTATTACAACTTTATGAATCATTCTTAGTTTACCATGAATATTCAGCAAGATATCCTTGCATTGCCTTGTATAAGGTAATATCCAGGTTTCATTACTGTACCACAAACTGTACTTCTGTTCAGTACAGGAAAGGAAAAACCAAAAGAACATTGGATGTTTATGCAAGTATTACATGAAAATATAAACAGCAAGATATACAATTGTGGGTTGAGTGATGGCAAAGGAACAACCAAGCTTTTATTATGTATTATGATTTATTTCTCCTTTCTTATTTTAATGGCTTGGCTTTAGAGCTTGAGTGATAGTCTGGTAGTCAAAGGTTAAATGCAATGGGCTTGGTCTCCATGCCTCACCCAATAGCAAACACAGTTATCAACCAAGTTTCCCCGTAAAAGCATAGGGGAATCCCAGCCTGCAATTGAAATTGGGTTTGTGCCCTACTCATTTTACAATCCACATTGTTTGCAGGCTGTACACAGAGAAACAGGCTTACGCCAAATTTGACTCAACAGCTGGTAAAGATCAGAAGCATTACATTAAAAAAAAACTCTTCAGAAAACTATGAAATAGTATTTGTATTGTCTGCCATTAAATGTAGTGATGTTTCCAAAGTCCATGGATAAAGAAGGAAACCTTAAACTGAATCTGGGATTTCCCTGCAATTATAAAGGTTATTGGCAGTAAATTCTTGATATAGCTGCTGCATGTTCATGCTATTCATAGTCAAACTATGTGGTGTTTGTTTACTAGATATTTATGCCATTGGTCTGTCCATTCTTGCTGAATACTACACACTGCAAAACCAGTGATATAATATGGCCCTTAGGCCACTAACTCAGCTGACATAAATTGGCATTCTTTATTATTGTTATTAAGGTAAGCAATCATATTTTAAAAGTAATCCCAAGCCTCTAAAAAATGGACACGATAATCTAGGTGACATAATTCAGTTGTTCTCTAAAATCTGTTTGAAAAACTAGTTTAGACATGGAAAACATCTTAAGAGACTGATCAGTTACCTGGCTTCCTCAGAGTGAGTGAGAGAGAAAGATAAGATACAGTGTGAAGTCCCAGCATAGGAAGATGATTCACCAGAGACTTTTTTGTTTATGCATCGATATACCTGATGATTGGAGGAGATGCATAAAAATATAAAATATATCCTTTGCTAATAGTTGCTGAGATGCAGTACAATCCACAAGAGCATGTCCTAGATAGAAAGCCTGGGTTTTGCATCCCTGCCTGTCATTGTCTCACCTGTGTGGCCCTATTCTAGTAATTTCCTTTCTCCAGTTTTTACAAGTGCAAAATAGTGCTGACCTTCCTGTGTGATATGTCTTAATTATGTGTTTTAATTAAGTGCTTTGAATACTATAATTAAGTGTTAAGTACTCATTAGTCAAAGCAGTCATACTTAAGGGGCTCAATCATGTTGAGTCTCTGTATTAGAGTGACACTAACCCATTTGCTAAGATATCCTTGCTTGCCTTCTCCGCTAGTAGTCAGGAGAGCGGCAGTTGAGCAAGTTTAGGTGACTGATCTCTTGGACTGTGTTTTACATTTGTTCTTAGGGTCAAAAATAGCTTGGCAATGACATGAGACACTTAGCATCCATGTTTCCTGCTGTGTCCTATGCTGCTGGTTGGGTGCCATCCCATTTCGTCACTCCCTGAGAAGAAAACAGCTAGTGACAGGTACAAGCAGGGACTTACAAAACTCTCCAGTGTTCCTTATTATTAGAGCATCTACCACCACTTCTTTCAGGAGAGGTGGAGACTGAGAAAGCTCTGCAATTCAGAATTTGGAAAAACTGCAATGGTAGCTCTTGGGCGTTTTTCTTTCTCACTTCTCGCTTCTTCAGGAACTCTGGAAAACGGCTGCAAGGTCTGGAAAGAGATAAGCCACTTGAGTAGCAAGAGCAGAGGCACTACAGACAGTCATGAAAGTTGGGGGCACAAAATTAACAGATGTTGGAACTGGACCTGACAAGGTGTCCTGAAACTGAAAAACAAGGCAGTGCTAGAAGCTTCACCACCATGAGACGTCAACATTAAGTATGTGCAATCAGTACCCGTAGCAGGAGGTAGATATTAAAAAAAAATAAAAGGGATATATAAGCAAGCTCAGCAGGAGATGGGAGCAGCTTACCATTATTATTGGCAGTGAATTTTAGCTCAGAAATCTCAGCCCTCATCTTAGGGAGGGAAGATATCCTTCAGCTCAATTTGGTCCCAAAGCTCAGTGGTGAATATTGAGATTTGGGAGTAGGTGCTTGCCACAGTTGCAGAATATTGCTGTCTGACTGACTGCTTTGCAGTTGAAAGGTACTTGTAATTTGATCAAATCTAGGCAGGACAAATTTTTTAGGAGCAGTAATAACTTTAATAGGACCATGTGGTATGACTTAGCTGGAATTCTTGCAGTAAGGTCTAGGATTAGCTTAATTTGTGCATTTGCTGGAGCTGGCAATGCTGTACTGGTTACTTTGCTATGTTTGTTTATACTGTCTCGTTCTTCCTCTCTTGCCAAAATGGCTGTGCATGGGAGAGAACCAGGGGTGATCAAACATGGGAAGGACCAAAAAGAGGTTTTAAAAGACTTCTTTCTAAGGATAGCTTTGCATACTCTCCTGGCTTTTTGGCTCAGCACTGGGAAGCTAGGCCTCAGTCCCAGATAGGTAGGTAATTTGGACATAAGAAAGGAGTTTCCTTCTATCTGTCACTGAAAATAATTTGATTTCTGGGACCTATGAATTCTCATGCACCATACTGTGGCTACCAGACTGTTCAAACCAGGAGCCCACATTTGAAGTTCTATGTGTTGCGTTACCATCATCCCCACAAGAGATCCTTAGGTTTTATATATCAACTCTGGCACAGATGTTTTCATAGTAGTTTTCATATCTCAGGAAAATAGTTTTCCTTGTAAAACTTTTTTTCTGATTTTGTTAACATTTATTGGCTGTTTTTTGAAAACCAGGAAATTATTTGCTATCTTAAAAACACGAAAGAGAAAATATGCCCCAAACAGCAGTGTGTTGCTGAGGCAGTTCCAGACCAGCTCTGAACTACTTGGCCAGGAATGATCACAGAACCAGTAAATTCATGTATACTCAGATGTGATATGGACACGTCACAGCCCTGACCCTGCCGTCACAACTCTAGGAATTCACTGAGCCAGAATTTTCTGAGATCATGAATAAGCTGGAAAGTCACAGTAACTAATGATGCTGAGCACTGCAATAGATTAGATTGCCTGTGGAGCTTATAGAGATCTCCGCACATGCTAAGAACATATCTCAGGTAAAGTTTATTCTTCCTAAGGCAGAAATGTAGAGTAGATGGCATCTTGAGTTCTTTTCTAACCCTAATATCTCTGCTTTCATTCATCATTTTCTCTTTGGTGGGATCTAAAGATGGTCTTTCAAGTCATATTTATTCCTTTGGAACAGTTAACAGAGCCAAAGACCTGTCTTGCTGTATTGCATATCCTGCCCTTTCAGCATGCAAAATATAGGACTCACCATGAAAACTGTATGGGACATACAATTCAGGAAGTGTCTATGCAAAAATGAACAGAGTTGTAGTTTTACTTTGCAAATTATCTGTGGCTCTTTCTCTTGCAAGAAAATGTTTCAACTTAGTTGCTTTGAATATGTGTGGTAAATTTCAATCATTTCTGGAAAACTGATTGTCTTGGAGTTGCCTCTACTTGCCTGCATATTTTCAAAAAGTATGAATCATATAAACAACATTGTACAGTACTAGATGTGCATTCATTGTCTTTTCTTGGAAAAACTTTGAGGAAATAGAATTTACTGCAGTTAATACATTTCACTATCTCCATCATCCCTACATATGCAAACTTCCTTGATCTTTTTCCTACTTCCTCATCTCCCTGACCTGCTATTCTTCCTTCCATGACTGCAATGACAGTTTTCTCCATTACTTTTGAAATTTTTATCTTTGTATTGTAATTTTTCCCCATTTGTGTTTTTTTTTTTTTATTTTTGTGATTCTCATTATAGTATCATGCTTCATGCTTAATTTTTGGTCAGTAGTATGTGTTCTTTTAATTTTTCCCCCTCATTTTCAATATATTAGATTTATATATGATATAATAGGACAATTTTTAGAGCATGGTCACATCTGTGTTACCATTCAGTCTGCCTTTGTAGCTTATTTTCTCTTCCACTTAGGGGGCAAAAACACGTATGCTTTTTCAGGGAATGTGTGGCATAGGTGATTTTCAGTGCATAAGGGCTATCACTAAAAATGAGACATAGGGTGAAGCAACATATGAAGGTACTGAACACTGATGGGTTTATTAAGCTGAGGCCGTGCCCAGGAATTATTGCTGCCTCTAGGGACAACAGTGTGATCAGGAGAGTCAGGTGAAACAATGCTGCTGTTGTAACGTTGGTAGAATCCTGCCTCTTTGGAAGCCCTTCTTTTGGACCTCTGCCTCCTTTAATTGGACTGTGGTAACTTTAGCAACTAGAGCATGTGGAAGATACACAAGATAAAGCCAAACTATATGATTATTCCACAGCTTGGTTTTTTGTTTTTCTTCCCCCCAGCAAACCCCCACAAAATTATGAGTTAACAGTAAAAAGAGAAATAGACTATGTAATGACTTTTTGAGTATTTATTTTTTATTTTGTATTTTATGTGATTTATTCTTCCTTAGCATTTCCAAATTTATTCATAACTAGCTTCTGTATCAGTTTTCTCAAACTGCAGATGTTTCAGCTGGAATGCACATTCTAGATATTTTCAGTAGGGCTTTTCTACATGGCAAATTTTGAATGTTTTTTAATTTTTCGTGTACTCACATTGCTAGATGTTTCAGGGAAAGGTGTTTTTGGCTTTTGTTGCTCTTGATAGGAGAGGAAAGGCATGTATGCAGGGATTCTGGTCTAAGATTTCTGATGTAGGATTAGGACTTAGATGCCGTAATAATACAAATAGGAATGGTTAGGAAATAATCCTCTCTCTCAAAAATTTTCAAGTATACAGCTGCAAAAAAAATGTTTTTCAGCTACATATACTAAGATTTTCCTCATTTTGCTGTGGCTAGAGTGTTTCTGTAACTCAGGCAAGCACAATTAGAACTAGTCAGGCATCTTTGTCATTAAGTCTTTAATGAAAGCAGTTCCTTAAGTGATACTGTGGCACCAGGAGGGAATGCAGTGGTCTCTCAGGACTGCCATCTGAGACTACTCTACCACTGCTTCTAGCATGGCCCAAGGGATCATTTGTATGCCCTTACATGGCCTTACGTCCTTACACAACAACATAACAAGCTAAGGCTAGAATAAAACCAAAGTAAGCATTTAAAAATATTTCTCAACAGGAAGAGCTATAATCAGGGGTAGTTCCAAGTTTATGTAGGTTTGAAATTTTTCTCTGTTTAAGGAGAGGAGAGAAAACCGCCATTTTTATGGGAGCTACAAAAAACAGAAACATGTGCTCCTGCATTTCTCTCCATGGCTTTGAAGGGTGTCTCAGCCCTGACACGTGGCCTCCAAAGTCTTGAAACTGTTATAAGAAATTATTGCCAAGTGTGCTTTGTTGTTCTAAATTTTAGTATGACTTTGTGATCTGCGCTGGCAGCGTTGGGATTAGCAAGTTCATTTTTGTTTTTAAGCCCCTCCACCCCCAACATTTCAGGATAATATCTGTGCAGCATTCACCCATTCCAGTACCCTGCTCCTTTCCTGTGGTTCCAGGTTATTAAATACAGATTAAATGGAGATCATGAGAAAGCATTAGCGACTTGTCAGGGCAGTATGAGAAACCTGCATGCTCAGCATGGTGCTGCCTCAAGTTAGGCAAGGGAAAAAGTTAGGCATCGGATTAGTCTGATCTCCACTCTCTAGAGCCCAGGCACCTGAGTTATGAGCCGGAGTTTGATATTCCCTCATCAGGGTAGCTGCTGAGAGCCACTCTTTCAAAGTTTCAATTTCAGTTTTTTTTTTGTCTGATGACTGCTTAAAATAAAATGTAAGTGGCTTTTGAAGTAAGAAACAGATCTCCCATTTGAATGTTGAAAGCACTCAGCTTTAAAAATTACACTGCATCTTGCCTGTTCATCTCTCAGACCATTGTTCTTTCATTTCCTCTCTATGCAATATCACTGCTTTGACAGGAGGCCTGGGAAACCCTCTCATTTACTGGGCAGCATGGCAAACAGACAATTTAGGGTTACAACTGCTTCAGATTAAGGAGGATGTTGAACCTGGCTGTCCCTTGAGGTAAGGACTTGGAAGCTAGAGTATAAAAGCTGGAACATGCCCGTATTCTGCTTTCCTCTTCTAATATTTCCAGTTTGAAAGAAGCTAGGCTTGAGCTTTGTTCGTTTGACCTCTGGTACTATTAAATCTCCTCCAGCCACCTGCTATGCTGGGGGATGTGGGTGTCTCACAAGTGAGCTTTGGCATGAGCTGGATGTCATTCTAGCTTCATTCTGGTCATGAACTAAAGACCAAACTACATGTATCTAGATCAGAAAGCTAAGCTTAGGTACCTCTAGTTTTAGGTGGCAATTAATAGAGTATTATGGATCATGGTGTTCAGCTGAGATTACCACAGTTTGCTTAAATCATGTTTCAGGTACCTAAATCCTATTTTAGATTTGGCTGACTTAATTTTATTTTGCAAATGACTGCAAACTTTGGCTTCATTTCACTACCAGTAGTGATGCAAAATCCTCACAGAGAAATTGCCTTACTTGGAAATGATATGACCCTTTTCTCATGGGCAAAGCTGAAGTTTGTATAGGTGTATTGGGTTTGCGTGGCAAGGTTTTGGTAGCAGGAGGACTACAGGTTTGGCTTCTGTGAGAAGCTGCTTGAAGTTTCCCCCATGTCTGACAGAGCCAATGCCAGCCGGCTCCAAGACAGACCTGCTGCTGGCCAAGGCCGAGCCCATCAGCGATGGTGGTAGTGCCTCTGGGATAACAGATTTAAGAAGGGAAAAAGAAGTGCTGGGGAAGAGCAGCCAAAGGAGAGGAGTGAGAACATGTGAGAGAAACATCTCCGCAGACCCCCAGGTCAGTGCAGAAGGAGGGGCAGGAGGTGCTCCAGGCGCCGGAGCAGAGATTCCCCTGCAGCCCGTGGGGAAGACCCTGGTGAGGCAGGCTGTGCCCCTGCAGCCCGGGGAGGTCCACGCTGGAGCAGATCTCCCCCTGCACCCCGGGGAGGACCCCACGGCGGAGCAGGTGAATGCCTGAAGGAGGCTGTGACCCCATGGGAAGCCCACACTGGAGCAGGCTCCTGGCAGGACCTGTGGCCCTGTGGAGAAAGGAGCCCAGGCTGGAGCAGTCTGTTCCTGAAGGACTGCACCCTGTGGAAGGGACCTATACTGGAGCAGTTTGTGAAGAACTACAGCCCGTGGGAAGGACTCACACTGGAGAAATTCATGGAAAACCATCTCCCGTGGGAGGGACCACACGCTGGAGCAGGGGAAGAGTGTGATGAGTCCTCCTCCTGAGGTGGAAGGAGCGGCAAAGTATGACAAACTGACCCCAACCCCCATTCCCTGTTCCCCTGTGCGGCTCAGGGGGAGTAGGCAGAGAAAACTGGGAGTGGAGTTGAGCCCAGGAAGAAGGGAGGAAAGGGGGAAGGTGTTTTTTAGATTTAGTTTTTATTTCCCATTATCCTGCTCTGATTTTGATTGCTAATAAATTAATTTTCTCCAGGTTGAGTCTGTTTTGCCGGTGACAATAATTGATGAGTGATCTCTCCCTGTCCTTCTCTTGACCCACGAGCCTTTTGCTGTATTTTCTCCCCCTGCCCAGCTGAGGGGGTCAGTGATAGAGTGGCTTTGGTGGACACCTGGCATCCAGTCAGGGTCAACTCATCACAATAGGCAAAAAGTTTTTCCCCACTTGGATCTGATTCAAAGTTCATTCAAATCAGTGGAAAGAGTTTCACTCAGCCGTAGTTCTCCACAATGTGTGAATGTGAGCAGGATGGCATTTATCATTTATAAAGGTTGCAGTGTACAGTGGAGCAGTGTTCTGCTCCTGGAACTGACTCTAAACATAAGCAAAATGAGTAGCTGCCTAGAGCAAAGTGGTGAGGACTTCGCTGTCTATGCCAGCGCACTGGAAAGCCAAGCCTGCAATATATTCCCTCTTTTGCTGAGCAATAGTGTTAGGATGGATGAGAAGACAGTAACTGGAATAGAAAAAGATCTTTCGGCCACAAGAAAAATAAGTATTTCCAAAAGAAATAACCACTGCCTTCAGCAGCAGCAGTAGGAGCAATTCTATCCCGGAGGTCTCTTCTCATAATCTTCACTTCAATTCTTGCTTTTTTTTTTTTCCTTTTTCCTTCTCCACAGCAATCTCACTGCCCACTGGTTCCAGTCACCTCTGAGTCTGCAAGTCTCTATGTTGTCAGTGCTGCTGAGGGATCTTGACTAAGTTTTTCGTGTAGCCTCCTCTCTGCTACAGAGATCATTATACCACCCTAACCTCAAAGCACAGGATATCCATGGTTGTCTGGAGAACTTGTGGAATTTATGTCTTCCAATTTTTTAAGAAGTGGCCAAAGTAATGCCTGACTTGATTTGGTGTTAGTGAAAGTACTGCTTCTAGCAGGAGGCTGGACTTGGCTACCTCCAGAGACCCCCTCCACCCTGAATATCTTTGATTCCATTTTATCATCCTTTGTATGAGATCTCCAGTCATTCACTGAAATAACCATTAACGCTGTATTAGAATGTCCCTGTCTCATTGTTAGACTAGAAGTGCTGATTTGGTAGATTAGTTGCCCTTTCAAGTAGCTGAATGGTCTGAAATTTTTTACACTCTATGTATGGGATGGTGCTGATTTATACCAGCTGAGGGTATGGCATTCAAAGTGCATTTTAATTTTACTTTGTCTATTGTATGCAATTCTGTTTTGTTAACAACTTGTATTAATATTTTAGGAAACATGACATCAAAATGATTGACTGTTTTTTTGTGTGGTGTTTTTTATTTTTTTATTTCTAAAAAAAATAAGCTAGAGCATACTGTTGCTTCAAGCAAATTCTGCTTCTAGTCCTGGAGCTGAAGGGTACAATAGAACAGGCAGCTTTTATTTCAGACTGTCATAGCTCCCTTTGGTCCAATAAATTTAAAAGCAAGTGGTTTGTATGTAGATCCTTTTTGTATCACAGCATTATTTTTACATACAATTCACTTAAAAAAATACAACGGGGGAATATTCTTCCCAGTTGTGAGACTTCAAAGCAATATTGTTTTGACTGGACATACGCTTATAGGATAAATGCATGTCACTGCAAAGAGTTCCCAGAAATACAATTACTGTCCTGCCAACTCTTTCACTTGTTCTGCTCTGTAAAAGGGATACAGCTATAGAGCCACAGTGATGGTCAGAAGATGTTATATGCCACATGCAGTCCAGCTAAAATATGGGAACAGGATTCCTCTGCATAAATACAGTGCAGGAGGAAATACATACTGACTTGAAGAAAATCTCTGTTACACCTGAATAGTAGCAGGTAAACAGAAGGACAAAAATCTAAGGGGCCTGAGGGTCTTGTGTTAGTCATGTGCTCCTGCATTACTGAAGTACTGCTAGACTGTAATGGTAGTGTTGGCCTTATAAGAAACAGCAGGTTGTGGAGGACAGGGTCCATACATTCACATGTACATGTGAAATGGCAAGTGGTGCAGGAAACAAAAATTGGTAAAAGGCTATGCTTTAGACCACTGTGACTGAAGATTGTCCAGTAATCTTCAATAAACCCAATAATCTATTCCCTGTTTATTCATTGACAATTCACTGTTCAGTTGAGAGCACATCAACATGGTGTTAACACAGGTAGATGTTACCTTGCTCTGTTGGACACAAGCCAGCTGTCATCCAAAAAGTGTGTGGCCTCGTTAGCACTGTACTGAGCCTGAGCTTAATGTCCTACTTCTCAGCTGTCTTCCTAGTAGCTGGTACAGCGCTATGTTTTGGGTTTAGTATGAGAATAATGTTGATACAACCCTGATGCTTTCAGTTGTTGCTAAGTCATGTTTAGACTAAGTCAAGGACTTTTCAGCTTCTCCTGCCCAGCCAGCAAGAAGGCTGGAGGGACACAGGAAAGTTGTGAGGGAACACAGCCAGGACAGCTGACTCAAACTGGCCAAAGGGGTATTCCATACCGTGGGACGTCATGCCCAGTATATACAGTGGGGGAGTTGGCTGGGGGAGGAGCGCTGCTCAGGCATCGGTCGGTGAGTGGTGAGCAATTGCATTGTTCATCACTTGTTTTCTGTATTCCAATCCTTTTGTTATTATTGTCACTTTATTGTTATTAGTGTCATTGTTAGTTTCTTCCTTTCTGTTCTGTTAAACTGTTCTTAACCCACGGGCTTTACCTTTTCTCTGATTCTCTTCCCCATCTCACTGGGTGGGAGGGAAGTGAGTGAGCAGCTGCGTGGTGCTGAGTTCCTGGCTGGGGTTAAACCATGACTGCCCTTAGTCTCTCAGGTTCAGCATTGCACTAATGTGATGGGATGGTTTTTGTTCTGCTTGGAACGCACGCAGAGAGACTCGGAGCTGGATAATGCGTAGGCATGACTCAGATGTTTTGGTTTTAGCATTCTGTAAAAAAAATCGAGCAACATCCAGGCACTCTTGTAGAAGCAGTAGTTCAATGTAGTCCAAAATAATGCTTTGCCATTAAGTTCAGGTGCCTATTTCTTTTCTGCATGGATAAGAGTCCAAATGTTTCCTTCTATGATTGCTTAGCTGATCCCATTGCACACTGTTCACATGTATCTGATCACCACATTGTCAATAAAAGTTAAAGAACAACCTTGTGGTTTGCCAAAAATTAAAATGGTCATCAGTAAGGTAGTTTTACCTTGGCAATGGAAGTAATTACACGTGATGTCAAAACAAATACAGATTCTTCTTTTGAGAAAAGGTCTTTTGGGGACACTGTATCAGCAGTACTAACTATGAATTTTTAACAGTTTTAAATTTTCACAGTACGTGTGTTAATCATAATTCCTCTGGTGCTTGGTAAATATAACCACAATTTATTTAATTGCCAAGTGTGTTCTGTAGGCCTATTGTTTTTCCTTTTCACCCATTTCCAATAACATGCTTTTTTGTATAAATACTTGACCATGATATAGTTAAGACTTTTTTTAATGGGACAGGAATCATTATGTGTGGGCCTATAAGAAAGATGGGGAAGAGCTTTTTAGCAAGGCCTGTAGCGATAGGACTAGGCGAAATGGCCTTAAACTAAAAGAGGGCAGATTTAGACTAGATATAAGGAAAAAATTTTTTACAATGAGGGTAGTGAAACACTGGCACAGGTTGCCCAGAGAGGCGGTAGAAGCTCCATCCCTGGGAACATTCAAGGCCAGGCTGGACGGGGCTCTGAGCAACCTGATCTAGTGGAAGGTGTCCCTGCTCACCGCAGGGGGATTGGACTAGATGACTTTTGATGGTCCCTTCCAACCCAAGCCATTCTATGATTCTATGATTCTATGATTCTATGTTATCCCTGTGCTTTCTCTTATTGTAAATAATTCTGTTTCCTTACATTTGGTAAGATAAATGCAGTGGTGACCTTTATAAGAATAGAATGAGAAAAGTCCTGTGAGGTTCCAGTCCTCACCAGCATCAAGGACATGTAAAGTGCAAAGCCATTATCTCCTTTGCCTGTGAAAATAGCTCTGAAAAAAGCTAAAGCATACTCAGTTGTTTCCATTTGTGAATTTTTCCCTAGATAGTTTCTGGGACTGTATGTCTCTATGAAAGAAATTACAGTAATTTGTTGATAGTCTGAGGAACATATGGTGCAGCTCTGAATCCTCTGTTTCCATCCAAAGTTCTTAAATTGTATCGATCCATATCACTTTGACTATGGCTGTCCACTGCTCAAAGACGTTTTTCTTTATGGAGGTGATTGAGATCACATTAGCATTTTCAGGTTTTTCACTAGAGGCCACGAGACGTCATTTAGGACTCTTATGGCCCAGCATCTGTAGGCTCTTCCCTCCATGAATGGAATGGGATGAGCAGATGGAGAAAAGAAGGCTGCTGCTGGTTGCTTACAGAGAAAGGGGTAAGTAGGTCCTCTCTGTGTTGGAGGATGTGACATGGTTGTGGCACTCCCATTTGAGACAAAGAACATTACCACTTTACAAGGCACCAAATATACTCTAGTGGGAAACTGTCTTCAGAACTGTGCGTGGTTCTGGTCACTCTAGACAGATGCATTAAGGAAAAATAGCTGCTGAGAAGGGTGATGGTAAGAAGGAAAACCTGTTTTATTAGAGAGGAATAAAAGAGCTTGGCTTTTATAGTCTTGCAAAAAAGCTGAGAAAAGGTATATTACTGGTTGTAGGGAAGTGGAAAGTAAATTCCAGGCTGGAGAGCATCTAAGTGAAAAGATAGTGGACACAATCAGAAGTCAATACAAGCTAACCATTATTGTGTTTATGTTAGAAATTAAAATATTTGGTGCTGGCAGAGAACAGGGCTTCTGGAATAGCCTTGGCCATTGGAGCAGTGCACATGAAAGCCTGACTGATTTTAATAGGAATCTTCACTAGTTTTTGAAAGGGATAGATGATGTGGTACTTATGGTTATCAGGGAACTAGACCCAGTGATCTAGGAGATCTTTTCTAATTGTGCGCAGAATAAGATGGATTTGTGCAGAGCATTGCCTCTCGACTGGAAATCAGAAAGAATATGATTGAATTAATCACCTTTATCAGCCTTTTTGGCTACAATTTGAGCATCAGTTATTGCAAGACTTCACTTTCCCTGTGTTGTAAGAGTAAGTACAGTCCCATACTTACTTTTAATGGTGGTCAAAGAACAGAAATTGCTGGAATAGAGGGAAACATCAGAATGTGGTCATGTTCCTTTTCCTCTGCCCTCTCTGAAAGTTGAACCTAAAGTAGGAATGTAGGTAATAGCATTGCCACTGAAGATCTCTCAAAAGGGGGAAAATCTGTTCACTCTACATTCACTGACTTTAATGTAGGCACCTTAATGAATGAATGTTCAGTGTCTGACAACCTGGTCCCAATTAAAGACTAGATTTTAAGGCATTTTCAGGCATATTACTATTCTTTATGGAGTTGTGGAAGAGCTGCCACCAACTCTTCTATGAATGGGATGCAACAGAGCTAACAGGTAGACTGTGAAACCAAATTTGCCTCAGACTCTTTCCTGCATGACAGAACATTCAGGGAAGAATTTCCACAGTTCTGTGCTTGATGCAGGGCCTGGAGATAGGAGAGGAAATGGGAAGCTGATCTAATCTTTGTTTCTTTTCCTCGGCAATTTTAATTCATGAAAATACTCTCTGTCCCCCCAAATCCAAGTCTTCCTCTGCTGATCTCACTTTCTTCTCTACAGTCTTTAAACAAAACAATGTGATATTACAATTGCCTTAGATTGAGGAGAAGTTGCTGTGCTAGCTAAAAAGTTGGCACCACACCTTCTATTCAGAATGCTGCACGTTGGTGGTGTCTATTCAGATAACCTCTAGCTACAGTTGAGTAATACCACAAACGGGGAAAACCCTAGAGAAATAGGAAAATCCCTAACTGTTTGTGCATTGTGTAAGTGTATTTTGCTTAGGCTCTTTGCCAAAGCAGATATGAATCAAAGATGCTCTCTGTATAGGAGTAAAATGTAGTATTGTGTTCAGGATCTTATTTTTGCATAAAAGACACCCATGGCATTTGTGAAAGGGGAAGAAAATTTCCATTCTGGTTTTAGTGTGTTATGTTTTTCTATTGCATTCATCATTGAAAATTCCTGAAAACAAAAGATATAGAAAGTGGGAGAGGAACTTGGTTAATTTATTTGAGTTCTTCTTTGAGACAAATGGTCTGTTTTGACTATTTTGCAAAATGATTATAAAAGAAAATACCACCACCCCCCCTTGGTATTGTACAATAAAAAGAAACACTTATTAAAAAAATGTAGTTGAGCTGTGACCAAATGCTTGCTGTAGCTGGCAAGTGTTTGTGCAAATGTTTGATTATTTATGCAAACCTTCCCAACAACTCCTCACTCAGAACAAAACCAAGTGCCCAAGAACGACAAACCATCTTCCTACCAGAACAAAAATCACTGACGGATATGTTTCTTTTTTCCCATGGAGAAGATGAGAAAATGAATGCAAGATGGTACTGGAAAGTGCTCAGATGGTAGGATTCACCTGAGCAATAGTGAAAAACAATAATGAATTAGGATAGACTAGAAGGTATAGGAGGATTTCTGCATCATCCCACAGAAGTGGGTGTGTTGTTTTTTTTTCAGGTTTGTAACTTAAGATAACTTATTTACATATGATTTGCATTTTTTAGGTGTCATAATAGGGGCTCCAAAGCACTGGTCGTCTTTAAGTAAAATCTGAATCCTTTGCATTTGGTGAGATTTTTGTTGCTTACTTCAATGTATTTTTGCACCATGATTGTAACCAGAAAGAAGTTAGTTTAAAGATGATGGTCTAAGAAATTTTTACTGACAATTGGGAACTCTCTCAAGCCACCTAACCAAAATATTTTCAATAGTCTGGCTGCAAAATGGGAAGTTAAAAATACAGAAATAATTTGCTAAATTATCAACTTCATGAGAGATTAATTTCTTCCAGTAAGCAGTGGCTCAGCAATTAGTTGATCCAACAGTTAGGTTTGCTCACCAAGAAAGCTAGCTCCCTAACTCACTTGATTTTTTTGCAATAATTTTGTATATTTGTCTATTCCATTCCCTAAGGCCGTGGAGAACCTCAAGTAAAGAGACTGAATTCAAATTGTCCTTCTGCATACTCCTGCAGGGTTTGATTAGAAATAATTCAAAATTAGGGCTTTGAAACAGCAGTTAAAATTCCAGTAGTTTTATATGAGCTGGCATGTTCCACTTTTATTGGTTTAGTGTTGCAGTGAATTATTCAGAAAGCTATAGTCTTCTTTCTATTGATGAATGTGCATTGGGAGAATCAGCAAACTACCAGTGAAGCTTTTTTTTTGGGGGGGGCAGAAATAATTAATAAATGACAAATATTTCTATGAACACTTTACAGCAGAAATGAGGTTGCATCAGTTACATTTTTCAAACTTTCAGGGGGGTTTGAAGAATTTATGAAACAATTGAAACAGAAGTACCCCAGTTTTAAAACAGTTATGTAAAGAAGTTTGATATCCTTTATAGAATCATAGCATAGTTTGGGTTGGAAGAGACCTTTAAAGGTCATCTAGTCCAGCCCCCCCTGCAATGAGCAGGGACATCTTCAACTAGATCAAGTTGCTCAGAGCTCAGTCCAACCTGACCTTGAGTGTTCCCAGGGATGGGGCTTCTACCACCTTTCTGGGCAACCTGTGTCAGTGTTTCACCACCCTCATCGTAAAAAATTTATTCCTTATATCTAGTCTGAATATACCCTCTTTTAGTTTAATGCCATTACCCCTTGTCCTATCGCAGCGGGCCCTACTTCTTTGAGTGTCGATGTCGTATTGTGCAGAATCTGCCAAAAGTACTATCTTTAACAATGTCACAAGTAATTTTTGTAATCTTTAGTCTGTGAAAGTATATGACCATCTCTGTCTTATTATAAAAAGTGGTTTTAAATACCACCTTTTATGCATCTGCACTTTTAGGAGTCATAGTGACAAACCGCCAGTCGTAAAAGATGACAATTTAGCTCCAGAAGTGATTATTAAAAATAAAAGTGCCAAAAGGACAAAGGAATGAGAACTAATACAGGTTAGATAATGGTCACTGGTTTTCTAAAGGCCTTCGTTAAAACCAAGTTTATCTAGCTACAAACTTAAAAGCAGAAATGAAGGGCAGAAAACACACTTCCCAGGTACTCTAGGCAGCTGCCACAGGGTAGCTGACATGCTGTAATTTCTCACCTGCAGCAATAATATGATTTTGTTCTACAGCTGTGTTTATGAGGAGGACAGAATTACCTGTGGACGAAAGCCTCATGGAAGACCAAGCAATAGTTATTTTATGATGTGCTAATGCTTATCCAGGCTGCAGTCTCTGTGTTTGTCTACAACTTGAGAACTTCCAAATGTCCACTGAGAGACTTTTCCTGGCTCTAAAACTCACAGATTGTTGGCTTGTTGACAAAATATTAAAGTGTTTTAAAAAAACCTGAGAGATGCCAGTCCATTTGAGAGCAGAGGAGACAAGGTGGTGCTTGCTTCTTTTGTGGGTGTTACAAAAGAATGAGACTGATTTTAAAGGAAAGCAGAGGAGAACATACAGCCGTATACAAAGGAATACTAGTAGATGTACTATGTCAGAAACTTGAATGCCAGAACAGCAGAAAACAGTATTTGCTGGCTAAGTAATAGCCTTTCTTTAGAATGTCATGCATAGTAGTCAAAATAAGATTGTTATTTTTATACTCTACAGAATTTTACTGTGTGGTTAAATGTTTATTTTACTGGGAAAATGGATGTAGTCTGAAAGATAGCTGGAAACGTTAAAATTTGTGTCAGGTTCACTTTGCCTTTTACAAAAACACTCTCCCATTTGAACATGGTAAGTGCTGTGCCTGAGTAATTTTATTTTCAAGACTCTGAGCCAGATATTTCTCAGAAATAAAAAGGCAAGTCTTATTTCTAAACTTCATCTGCGATATTGTAATACTTCCTTCCATTGGCCTAGTGTGGTCTTTTAAAAATCACATAATATTCAGTAGTGTTCTAGATATCTTCTATTTAAAAAATCACTTGATTTCTTTGCCCTGGTATGAAGCAGTCCATTGTAAAGTTTGACAAAACAATAAATAAGCTCTTGGTCAGTGTGAAAGGCAGTACCTGATAAAATGATGTCTATATTTGATGGAACTGTTATACTTGTTATAACAATTACACCTCTGCTGATCTTGTGTCCCCGTATGTATCAGGCTGTCACATGCAGTAGTGATGTGCATTTTCACTGTGTTTGAAAAATCTCTTTTTTATCTTGAAAATGATTTCTGTTGCGGACTGTGAATATGTTTACTTGTTTAAGGTAAGTTATATTTGTGTACAATGATTAAGCTATATTTATTTTTATTGTTACCTCAGCTTTTATAATATTTTTGTTTCTGTTTGCAGGGGATTCATTGTAAAAGCAAACCTTCCAGTGAGTATACATCATTCATATTTTTACTACATTTGTTTTTGAAATGTAAAGATAATTTATTGCAGATAATAAATCTACTTTCCTGCCGGCACCAGGTCACTGTCATGACAGGATATTTGCCACCGGTTTCCTTGTACAAAACATTGGAAATCGGTAGGCTCTGATAAATAATAGGTTAATAATGATTGTGCATTGTTGCTTTATAGTTTTCCTTACCACAGATGGTCATCAGGAAAATTTGCTTAGTCATTTCACATGTTTTTATTCCTTCTACTTATTATTATTGCCTACAGTAATAACACAGGGTCTTGAATTACCAGAACTCTGAAGCTTCCATCAATCCCTCCTCCAGTGCACACCGTCACTTGACAGGGAAGTATGAGGCCGCTGCCTTGCAGGCAGTCCCCTCTGAGAGGACAGTCCTAGCTGGAGGCCCCGCTCTGAGCGCTGCCTTTCTCCACCGTGCCCTTCCTGGAGCCGTGTGGCAGAGAGTCCACCGACAGGGAGCAGCTGCGATGCTGAGCCACAAGCGTGTGAGATGCTGGTGCTATGGCGTGGGGCGTGAGCCGACCGTCTGCTGTCATGAGTCTTGCTCTGAAAGCAGGGCATTTATGGGACACATGTTGAGGTGGAGAGAAAGAAGATGGCTGTGGAAGGGATGCAGTTAACCGAAAAAGTCTCCGGTCTTCTGCTGGTGAGCAGAGTGAACCATCGGTGGCTGGTTCAAGGACTGTGAATGAATCTTTTTAAGATTAGGCAGATGAGCTGCTAGTTACACAAACTACATGAAGGTAGAAGAAGAAACAGGGCTGTTGACCTTTGCTCTGCCTAGATGAAGCGTGCCTTCATGCCCTCAGGCAGCACAGGCGGAGGTAACCAAACCCTTCAACCCTGGTCTCAAAGGGAGGGACACCTGCAGTACTGTTGGTTATGAGTTAAAATCTGTGCTGGGTATTACACGAATGCAGATCTAGATAGTGGAGACTCACTACAGGTACCACGAGGTGGTGATTCATTCCACCCGTTTTAGGACAAGGTGATTTATGTGCTGGGAGGGAGGTGACAGGGGTTCTCCCTCTCTGTTGACTGCCAGAGGTGCTTAGATGATGCACATAAGCTTAAACTAGATATTCAGCTTTAAGCTGGTTATAGACATTGGGCACTGAAGAGTTTGTAAACTAAAGATCCTTATCTTTCAGGATGATGTACAGGAAGCAGAGCTGGTTGTAGGTTTTCAGTGCTGCCTGAAAATGACTTATCAGCTATCTCTATTACGAGTAACATGTAGGATGACTCAGCCTTATAGGGGTGATGAAAAAGCATTTTTTTAGTCTTCGTCCTAATTCACTTGTGCAACAGTGGGTGTATACTCATTTCCATACTTCCTTTTCTATAGTCATTCTTTTTATTATTTATTATTTGAGGTAAAATTACCTTAAAAGACCTTAACTGTATAATAGAGCACCTTTGCAGTAGTCATTGCTTTTAGCTGCAACAAAAAGATTACTTTATTTCCTAGAATTTGCAGCTATCAGCTCAGTAGTATTTGGCAACATAGCTTTGACTCTGCCTTCTCCCTCCTGCTATTCTAGACTATTAGTAGTTTATAAGGGCTACTGCAGTATTTGAAATTCACTGTAATATATCCAGACATTGTTATCAATGTATCAGTGATTTTAAAAAAGCCTTACATTCTCAGAAAATGTATTTGGCACAGTATATCACCATGTTGTCCAATATCCTTGAAAGTTTGAAATGTTTTCTGAACGTACAACTGTGAAACTTGTCTAATTTACTGTGCGTTGAAACCTATTCTGAAAGAGTGGCTGTCAGTCTCAAATTTAATCAATTTCGTAATTGGTATAAGTACCTGTAAGTAGCGAATTTTGGTATATATTAACTGAAGTGCACCATGTGGTTATCTTAGGAGGGCATATCTAGTTTGTTTATGTATTTTGTTGAATCATCCTAATGCACAGATGCAGCAGATACTGTGGTAAATCATATGCAAATAGGTTTGAAATGCTGCTGTAATTTATACTCATGGAATGATGCTCCAGTGAAGCAATTTTAGTGTGCTTTAGATACGCTCACAGATTTAGCAGTGTCAGTGTCCTAAGTATTTCAGATTCTTACAATTCTTGTAGGGAAGAAATGTCAGACAAAAAACCAGTTAGGATCTTCTATTGGGTGTTGGCCTGGACCTGTTATTAATGGGTTTTCTCTGCAATTTTTTTGCTGTTCTCCAATTTCATCTTCTTGCCTGAGGCTTCAAATTATCCATCTAATCATTTCTATTGCGTATTCATTGCTCAGCTCTGGCTTCTATTATCCAAGTGTACATAAGGTGTGTTTTTGCTGTCGTGACAGTTCTGGGTTGATTGCTGCATCATCAGATAAAAAAAATAATCTGCTGTGGTTAAGCTGATGGCAAAAGTACAAGGAAAGTGTCTACATGCTGAATAATAAGCCTTGGCTTCTTTATGCCTGGGCTTATATGTGTCCATAATTAAGGTATCTTTTATTACAGCAACAATCTCTCTCTCATGTAGGGCTAATTACAGTTACAATTCATAAACATAAAATTCAGGCAAGATTTACTCATCAAATGGTTTGTGTAGCAAGATGTATCTTTGTGTCTTCTGGGCTGTAGATCAAACTACTCGTGAGAAAAGGAAAGAGGTGTGTGTTCCAGAGGAAACTATCTAAGGGGGGGATTAAAAGATGATAAGGTAGGAGTTTACTGAAGAATTAGTCAGAAATGAGTCTCATACTGTGATGATTTATAGAATGAAATTTATTTTCTGTCAGCTCTTCCTTGTATCATGTGTTTATTGTGATCCAAAACTAATATCCTCATGCATGATATGATCCATTTAAATTATAATTAATAAGTTTTGCAGCATCTTTTGCAATTCTCAAAATGTATCATAAAATTAATGGAAAAAATCTAAAGTGGAAGAGTAATTTCATTTTATCTAGTGTATTACTTATTTGTTCTCAGTTTGCAGGTAGAAATTGTGATCAAGGGGGACAGTGTCCCTGCTTACAGACAGACAGTAGTCCCTAAAACTGTTTTTGTGCATCTGCCTGATATTGATCCATTGTCAGTAATGCACCTAGGTATGACTTAGGATTCTCCTGAGATAGTTCCAGGCCTGTGACATCTGATAATACCATACCTGAGGCAGTAATAACTAAGGACCAAATTCAATTAAGTCATGACAGTCTCTTCTAAAAATAAGGAGCATCAAATAATATGGTCAAATTCACCCAAACAGAATACTTTGTAAAGAACTGTCAGCTTTGACAGTGTATGTATACATACATTGCTTTTCCCTTAAGTCATTTCCACACAGACATGGGAATGGGCAAGGTTATAGGCCTGGATCAAGAAATTTACACCAACAGCCAAGGAATTAAGCAGAAACAGTTGGTCCTGGATACCATTTGGTATCCACAACTGCATGTCATATGATGCAGTCAAGAAAATACATTTTTGAGCAAAGAGACAGAGCTAAAACTAATCATCACTTATCATGTTATTAGTAATAATTATCAGGTAGTTCTGGAATATAATAACCTCCCAATTAACTGTGGGTGGATTGATTGGATGTTGTACAATAACTGTCCATCCTGACATACCTTCAGGCTTATTACACCACCGGTTCTTGGAACACGGAATATAGTGTTCCCACCTGGCTGCTGTGTACTGTACTTCTTAAGGCTGCCTCATCTCTGTGCAAACATGTTTACAAATTCTTCAAAAGTCAATGTGCTCCACTGCTCTTAAAGCCTAATTTGTATATTTTGAATGATCTGTGTTTTTTCTTTGGTTTGCACAAATTGTCTTCTCTCATTGACAATATTACCTTGGATAATTGAGAACTGACTTTACTGTCAGTTGAGGTAGAGTGTCCTTGTTTTTCTATTCTTTTCCACTTGGTTCATACCAGCATGTCCTGTTGCCTTCAAAAGATGCGTAATAGCACAAAACCAGGATAATGGAGTGGAGATTCAGGTGTGAAGCGTTTGTCTTTTCTGACTTTTGATATGTATCATGCAGGACTTATTTCTCCTGATACCAAGTGTGAGGGCACCTTAAGGCCTGACAGATTCAAGCCAAGGTACCACATTTACATCAGCCTATCTTCACGTCCTGCATGTATCAGTATCCGATCCTTGACAATGGGCTTCACCTGCAACTGGACACTGTGAAAGTGAGGATCTTATAGTATAGAAAGATGTCCTGTATAGGTTAATACACTTTCAGCCTTTAAATTTAGAGCACTTTCCTTTGTTGGAGGGGTAAGTAAGGATACGACTTGCCCTTCCTCCTCCTCCACATCCTACCTCTCCTCTGTGAGAACTGTGGATGTGTCTTCCATGTGAGTCAATGGGCATCCATGCTGGACAACAATGCTTGGCTAGACATTGAGGGATGCATCCTTTCCTGATGTTTTAAGAGTGTTATCCTGTATTTTATGGCAACCACAGTATTGTACCACTGCTATTTCATACTATGCTCTTCATCATACTGGTTGAACTCCTTCTAGGCGTATGTTAAGCAGTATGACTAATAAGAGTGAAATGTTTTTTTGTTCTTCCAGCCTCTCCACAGGGGGAGGACAATGTGCATTAAAATACTTTGTTTTACTTGAGTGTCTTTTAACTTTCATGCTATATACCCAAATGAGAAGGGTAAGAAATATTTCAAAGAAATTGCTATGATGTAGTTACAGCTAAAATGAGGTGTGCTGCATTGTATACCACAAAGCTAAGGGATAAAACCCAATTTCCTGGCTATTTGTTCTGATAGTTTCTTGAACTCTTATTTTTTGGGACTACAATGTATGTGAGGTAAAGCCCAAGGAATGCATTGGGGATTAAATCCGCTGTACCAACATAAATTCATAAATAAATAACTGATTTTTGTGCAGGGCAGTCTGAGAAGTAGAAAGAGATGAAATATGGTTAACTGATGAGATTTGCGGCCTTAAGACTGTTTTTTTCTTTTACATTAGCCTACAGAAGGCTTCTGTGCAAACTGATGTCCTAAGGCTTTGGGATGACTAAATTTCCATAGGAAATTAAGATAAGACATAGTGGCTGTGTTCTGTGCCTACTGTTTACACCTTGAAGAAGGCCTGGATAATATTTATTCTGCTCTTGCTGTTCTGGTCTAAAGCAGAAGGAAATCCTGTAGGTGTGAGGGATTTTTCCTCACCAAATGCAATGGTGCCCTCTTGCGTGAAAGTGATATTTTAACAGCAGTTGAGATCAGCCAATCCTAAAATTAAAATACTACCTATGAGAGTGCTCACAATATACAGGTGATGGTTTTGAAAAAAAGTTTAAATAAACTATTAGTCTAGCCACGATCTAGCAGATCTGATTATTTAAAAATACTATTAGTCTAGGGGTGTGCTCTGGTAGCCTTAAGTGTTAGAAGTGTGATTCCTTCCTCTTGTGGGTTAACACTTCCCGAAGCCAGGAAATTTATTATCAAACCCCATCTGTAATGTCGTTCTTTCCAACCCCCCTGCATTGCTAGTGAAGCCAACTAGCTATGTTGGCCATGTGGAAGTCTTACGTAAAGTACTGGCTTTGCTGAAGTCAGTGGTGATTTCCCTGCTGATTTCAGTAGAGGTGGAGCTTCAGCTTTGGTGCTTTCTCTCCCCCAAAATATCCTGTGCACAATGAGATTTCTCTGTCTTTGTGTTTGCATTTGCAGGTGGCATTTTAAACAGCTTCTGTCATGATGCTCCTGCATCTTTATCTTCTATGGTACTGAAAACCATGAAGATCTCAACAGTGATGAAATGTGTCCAAGGAAGCCCATGTTCTCTTCATTTAAACATTAAAGGAACTCTGAGTCTGGATGGTAGGAAGCAGATTTGCTACTGAATCATTTCCATTTAATTTTTTGTTCATAGCTGTTCAGCCAAATTTTATTCCGTATTGCAATATTTGTGTCCAAGCTGTTTTCATGTAATTATATCAGAAAGACATTTTTTGTGAAAGCGTTTTACTACAAACCAAGATAAAGCCATGGCCCTTCTTGAGGGAATGAGAACTGAGATAATGAATTCAAGACAATTTTTACTTCCAACATAATACACTTAACTTGTTCTCTACCAGTACCTGAAGTGTACTGCTGCCCTTTTCTTTCTTGCTCTGACATGTGTGCATGTACACACACACACACACACAGACAGAGATTCTGTCTGCCCTGGTACATGAGCAACTGCCCCAAAAGGAGGAGAAACAGTTTATGATTCTATAAATAAATATAAATTCTATATATTTATAAAATGAAAGCACTTGAACTGTTTGGGCATAGCCTATTTTTACTAACACCCTGCCATTCATGTCCTTAGTGTGTTACTATTTAGATATTTCCTGGTGTTCTTCACTCAGAGTTAATAGGTTTATTTTTTAAAATTTGCATGATAATTTGCATAATTAAAGCTTTAATTTATCACAATCTGTATTAAATCCATGCTCCTACCCCCACATATGTGTTATATATAATGCCCCTTTTTTTAACAGAGATAAAAAACATGTGCCTTTCACTTAGAAGGAAAGCTTATGATATGGTATATTTTAAATTATTTTTTGTTTTTCTTAAAGATGCTCAAATTATATTTTTGAAATCTATTCCTAACTCATTTCAGAGAATATCCGTGGGCTGGAAATATGTTCTCTTTCACTGGACACACAGCAATCTCAGTGCACAAATGTGAGATTTGCTAGGAAAAAAACCAAGATGCTTAATGGAAAGAAGGTAGACTCCTTTTTTGGGTTGTTTTTAATTTAAATGTTTATAAGCATTTGGAAAAAAATATATTTCTTATCTCTCTTATTTTCTTCTCTTATTGACTTTGTGGAAAACTGCAATGAAATGTATGCTTCAGCATTGTCAAATGAAACTCCACAACAAAATGTCCTTTTATAACCTATAAATTCTCCACCATTTTTGTACTTCTTCCACTTACCGTTTTGCAAAAGAAGCAGCCTCTGCAAAGCTTAATTTTCATATCAATCTTGCTAGCTTTCTTTTTGTTTCCACCAAATTGTGAGGAAGCTTTTGTAACTCCAATTGCTAGGAAGCGCAATGCCACAGGGATTTTAAGCGCATACATATGATTTATTTAAGTCCAACCATGTCAATGGAATTTACACATCTAGAAGACAGCCAAGTACCTAAGCACTTGTGCACATCTGTCCTAAACTCATGGTAATAATGGCAACAGCAGAGCGCAATTTTTTACTAAACTAAGCACAGAAGTATTTGTTATTAAAATTTGCAACTGGGGAAAAAAAAAAGAGCCTTCCTTGACCAACTATTTAAAAGACATGAATTTTTGCTTTCAATTACTGGTGGATAACTGTTATTAATCCCATACAAAATATGTAACTTGATGTGCTTTGTAAATGTTATATTGATTGCACATGTGAAAAAAAATTCTTCTCCCAAACTGTAATTGCGGTTTATGCTCTGTACCACTTGATGATCAAACATCCCTATAAGCAATGCAGGGCCAGCAACGAACAACTGATAGCTTTTAGAGTAAGGTAAATTTATAGGCAAGACTCAACAAACACATTTAATGAAATTTTCTTAGTTTCAGTTCAGTGACTAGAATGGTGACATAAGATGTCTTTTACCCTCCAAATGCTTTGTACCAAATAGGAGTATATCCAACATAAAAACCTATATGGAATTTAATAGTTACTGCTGTCAGTGAGGGAATGACCTGCTATAACTGGACCTCAACTTCTGTCTCCCAAATTACTTCCTCTCTCACAAACTATTACTGGAATGAATAAATTTGCTGAAGTTGCCATTGAATGTTTAAACAGACATTTTTTTTTCCTATTCTGCAAGTATTTTTGCTTGTAAAATGCCTACAAACTGGCACTTTTGGTAGTATGAAAGACCTTTTTGCTGTTGAAGTTCAGTATGCATTGGGTACCTGTATTTCTGTGCTTTTAGGATTATTTGATAGCTTGTAGATACTTGGATTTCTGGAAGTGAAGAAGATAGCAACATCCTGGATTAGAAGTAACGATACTCTGCTTCTTTTACATTCTTAATGCTACAATATCTGAGACTACTTAATGCTCCTTGTAAATATAAATAATTTGAATAAAGAATATTGCTTGCTTAACTCTGATAACCAGTGGTTTTCATGTGTTCTGGAAGTCACACACAAACTTGACTTTATAAATATTTTAAACAGGTGCAGGTACAATTCAATTGCATTGAAGTCAATGTAGCACAACACATCTATGTGACCATGAAAACAGTACCAAATTACTGTGAAGTCAAGCTGAGTCAGGAATACTATGTTGAAGGTAGGAGAACATCTTAAACCAGATGTTTTTCAAGAAACATCTTTTCAAATTAAAAAACCAAACAAAACCAAGAAACCTCAAATGCAAAGCCAAATCATGTTCTGGGATACACTGATCTAACTGATGGTAGATCATGTATGCCAGGACCAGTCTTATTATACATTTTGATGATTTATTTTGTGCATATAAATGTCTGACTTGCTATAAAAAACAGAGACCAGAGTTTATATCTAAAAGTACATGGAAAACTGAACTACGCTATGCATTTGTCCTAATTGGCCTTCTTGTGATTGGCGTGTGCTCTTTCTCTACCTGCAGGTTCAGTCCTGTGTGCTCTCTCTGTGTAAGATGGAGCCTCTGCTTCTCTTCATAGTTAGGCCACAGGTGGTTTCAGAGACTGAGGAAAGCTTAATAAGAAAGTGTAAAGAAATTTCTTTGTACTTTCACTAGCTAGCTGTTCTATTGCCTGTTTTCATGCAACTGGGTAAGATAAGGTAGCATTTTTCCATGTTTTTGGAGTAGAATGCCTACCATATGTGTATAAAAATAGATTCAGCACTGTGGTCCAAGCAAGATACAGTGTGGCTAGTGGAGACAAGCACATCAAATGGTGGTGCAAAAAATGAAATGACACCCCTTGTTTGATCCAGTGCCGGGGATTATCATTGTCCCGCCTTCAAATCTCCAGAGCCTGTGGGGGGGCGGCTCTTGCCCTTCCCCCTTGGTACAGTATCAGCCCTTGCACACAGTATCAGACACATTGTGGCTGTTTCTCACTTTTGTAGGAGTAAAGCCTTTCTGTATTTAAAAAGCCTTTCATTTTCTTGATAAATCCTGATTCACTATTGAAGTAGACATGTACTTTGTGAATAAAGGAGGGAAATAATGTTTTATAAAGCACTGTTTTAAGACACTTTACAAGGGTGAGTAAACAAGTGAAACCAGGAAATGTTTCTGTGGGGAAATAAGAGCAAAGTGCTGCTCTAACACTGATTTAGGCAAGGAGAGGTGAAAACAGTAAGCAGTGCATTATGAGCTGATTTAGTGTTCTTAAATCAAGATTTACGTTTTGGAGATAGAAATATTAGATATTAATTCTGAAAGTGTCACCTGACCTCTAATTCTGGTAAACTCCCTGGGAGCTAAATGGGGTGTTTCTTTGTAAGCCTAGAATAGAGTCAGAATAGCAAAAATGCACATATAATGGACTAATAAGCCTGGTAAACAACAGGAGTAGCTTTCAAGGAAAGAATAACTAAAATTGATGTTCTTGTTGTTGTTGTTACTATTATTACTTAAATTATTGTTAGGTACTAAGTAAAGAAGTGTAATGTTATATCCTAGATTGCCACCTTAAACTGCTGATGAGGTTTGTTTATCTATTTATCTAGCACTGGATGTAAATCTGCCTTTAAAAAGGGGTATAAGAGATAAGTTTCCTGTTAGGAAGCTATTGGATAATTTGGCAGTTTATTTATACAGTTATATAAATAAAGCAGCACTGAAGAAAACTCTGGCTCCTATTTTGCAGATTGCAGAAACAGTGATGTGGGAAAATATATTCCAGCTTGTTCGGGTGAGCTGATCTTCTATACAACTTAAAGCTGTGAGATATTTCTGGTGACCTATACAATGATATGTTTTCATAGCTGAATAAGCAGGGAAAAATGATGATTTACAACTGCCACTACTTATAATTACCATGTAGTTGACAGGTAATGTCCTGGAAAATGTGTTTCTTTATATTGACTTGGAAATGCTAGATAGCAGATAAACATATCGACAACCTATTTAATACTTAAATTTTTGGAAATAGGTTTGTGTCCTTTTCATGCACTTCGGATTGCTGGTTTTATATTTTGTCTATAGACAGACCTCATAAATAGATTGAAATTAATCTGCCAAGCTGCTATTCTGATTTTGGCATACCCATGAATATAAAAATTAAAACTTACCCCCACATATTGTATTTGTCTAACATAGTTGCACATATTCTCTATGTAATGAAATTGCAACCTTTGAATAATCAGCTTCTGTAGTAGTATTAGTGTGTATATTTCAAGTATTTATACATGAACTACATAAGATTTCAAGTACTAAGGTTGAGGTACAATTGATAGGTGTCCTGGCCTCTCAGTATTGCGAGTGCTAATTTAAAACTGAATAATGTTGAAATTTATTCTCATGAAAATTATTGTATCTCATAAAATAAGAATACCTTTAGGAATATCAGGATATAAAAATAATTAATTCAAACATCCTAGGTAAGAATCTGTAGATGTTGAATTTCTTCTCCATCAAGTTATGAATACATTCTGTACCTTTTATAAAGAAATAACAAAATAGAAATAATAATAATAAAGAAACAGATGTGATAAGTTCATGCTTGAATTTTCTTTTTCAGCTGGAAAGTTTGATTATAATGTAGACAGGGCAAGGAAAATTATATCAGTGAATGTATCCAACTTTCTTCGAGATCAAGATTATTACGTTCGCCTGTGCCACAAATGGTTTACCTGTGAAGATGTAGGGGCATTTGCTGTGGTGAGTTAAAGCTCAGAGCAGTTTGTTGAACTGATGGGGGGTGACTTGTAGGTGGAAATGCTCATTGAGGCCATAGTTATGGGAAATGACCTTCTATATGATTATGTAGCTTCACTAAAAGTCATTTACTGTCCTGGATTCACGACCATCTTTTTCATTTCAGATAAAAGGGAAGGAATCTTTAAAATCAGTTTCTCTGAAATATTCTCAGCTACTCCCTTGTCTTTGCATTGAGGTAATACAGTCTGGAATTTGGTACATACTTGTGTTTCTGATTAAAGAATTTTTATCTGGGATTTGTGCTAAGAAAGGAGGAAATATCTGTAGAAAAAGGCTCTAGACCTAAGTTTTTGACTAAGGCTTGTCTGACCTTATGATTATGTAAATGTAGAAGGGATTTTTTAGGAAACACTAATTAAAACATGGAGATAAGAAGAAAATGGGATACAATTTACATTAATTTATGGAAAGTATTGTGTAAGATTAATCTGACTGATTTTTTATAAGCAATGAAAAGACAGAAAATCCTATCTGACTGAATTTCAGCATAGCATTTGATATAGTACTGCATGAGAAACTAAAAGAGGAATTGAGGAAGCTGGAAGTGAGAACAAGATTTGTATGGTAGATAATACCAAGCTGGAGGGCTAACTTGACTACTTCTGTTGAATGGGGCTGTGCTAGTAGGAAGGTTATTTAAGGACCACAGTTAGAGCGGTTCTTATATAAATGTTTTCAGCAACGACATAGACACAAAAGGTGGGAACGTGTTAATGAGATTTGCTGATAATACAGTTGAGAGGTGTAATCAAAATGGAAGAGGCTCAGGATAACTGGAAGAGACTAGAGATCTCCGTACGTGAAATAACTAAAGGAGGATGAAGCATAATATATGAAGTGCAAGTTCATGCACTTGCTCTAATAAAAAAAATTCTTGCTGTAAGATGTGAGTCCTCATTTAGAAATAACAGTGGAGGAAAAAAGATCTGGGTATAATAGTTCATCACAGGATGATTAAACTAACATGCTTACCTGATGTAAATGTGAACAAAGGTCTAGCGGGTTAGATTATTCCAAGCTAACAGGAAAGTATGGGAAGGCCTTCTTTGAAATACTGTAGGCAATTCTTGTATCCATATTCAAGAAAGATCAGTTCAAATGGAAGATGTACGTAAAAAATCTAGAATCGTTGGGGAATGGAGAGACTGTCTTACAAAGGAGATTCAAAGAACATGTTTTCGTTAGCCTGGTAAAACACATGCAAAGAGAAAATATGTTTGTTGTCTAAATACAGTTCAGAAGGGTCACTTACAAGGAAAAAGAACAGATTATTTAAGCTAAAGCCATTCTTGCCACAAGAATGAAGAGGGATAAACTTCATTCCATGAATATAATCAGGATAGCTACAGATATTTTTCTGATAATCGAAGAAGTGAGATTTTGGAGTGTCTTTCATAAAAAGGAATAAAAAGTCACCAAACCAATTTAAAGTGATCTTCGTAAGATATAAAGATACTATGCGAACCTAGTTTCTCAGTGAATTTTGGGGTAGGATTTACCTTGCAGATCAAAATACATACATGTAGATGTCCAGATGTAGATATCTGCATTGAATTAGATGTCCAAACTCTTATAGTCAATGGAGATCTAGTTAATGCAGTCAGTTACTCAACTGACCAAATGTAGATGGCTATTTTGGGATGTGCTGGATAGCACTGTAGACTCTACTGGCTGCATTGGCTAGATCTTCGTATGGCTACTGTAATAGTAATTTGTGCACTTTAATCACACTCAGATATGTACGTTGTAAGCACCTAAAGTCAGCTACCTTAATATGCAAGTTGAACCACAAGGACTCTTCCAAGCCTAAGGATTTTTTTTATCCCACTCTGAAAGTTATGAGGTCACTTGAAAGGTATTATTCCTCTTAACATATACACAGAGAATTCCACAATACAATTGCTGAGCAAACAGATGGGGACTGTGAGTAATAGAAACATTTGCACGTGAATCTAAATAATTAGGGTATAGTAATAGCCATGCACATATACTTGCAGATTGTGTTAAGTGTTAGTCCTCAGATTTTAAGGATACAGCCTTTACTATTACAAAGGCCAGGAGATCTGATATTATGATTCTTGAATGTCTTTTGATACCCCTAGAAAGTAATGCCACTGTAAGAAACTTAATGACAATCAAACTGGAAGACTTTCTAAATAAAATTGTGCTAAATATATGACTCAGAAATAGTAGGGATATAGTGTTAGAAGGGATCATCTTAGTTCAACAGCTCCAATCCTGGTAATAATGAACAACAAAATAGGTATCTAGTGCAAAACATCCTTTTAAAAAACTACTTCCAAAGCTTTCTAATAAACATAGTATCTTTATCTTTGGTGGAAAGGTTTTCTGTCACATTCTGCCTGAAATGTTAAAAACTGGTCTGTCTGAGAATCTCTAGCTAATGGCCACTTCTTGGGTTGTAGGGTTGGCTGGCAATTCCAGATGCAAGGAGGATACAACTTTGCCCCTTTGAAAATGGCAAGTACTGTGTGATTACTCTTTATGTGAGTGATTTTCAGCAGCTCCAGTATGTCACAATTTGAAATTCATCTAAGGTGAAAACCATACATTGCAAAACTTCAAGGAAATTGTCATACTGTGGGTAGATGAAATAACTTACTTTCAGACCAAATTGTTCACCAAATTTATGCCAATATAAACACTAAGTAACTTTCTAGTCATTTCTCACATTTTCTTAAGTCACGCACAAACTGGCCAGAAGGAAGAAAAGCCACTGAGGTCAGCTTTGAAATGCTGATGTGAGAAGAGGGCTTCAAGGAGAGATTTGAAGAAGGTGTCCAAAACCCAACTTAAAGGAGGGAACAGGGAGTTGAAAAAGAAGACAGTTAACTGCATATGGGAGTGCTTAATGGGAAATTATTCACACAAAATGTTCCAGCAAAATCAGAGTTTGGTCTGAGATGACAGCTGAAAAAGAAATTGTCATATTATATAGGGCTTTAGTGAAAGTTTTACCAGGCAGATAGAAAAAAGCATAGCCTGAAAAAGTGTTTTATTGTGTTAAGTCCAACATAAGTACAATAGTATGTTTTCACCAGACTATGCTAAGAAGCCCATTAAGGGATTTTAGTATTTGATTTAAAAAAAAACAAAAACAAACATGGGAGAGAATAAAAACACCAACCCATAACAGTGCATCCAAACTCCATTAAACTGCATAAACATTCACTGGAATCCTTTCACATTCTTGCAGGGCCAATGCATTTGTGTTAAAATGGAAGCAATTTCCTTTTTCGTAAGCCCAGCCTTCATTTCTGATTTATTTTATTGTGGCAGAATACAGTGTTTGTGTCACTACCATTCCTTTGTAGCAATGGAGGGCAGTTTGACTAAATAAAAAGTGAGTTTTAAAAATCTAGTTATGCAATAGAGAGCACTTACAGGAATGCTTAAGCTCTGTCTGTAGCTATGTCTGTGTCATGTAGTTAGATCTGGCTTCAAGGTCAACAATGCAAAGCCTGTTGGCTATCTGCAGTATGAAGTCCTAACCTCTGTTCTTAGAAGCTGTTCAGCTTGAGGCTGGGTGTCATGGGGCACAGGTTGTTTTCTTCCAAATTTTCGCTTATCTCTACCTGTTTCCTGTGCTTGGAATGGTTATGCTTTGCAAGTGCAGGAAATTGGGCTCATGAATCCCATGATTCCTTCCTTCTTTCTGTATTCTGCTTCTTCTTCCCCTCCTACTGCAGTCATTCTCCTCTCCGATGCCATTGAATCAGGACTTCGGGGTAGCTGAAGCATAGGTTACAAATCTTTATGTAGTCAGAGCAAAGGTGGTATGTGCTTTGGCACTCTGAAGCTCTTGAAGCTTATTTCTGTCCTTTTAGGAAGTTCCAGTGGACAATTACAACTGAAAACTTAACATAGCTTTGATAAGGAAGCGAATATGGGAAATACTGTTTTACAGCTGTACTTTTCGTTTACTCAACTATCCTCTCTGCAGGAATCTCAAGCAATTTTTCAGACTCTAGTACTCAACTATTTAAATATATAAGGAGTTCCAGCTTCTGAGCCACATTATTTTCTTTTTAAATCTTTCTTTTTCCTAAGTGATAGCTCTGCTGGAATATCTAAAGTAGATTGGTTCTTTTTTTGGCTCATTTATCATTGATGTAATAAAGTTGGGATTATGGAATTAGTTCTGTGGTAGGAGGTAATTAACAGTTGTGTATCAGAAAGAAGCTCCTCTATGTAGTAACTGTTTTGGGTTAATGTAACTAAGAGAAGAAAAAAAGGAAAAAATAATGTCTATTGGTTACTAAACAATGTAATTATATGAGACTGAAGATGAATGAGCATCTTTATTATGATGTAAATAAGTAGATGCCACAGAGGAGTAAAACAGAAGGAAACTCGGGTAATAACTCAATGAGCAGGCCTGGAAACAAACCTGAGAAATCTTAACTGTGGTGCTATTCTCTTAACTATTAGGATTACACTTACATTATATCTACATTATTACAGACTCCTATAACACTCAAAGTGTAGCTGTGAAAACTGTCAGAACTGTTGGGACCCATGACTTTGCAGTCAGGTTAAGTAGTGTCTAAACATTAGCGTCATAGAACATGTCCATTTATTAAAACCACAATTTTTTAAAAAAGAATCAAAATTTCCAGCAGTTTTTTTTTAAACAGAATAAAAATTTCCATTCCGTAGAAAGTTTCAGCATTTTGATGTATACACATTGGGCCACAAAGTCAAGATGGCAAGAGGCTTGGCAGAATTAAAGGATCTGGAAGGTTTCTATTAGAAAATATCAAAAGGTTTTATTTCAGTACATTTCTGAGAAGCGGTATCAATAGGAATTGTTATGCTTGATGTGAGTTGAATTTGGACACTGTGCTTCTTCACTTTGCTACATTTTCTAGTCATTGGTATTCTTTGTTCACTCCTCTTGAACATCCAACTGGCCACGTTTTCAAGTTTTTGCTTCACAAATAGTTGCAGAAATATATTTTTCTCCTACTTCTAACTATTAGATGAATGTAAAACTTTCCAAATTACTTCTTGCAGTAAGAACTGAAATATCATGCTGGGGAATTTCATGCTGGAAATTCTCTCATCCACGTGCAGCTAAATGGAAAAGAAAGTCAGTACGAAGCGACTAATTTGACCAATCAAATAAATAAGATGGATTTTATTTTATAATAGTGCCTATTTAAGATATCCTCAAACATATGCTGACTAGCTCTGAAATTATGGTTTGCCCAGTATACATAGAAAGAAGATTTATATAAATGCTGTAGAAAAATTATTTATTGTGCATTACTTGCAAAGCTTTACTATTGGAGTTCTTGATATTCAGCTAAAGGCTTGAATTTATCTTCTAACGTATATGTTGTGTGCATGTAAGTCCTACACAAGACACACAGAATCTGGGCCTCCAATACCACTTCCAGTCACTAATGTATGGATTCATTCCAATTTACCATACACAGTTAACTGAAGGTCCTTGGTTAGGAACTTGCTTGCATTACACTCCCCCTGAGATTGCTGGGCAGAGAATGCACTTCCAGGAGCTTGTGCAGCCTGCTTAAGAGCCCTGGTGGTGCCGATCTATCACCATAGTGGGAGACTCAAGCTCTCAGCTTGAGTAGCTCTGGTAAATGCCAACACTTTGGTGGGATGAATTGAAGTTTTACACTGTTACAGTGTGAAACACTGCAGTTTTGGTTGTTGAAAATGACAAGGAAATGGAAAAGCAATGCTTTTGGTTTTAAGCACGTGTATAGGTGTCAGATTTATGAACAATTTTGATTCATTTTTAGACATCTTGAATAATGTTTCCACTCTTTGTGTACAGATACGAAGGTGCTATGGGATAATATTGTTTATAACCCAGCGACACAAACCCTAGCTTGGGAACCAGCCTGTCCTGTGCCTGTCATGGTTAACCTGTGCAGGTTAATGAAGTCTAACGACCACTGTGAAGATATACAAAACTCTTCCAAAAATTCTTCTGAGAAAGTAAGAACTATGCAGATTTATTCAAACTGTGAGACTGAAGGCCATCACCAAGGACACAATGTGAAGAGCTAGACTTTGGAATAGGAGCAGTTGCAAATTCCTCTCTTCTTCTCTGATACTTAAGACTATTCATAATCACAGTCTGTTCTTGTACACTAACCACATGATTTATTCAAAATGCTCACTGACTCACTGTTAAGAAATAAAAAGTGGAGATGACTGTGAAGCTAGTAATGTTTGCTAAATTCTTTGGGGTAAATAGGGTCTGCTTTTGATTTATAGTAAAGGCATGATTCATCTGCTCTGACTTCACTGTCTAAAAGATAGGTGTTCAAGTCTATGCTATTTGTGTCAGATTCCCTTTAAAGTAAGTGAAACAGACATATTGAGAGGACAACTCTTCTCATCTGAAGAGAGGCATATAAGAAATGTTGGAGGGATTTCTCTCTCAAGGTACCTCTTTCCTTTCACTGACTATCACAAGACTCTCTTGTGATTAGATCAGATTTAGGTATTTAACATTTAGACACCTAAAATGTAAATAGAGATGAATCTAAATCTCTTTAAATCTTACTGGAGACATAATGGTACTTTGGTAGGGTACAATTGTTTTGTACTTTATTAAGATCTCTTTGAAGTGCCTTCCTCAACCTGGTGCAATGTCTTGAAATTGTGGGTGTTGAAATATTGGGTCCCTCAGTTTTTCCAGCACTTCTGTTCTAAAGTTGAAAAGGGTTTTCATTGCATGTATCTTGAACTGCTTATACTTCAATCTGAAGTCTCATGATGCTGAATGCACTGGAGTTACGAGGTTGGTTAGAATTCTGGCTTTTGTCTTGAAAAGTAGTTTTCAGGCTTTCCTGATTGTGGAGAGACACCAGTAAACTTGAGGTAACACTGAAAAAGCAAATAAAATCAAATACAAATTCTTAATTTTTGAAACTTTATGAGTATTATTCTGATGACATGATTTGGGGAGGGCTTACTGAAGACTGTTGAATGCTTTTTTGAGTAGGAACTCCTCGCCAAGTGTTCAGTGATTGTTCAGATTCACTATTTTATGGGTCTCAACAAACCTTTGATCTTGTAAAACCAAATATATTTAATTTTACACATGAGTGGTCCTCGTGGGATTTGTCATCTGGTGACAACAAGCAAAGCTCATTGCTTGCAGGAGAGGAAAAAAAAAAGAAAAAGCCTAAAATGAGGTTTGGCTGGTAATGTTCATTTCTGTTACACAGAACACAATCCAAAGTTAGTTTATTACAGGCAATGAGTGTTTTCCTGTATTTATTGCATTTAATGGCTGAATATTAATATTCATGGACAGAATGAATTTTCCCTTTTTTTCCAATTAATCCTAAAAGGTTTGATATTGTTTTTGGTCCATTTATTGTACTGTAACCCCAAAAAACATTTCTATAGTGTGCTGGAGACCCCTGCAGAGATTCCTCAGATAGTGCCAGCTCCTCCAGTAAATCCACACAGTGCCGCACAATCTAATACTATGCACGTGTACTGACTTAGGCCCAAAAGCTATGTAACTCTTATCTCTAATTAGGCCGGGGCTTTCTCTGTCGATGGCAATGCTGTCTCCATATCTGAGTGGACTCCTACTATCTTCTGTGACCCTACTGCAGACATACCTGAGGACATCCATTATGTTCTTCTCAAAAACGTTACAGGGAAAAGGTCTTTGGTCACAATGCCATGTGTTGTGCTTAGTCACTTGAGCAACGGTGTTTATTTAAGTCAGATCACTTATATGGGTAGTAATTGTTTATATGAGACAAGGCTTTTTATGGTGAAGCTCCTGATGCCTAAACAGTTGTTAATCAAGAAAGCAACATTTTGTACGTCACTTAAGTGGATGTCTAAAATTCAGTCTATGTTTAAGTCTTTTCTGGAATAGGGATACGGAAAAATGAAAAATTTCTGAACTGAAGGTGGATCAACACTTTTGGGTGTATGTTTAAAAGTTCTGCTGAGTCATTGATGAGTGCTAAATAAGGGACTGAAACAAGATGATTGTGTAATCAGAATTTTGCACACAAGTCACCATAGAATCAATGAATTTAGCTCTAGTGGGTCAGACTGACTATAAAAAAAGCTACATGTTACAGATAAAAAGAAGCAAATTATTCAGTAATGCAAAGAACCAGTTGTTCCTATTCTTACTATTTTATGTGATTAACTTCCTGGGATGTTTCTAAAGTAAACAAACCCATTCCTTTCTCAGTGATCAAACCATGAAAATTTTGGGTAATTGACTTTGTGAAACTAGTTAATGAAACTAGCTAATGCTGTGTGCTCTCTTTTCAAGCAGGTTAAATATTCTCGTGTGGACACTCATCCAAGACTTTGCATGAAGGTAAAGGGGTTTCTTTGTAAAACAACTATTAGGATCAATGTTTTGTTTCATAGCTCTGATGAATGGGAAGTAAGAATGAAGGAAATGTGAAAGATTAGATTAAAAGGAGGTTCTTTGGAAGTGCAGCAGCAATGATAGATGATAGGACACAGGTCAGATTGTGCCCTCTGTTTTCTCTGCTTAGGAAAAGCAGGGAAAAAATGGTTGAAGTCAATGCAAACTGAAGCATGCACTGAACTTAACAAGTAATGCTTTCCATATTAAATACTTGCTAATAAAAAGGATCGATACACTACATTTACTGGAGTACCTTTAATTATTCTAGTTGAGAAAAAAGTGCCACATAAGGTTAAGGTAGGCATATTATTGTTTTCCTTTAGGTTACTTTTAAGTCAGTGTAGCTACATGTTTCTGTAAAATAAGCATGTGTATAAATACCTGAAGAATTGGGGGACCTAACTTAAATCAAGGGATGGAAGATGCCATAGAGCAGGAAAGCTGTGAATTCACCTTCTGCAGCTTTCTGGAATGCACGGATCATCTCTAGTTGAATCTGTAGCCACAGTTTTCCTAACAGATTTCTCTGCTTTCAGTTTACAACCAAGCAAGGCTCTTGGGTTAAATGTCCATTTGCTCATGGAGAATTTCCAGGTAAATATATTTTCTTAATTACATAATATTAAATTGTGAAAAATATTTAAATTAGTCACTAGATATGAGCCTTCTCCAGTAAGCGAGATGTGTTCACATCACTGTATCTTGTAAATTATGCCAAAGAGATTTGACAGCTTGTTATTTCTATGAATCCTCAGTAGATCAAGTGTTTATTAGTATAAAAAGTAACTTGTGGGAATCAAAATAATGACTTACATATCATTTGATGCCACTTAACTAATTAAAAGAGCTTTTATTTTAGATATAACAATTTAGAATACAATATATGGTCCTTGTACATCTAAAAGTAAGTCTTTTCCCCTAATATCAGCTTGGAAAATGAGAACTGCTGCAGTTGCAGAACAAATACAAGTTTTCTTCACATCCCAAACCAAGGCACAGTTCTCAGTGCTTGTGTGTAACAGGACGCAGCTGGCCTCATGTGAATCTGTTGGGATGCACCATTCAGTCTCTGTGGTTTGTATATATTATTTCTTAAACATTGTAAGACTTTTAAACATATCTAACTGCATTCATTTATTATTCCATTTATCACTCTGCAGCTTGAAAGCTTTAATAAACTCAGGCATGTACATATTGGAAAAATTACTGGAACATTTTTAAAGCATGTAGTTCTAATTCTGATCTCACACTGAAGCAAGAAATAAAGATCCTGAAGTCAAATGAGTCATATCAAAGGAAGTGACTATTAAGCAGAACCGTAATATTCTTTTAACATCATTTTTGTGGTGTAGTATTTATATTATGTATATAGCAATTGTTACTGTTAGTATTTCATATATGGGTCACTGATACAGCTGACCTGGCAAATCTCACATCATGAAATGTAAAACTTGAGGCATAAATCCATGATGATGTTGAGCCACGCTAAATCTCACAGCTGCCAAAACAAACTCAACACAAAAAAGGTAAGTTTTCAGCCAAATTAGCTTTTTGAGCCAGCTGACTGTGTGACTACACAACTGCTTCTTCCAGCAAAGCGGGGGGGAAAGAGGGAAATGATTATGGGAGGGTGAGATTTCTGTTTCACACAGCAGCTAGTCATGAAATGGGAGCCTTACTCCTCTCTTGCAACTAAGCCTGTATCTCATACATTTTCAGTGCAGCCCTGTGGCTTCCCCTTGCCCTTCAACCCTGGCTGCCAGAGTTACCTGGTTTGCCCGACCTGTGATCTACTGAGAGGTACATCTGGAAAGCGGGGTCAAAGAGCAAAAGAGTGGCCATAGCATTATTTTTCAAACAGGAGAACATTAGTAGGATAGGTCCTAGAAGCTGGAGCTACTAGGAGGACCACCATGCTGAAAGGCATCCTGCTGGTTTAGTAGCCAGCTCCCCAGCAGTGTTATGTCCACCCCTAAATGTATGCTCCTGCTGTCTGCTCCACTGACCAGGTATATGAGATGTCATATGAAGGATTTTGAGAGAGCTGAGAAATCCAGATGTTGTGATTTCTGCTGCTATTCCTGACTGTGCCCATTGACTTCACTCTGCTGTAGGGGGATGTGCTTTAGAAGACACAAGCATGATGTAGCTCCTACATCTGTCCTCTTTTTAGGATATATTCCATCTGTACTTCTTTCTTTGACAGTGTATGCAGGTACACGCTGCAACTGTGACTTTCGCAAGTACCTCTGATGCTTTCAGTGTGCAGGGTGTACATACCGGGGGTAGCTGTCAAGCAGGCAGCTATGAATAAGGACTTAAACTCAAAGGGGTGGTCACTGAAAGATGAATTTATTTTCTAATGAATCAGTTTAGGTCTTTATTACATCTCTGGTGCTGAATGTAACAGAGCAGCTGTTAAAAGCAGAGTTTCCCAATTCAGCTTTGCTGCTCAAGCTGAGAGCATGCTGAAGTGGAACATAGTAACTGCTCCTGCAGAAGATCCCAGAGCTTAATAATCATGGGAAAAGGCCTGGGAAAAAACAGCTATCCTAATCAACACAGACCACAGAGGGCATTGGTGGCACTCTCAAGAGTCTGTCCTAATGGGGCAAGATATCTGGGGAAAAGCTGTATTACTGGCAGAGATGGAAATCTGTACACTAGAGGAGTTGTCAAACACTATGTTCAGTGTACACTTACAGTGGCACTTCCCTTCAAGCAGCTTATTTCACGTGAAATCTGCAGAGTTTAGACTTTCTGATTTTAAACGTTCCCTGTGTGAATTGCTAAGTGAGAAATGTAATGGTGGAGCACCAGTAAGTCACAGCTAGGTATTGAAGTGTGTGTTTCATGAAGGGCACTGATGCATTTAAAAATGCTGTTTTCTTCCCTCTGGTACAAAACTGTTAGGTCCTCTGCTACTGTGACAGAATGGGAGCCCACATAAATTACATAGAGTTCCTGTCTCAACACCATGAGCAATATACACAAAGTTTTCATCAAGACTTAGCTCTGTGTTCCCAGAAACCAATGTTCATTCTCCGGCTAGTAATCCCTGTTCAGTCATGCTCAGAAAAGAACATATTCACCTAATTTGCCCCAAATTATTTTAGGAGTTTGCCACACTAAAGAGAGCAGTGTAGGATTCATAGCTATTAGTGGAGTAACTAACATTATTTTGAGGACAAACCATAAACAATCAAATGTTAAGTGTCAGAACATTCATTTAGGACAATTTTACCCTAAGGCCAAACTTGTTCTCAGCATACAATGTGATGGGAAATCCAAAAGAACTGCAAAGAAAGGGTCATTCCTTCAGCTCATGTATACCAGGGTGTCCTGGTTTCAGCTGGGAGAGCGCTAATTGTCTTCCTAGTAGCTGGTACAGCACTGTGGTTTGGGTTGAGTATGAGAATAATGTTGATAACACCCTGATGCTTTCAGTTGTTGCTAAGTCGTGTTTAGACTAAGTCAAGGGTTTTTTCAGCCCCTCCTGCCCAGCCAGCAAGAAGGCTGGAGGGGCACAGGAAAGGTGGGAGCAGGGGACACAGCCAGGACAGCTGACCC
>JAVKLA010000005.1:22042262-22073642 GCA_034782735.1 Sagittarius serpentarius | reverse complement strand
CTTATCTCAACCCACGAGCTTTACTTTATTTTCCGATTCTCTCCCCCATCCCACTGGGTGGGTGGGAAGTGAGTGAGTGGCTGCGTGGTGCTGAGTTGCTGGCTGGGGTTAAACCACGACACAGGGAAAAGAAGTGAAGATGCTCATTGGCTAACATGGTGTGAGGAGCCATGGCAGGGTGTTCTGCCTTACAATGCTTCATAAAATGCAGGAACGTTAGCCCTCTTCCTGTGCTGCCCAAACTGTGCTTGGCAAAACTACACCAGCTGCTTGTGGTCATTGAGATCCAGGGATATCTCTGAAAATAAATAACCTTCCATAATGAATATATACTTCATTAATTTTCTGACACAGTAGAACATGTAGCGTTATTGGCAAATGAACCAAAGAGCTGGAGAGACACAATACATTTTCATTATTCCAGGGTATGGATAATAATAGTTTTCAATTTTTTTCTTTTCATTAGGGAGATTCTGTATCAATCACTATGTCACGGGAAATGTGTGGGTCAACAATTTGCATTCAGGTATGTGTCTTGATTTTGCCAGGTATTCTGTACAAAATAAACATATCATCAAAAAAAAAACCCAAACCAAAAAACCAGCAGGCACTCTTGCTGCTTTCTCCTCCCAGCCAAATCTGATTACTGTGTCAACGGAGTTGGCAAAGAGCATTATTAATAGCTTGATGTGCTGCCACCATCTCTTGTTGAGATGACAATTAACAGAGAAGTTGCTCTCCATGATCTTGCTGCTTTGTCAGTGGCAGATAAAGGAATATCATCAGGAAGTTGTTAATCCTGTCTTTATATGTTCCTTTGTAATAAAAAGTTCTAAGGTGTCAAAAGATCCAAGTAAATCATAGATGAATTTTTCAAAAATTGACGTTAGCTGGAAAAGGTTAGGCATATAGCAAACAGCACACTAAGTGCACAGTATGCTAGAATTAGCACTGCTGAAAGCAGAGGTGAGCAAATTATTTCTGACATTTTTGCACACTATTTCTGTAGCTGAACTTTATTAAGACAACATTAATAACAAATGAGCATGAAGCTGATAGGTTTATTCCTCTCTGGAGTTAATGTTCTCAGCAGACACCAGGACAAGAGAGACTGACAGCTGGAGCAGTGAGGCTCCCACAGATGCCCTGGAAGGCCCTTGTCAGCTTCACTTTCTGCTGCTAGGAAGAAAGGGGCAAGACAAAAGTGAGACTGGCAAGAGCCTTCTGGGTAATGAGATTTGTTCTTCTTTCCCTAGTGAAAAATCAGATTTGGTGGTAAAATTGATGTTTTCATGCATAAATTGTTTATTTTTTAGATAAGACATTATCTGTCAGAATGCAGTTCTCACCCCCCACAATCTGTTTAGCTTTATCATTTAGAAACCTAAAAGTGATTGCAACTCACTAAATATACACTAGACCAGCAGTCTCCATATGCATTTATTTAAAAACAGATTAAAAAATGCAGTCACTTGAGTAAACTAATAAAGCAATCTCATTTTGTCAACACAAGTGTTTAGTAACAGTTCTACTGAAAGGGGAATAAGCCTCAATTCATTCTTTTAAAAGGGCTGGAGGACAGATGTTGATTATTCAGTTCCACTGCAGATCTGTGATATTCACTGTGGTGAGTATGAATGATAAGAAAAGAATTAGGTCTTGACTGTATGGAAGAGAACATCTCAGGTGAAGTGTGTTTTCATTGGGAAATTGAGGTGGGATTGACATGACTGAATGTAGATGTCTGCATGTGAACTACATGTGCTCAGCTTCCTTTATAGACAATGGACTCCTATACCTCAACCAGCTTTTAATTAGCTACTGCAAGGGCAACTTGTGTGGCTGGCTGTTTTCTCTGCTTCCTGGGTGAGTTTCCCATCCTGTGCCAAGTTCTGCATGCCACACCTATATTTAGCTTGCTGTCGGTACATGAAAGAACTAGTTAAAAACAATCCTTGGCAGGTAGGCACACAGGGCTGCCCCTGTAGTGATTGCAGCACAGCCCTACTGTTAATTCCCCACCTTTGCAATTGAGACAGTAGTACTTCCCTCCACTGCAGATGTATGGTGATGATATTATGAGTTGAGGTACACTCAGATACACTCATGGAGCAGAATATTCTGAAATCTCCAAGCCCTGAAAGTAAGGTGATGTAGAAGTTAGTTCAGAGCGAACTAAGGCTGTGGGGTTTACAGTGAAGAGCACAGGAGTGGATTGACTAGTTTAGAACGAAAAAGTCTAAAAGGAGTCAAGCTGAGACAAGGCTCAATCTGAGCATTGCCAAAAACCACCTCCCCAAGCCCACCCAAAAAAACAACCTCCCCTCCCAGTTCATTGTAAACATAGTGATTCCTATGACAGGTTTTCTCTGTTGTCTAAAAATACTTGTCTGTTAACTATGGCTTCAGATTTGGAAGCCTGATACTAAAAAGGAGGGGGCTTGAATTTGCACTCTAATTGTAGTTCTTTGTGCAAGCACTTGCATAATGCTTCTTCTCCACTTAAAAACTCATAACAAGCCCACTCAAGGAGGATCAATTAAATAGTGTTGTGATTCATGTAGTCTGGATGCATTTTCCTTATTCATATTTTCCTTTTAACAAATGTGAAGGGTATGATGAAAGCATGTAAAATAATGAAAGGCTGCAGAGATGGCAGTCTGGGAATTTCCCTCTGCCTTATAATAGGAGAGAATAGGTCTGTGTATTGAATGAAAATGGTGGAATACTGAAAACTGAGTAAAGAAATTTTTGGGAACAGTATTTGATTTAAATTTGGAACCTTTTGTCACAAGTTTTTGTTCTGATCAAGAATTTGTGGAGATTCAGAAAAAAAATCTGAGAAACCGTGCGTATATCAAGGATATCAGAACTGTAATACGCGATCACTATGTTTGTTGTATAGAGAATATTAACCTCATGCTTCATGGATTCTGCCATACTTCATATTTTTGGGATAATGTGGTCCACATTAGTGGGTGGATAATTCCATCTCTGCCAGCTGACCAGGAGGGGATCCCAAAACCTCCCTCTGAGGCAGATGGTACAAGTCAGTGTCAGAGATGGGACACTGACCTGGGTGGGTTCAACTCATTGCTGTAATTTCTGTATTCTTAATGACTTGTCAGGAGCCATCAACTGCTTGTCATTTGTAAGATTTTTTAATGCAACAGTAATATCATTACTACTAAGGACTTCCGTATTTTTAAATGCTATTATATAGCAAAGATATTTTCTCAAGCACTAGCTTTTCAAAATCAGGAGATGATGAACTTTTAAAGACAACGTCACCAAGGGTGATAATTCTTACACTGGGATGCTATTGTGTTTGAACCCAAGATGTTAAGAAAAACAATCCACATAAAGGTGAAGGGAATATTAAACCTAAGATTTGTCCATAATTTGTGACAATTTGGATTATACAAAATGTCAAAGTAAATGAGAAATAATCTTATAATGGCATAGTGAAAATAGTGAAAATATTTACTGCATACATCTTTGTAAAATAGAAATTTACATTGTTAAGTATCACTGTTAAAAATACAAAGCAGCATCAGTGTGTCCAAAGAGCCATGAAGTTATTAACATATATTTTGTTACTCAAAACCAAGATTCCAGTGATGGCAGTATCTATTACAAAACAACCAGTGTAGCTAACGGTCATGAAGGCTACTCTCTTTCCAGGTGCAAGAATTTTTCTGGCATGTAGAATGCATTATACTGCAATGCATTGCATTTTTCTATCAGTAGCTGTGCTTTGGAATTAGAGTGGCTTAGCCTTATTTGCTCTACAGAGGATGGAAATGGGAAAATTCTTTTTTTTGCATTTAATAGCATTGACTTAGAAATAAAACTTTGTGTTGTTTTTAGTTTTTATTTTCCCTTTGACCACTTTTCTGGATTCTGTTTAAGGTAGCCAAATATTTTGAGACATTATTTCACCTGTTAAAAAAGAAACTTATCTATTCTGAATGAAAAAATAACCCAAATCAGTTAATTTGAGAGTAAATATGTGAACCATAATGAAAACAAAATGGCAACCTACATTTGAACTTGTTTCTTCAGGTTTCTCTGGTCAGACATACGGTGATGGAAACTCAGCAAAGGCCATGACACACAGGTACCCATCCAATGTAGTTTAAAACATCTTTGAGAATTGATTGAGTTGTTAACCCTGAAAACATATTATTGTCCTCTCTAAAGAACAGAAGCAATGTGAGCGAATTTTGTACTAGCCAGCAGGAATATCAGGTTCCTATCTCTCCCCTTTCCTTGTCCCCCACTGAAGACACCTTTTGCTCCTGTGCTCTCTCGCCTCTTGCTCTCTCTATTGCACCACAGTGCGGTCTGGCATCAGAGGTAGCTGCCTTGCTGCCAAAGAGAGAGGACAAAGGGAGACAAATACCCAGTGGAAGTGAGAAGTTTGTAAAGTACCAAGACAACCTTCAAGAGCCCTGGAACAATCTCAGATTTGCTGAGCATGACATTCACATTATTAGCACCTGCCCCCTGCTTTCTCCCTCACATTTGCAGGCAGATCTGTCCCCGCTGTGCTCTGACTCATTAGATGTGTCCGCTCAGCTGTTCCAGTGCTTCTTTTTGTTCCCACAGCCCTTTGCAAAACACCTATTCCTAGGTTGTAAACAAATAGTAATTAATGCAGCCCATAGATGTATGATTTGGTAAACCCTGAGCTCTTAAAAACGCTCTTCCTTTAAGGATACCCTTTCAGAGGCAACCTAGAATTGTGGGAGCAACCTAGAACTCGAGAGAGAATAGAGATGCTCTGAAAAGCCCTTGTTCAAAGATGGGAAAAAGATGCAACCTTGCAGAACTTATGCAAGTCATGTGGTTGAGAAGTGGCTACCATCTTTGCTTCGAGGCAGTCTTTGGCTTTTCCCCTGTCAGAGGATACCATTCAGAATAAAGTATCTTGCTTTTGTTCATTTGTTCATATGAGGGCTGTTTGGATTGTGATAGTCAAGTCCACAAGCCATAGAGAAATGGTTAGTTTTGTTATTTAACTCCAACTATATATGAATGCAGTGAAGCCTCTCACACTTCAGAGAAAAAAAGCCAATCTTCTTTCCTCTTCTGTTTTTCCCCTAGAATGAAGAGTGAGCATTCCTTGCATTGAATTTAACAACACACTTTCAAGGTCCTTAGTATCTTCTCAACATCAAGTTGTATTTTGGTGTAACTTGCAAATCTTGTCTAACTGGACATCTCTCATGTTAGTAGTTTCTGCTAATTACTGTGAGATTATTCTCATGAGTGAAGAATTTCGCAAGTTAAGCCTATTCTAACATGTCCAAAAGAAGGAGGATCATGATTCCTCATTTCCCAGTATTTCAAAACAAAAAATGTCTTAGATCACTTAATTAGAGAATAAGGTTCACATTTTCCTTCTAAATTAATATTTTATATACAATATGCTATACATGAGTACTTTCATAGTACCTTGTGTACCTACAGAACCAGTATTTCAGATTTTCTTATTTGTAACCTTCATTTTTAAACCATGCGAAAAGGTTTTTGGGAAATGAAGAATGGACGAAGTTTTCTCAGCTTTGTTACATTATCCTTCTTTGTAATTTCCTTTGTTTTCTGATGCCATTCTGATGATCTCACCATAAGAGACCCTATTCCTTAAATATATCTAACAACTGCTTTCTGTGTTTGCATTTGTATTTGACTTGGAGACAATTTTCCTGTTTGTCTGAGGAGGTATATGTCTTTAGTTTGATAGCTATTTAACATTGTCATGTGGAAATCCAGCCTAGAAGGAAACAGTTTAGTGGAAAGAATTGAAGTATTTTTTTTTTCCATTGTATCAGTATTTATACTCAATTGTTGAGAATAATATTACACACTGTACTGATTATCAAACATTTGGCCTTTATTTCACTGAATACTCCTGTCAAACATCCTTACTTCTTGTTGTGTAACAAGGAAATAGGCAACTAAAAGGTCATTAATAGCAAATCCTGCAACCATGTGGAATTGCTCATGTGGGATCAGGAATATGGCTGGGGAGTGAGGGTCTGGAACAAGAAGTTGATCAATAAAAAAAATTTTCCGTCTGAATGTGTTTTTTTTGTTTCAAGATTTTCAAAGAGCAATTTACAGGAGACAAATATGTTGTAAGAGACGTATCTGCTGTGTTGAAACACAAGGGTTTTGACGTGCCCTGAAGAGGGCAAATTCTGCTTGGCTCGTTTGATATCAAAGCTTCATTGTGTAGACTGCACATCTATTAGATCTATTCTTATTCCAAGCAGTGCTCCAGCTCCAAGAGCAGAGGCAGCAAGGCAGCTTACCTAAAGCTTTCAGTTACTTGCTTTGGCTGTGAAATAGAAACACTGATCTATTCAGACATCTGCTTTTCCTTTAATACCCTCCAGACTGCAGCCAGAAACAAGACGTTCAGCCTTTCAGCCGAGAGAGCATCATAACATTACTCTCCACTTTCCTCCAGTGGAAAAGTCTTTTCTGCAGGAAAGCTGGATTTGTACAGTGTTCTTTTTATTGCAGCGAAGTCTTAAGATCAACCTTTTGAATATGTCCTCAGACTGAAAGTGAAGTAAAATTATGCAGGTGTGGCAGGATCTGAAACCCAAGTGTAGCTAAGACAAAACGCCACCTCCAGTGACAAGTTTGTATGAGGTCCTGAAGCAACAACAGCTGTACTGAAGCTGGATGCTTTCGATGATAAGATCCTGTTTCAACTGCACAGACACCAGATCTCTCGCAGTGTATCTTCTCTTACTGGCTGCAGTGATGGAAATACCAGAGAATGTGACCAGCCATGGTCCTGATCACTTTGGTGCTGTTTTACAGGAAAGCTTGAACAATGAACATAGCAGACACATCACTTAAATTAACTGCCTGAAAGTGAAGTGTTCATTCAAAGGCAGTAGTCTAGGCTCCCATGATGGCCACTGCAGAGAGACGGGGACTTCCCAAGCGTATTTCGTTCTGCTTGGATACTTGTTTTAGAGGGAGCCTGGACAACTTAGCCTAAATGCTTACCATTAAGACACTCCTGCTTATGGCAATGTTTGCAAATAATCCCTAACAGTATTTCCATACTTTGGCTCAGGTCTGCCTGTTTGCATTTGTGTAGTGAGAAAATTGCTGGTAGCTCTTCTGATTGACTCCCAAACTGATCTTTAAGAGTCCTGTTTCTGATACACTACTTCAGGTAAACATTGTCTCTTCTGATTACAAAATTCCTGCTCCACCTGAGACCAGGTCTTCCCGCTCTCTCAAATAGTGATTGGGCCACCCTATACATGTAATGCGCTGGAAGGAGTTCCATTCAGGTGGTGCCTTTTCTAGAGAAGTTAAGAGTTCTGCATTACTAAGTTACCAGACACTACTGTCCTTGTGACATTACAGCTGCAAAAATAAAGTTTGGGGTTTTTTCTTTTTCACAAGGGATTTTAAACATTGGTAGGTCAATCCTGAAAGAAGTATGAGAATCTTTCCCAAATCTAAAAGTATTAATTTCGCTCTGCTGACCACTGAAGAGTTTTCTTATTCTCACCCAAACTGTGCACAAGTAAACATGCTGTCGTAACAGTCAAATGCAAAAATCCCCTAGGTGATTACCTATAGAGTTGGCTAATTCTGTAGAGCCTCCATTCTTTTGTTTAAGTAAATTCCCTTCTCGCTTATTTTGGGCCCAGTCCAATCATCCTATTTTGAGACAACCGGCAGTTATTTGTTTTTCATTTCATATGTACATTCTTACTATTATCACAGAGCATCAATGTCCCAGTTTTTCTGAGATATTAGCATATATCAGAGTATCACTGAGGTATAGTGAAAGCACTGATAGATGCTTTGTAGTAATCTCTTGAAAAGACTTTCAGTTGTGTCTAGTGCATTGCACAAACCTGAAACTAACATTTAAAGTTACCGCATAAATTAAAGCAGCTTTCCTCCACTTATTTAGAGACTGATTTTCACTTGCCACATCCATACTGGGTTTGGTGTGGGAAACCAGACTGATGCTGCCGCAGTATTTTGGATACCTTTATTTGCAGTAGTGGATACACATCCTTGATAGCAAATTATAGTTGAGTGGCATGCTTGAATTGCCACATCCTAATGAGTAGTTGTGTATTCCCTAAGCCATAATAACAGCCACAGCAGATCTAGTGCAGCGCTCTGCAGGCTGTGTCCCTGACCCATCTCTGTTCTGGACTTCTGATAAACTAATTCAGAGAAATAAATGGGAAGAGAAATAATGACTACTTTTGTAGGGTTAGTTTACTGCTGATTTCACTCCCTGAACTACAAAGTCAGGCATATGTGATCCAGCAGAAGGGAAGCAGCCCAGCTATAGGGGAGTGGAAACTGCTGCTCCTGCTAGTTCCTTACATAGCAGATTGAGTGAATGGTAATGTAACACTGCAACCGGATCATGTACCAGTGCTTAGCAAACAAGAAAATGTATTTGCTTGGAATTACTGTGAAAAGTTGTAACAGCTGGCCTTAAAAAATGGTGACTTTATCTTATATCTCATACACTCTGTAAGTTTTTTATTGTACACAGAATTATCTTTCCTGGATTAAGAAAACAATTTCTCTCTCTTATCCAGAAAGCCCTTTAGTGCAAACATGTAATGCTGCTGTGTTTAGCTACTAGAACAAGTCCAGTAGCAATGGTGGGAGCTATTACTCCCATCCCTCTTCTGGTTTTCTACTGCTCCAAGCGATTGTCAGCATCACTGACTCACATTTTGCAGGAACAGGCCCTTTTATGTGGCACTAAGTGCCACTTTTAAAAAACTTTAACTAAAGGAGCAAGGGTCAGTTCCTATATTGGATTCCCAGAAACTCTAGAAATTATGGTTTCCTAGGAACCATCAGTGTTGAGACAGATCTCATCTACTCTCCATCTTACATTGGACTAAATGACTGCTTAATATATAGCTGATACAGCAAGAACAGGACAGCATGTCTACTGAAAAGCAGATGATAATTTCTCTAGATTTTATCTTTCAACAGGTGGAATTTGTAAGATATATTTCCTGCCATTGACTACATTCTGACTAATGAAACCTAAACCATCCTCTTTTAAAGCTGTGTAAGTTCCTATCTAAGTTCTAAAGGTCCAGTTTTCAAAATCAGCTTGGGGTGGGCTCATATTCCACACTGGTATCTCCACGAGTGCTGTAACGTTTTGGACCTTTTCATATTGTAGCCAAGCTAATAAAAGAACTCCTGCCTCTGAGCCAATAGCCACTATCCTCATATATTTCACAGCTTCTAGTACATGCTCAGTGGCAGAACACCCACTGCAGGGGTTTCCAAGCTTTGCTCTCATAGCTTATATGTATTTGGAAGCTGGGTTTGTTCTTGGCCAACAGTTTTTGCATGGAAGGTTCTCCGATGGGGTGTGTTTGGAAGAAGAAAGGTTGAAAGGGAAAAGAAGGCCCAGACATAGGATGACTAGATAAAAGATGGGGAGAATGTACTTTGAGCTATCTATGGGCACAGGTAGGGAGAAGCACTCAGCAGCAAACAGTGTATGTGAAGCCTGCAGAAGGAAGCCCATAAAGGGTGAGAGACAAAGTGGACATGCAGAAGTGGAGGCAGGCATGACTGGAGGTGGGGCAGGGGCGATGGACTGGAGGGGACAAAGAGTGTGAGGCAGGAGAGGGAAGGGGGAGGTGAAGCCAGTCCGTCCAGGTGTGATTCACAAAGCTGGCTCAGATCTACTCCTCACTAGAACCTCCAGGTAAAATGGGAACACGAGTAGAGAGTAACCAGGCATGTACTGCTCTGCATCCAGTGCATACATTTGCCCTACCTGGTTGCTTCTCACCTTCATCCCTGTCTTATGCTATCTTGTCCCCTCCTTCATGGAGCGCAACGTTATGGTGAGTGGGAGGCAAACAGACCCAGAACCTCCTTGTATGACAGGGAGTCCTCTTCAGTGTGCCTGTGGGCTTCTTACCTATAGACTTCAAAGTTTGTTGGGTCCTCAGCAAGTCATCTTACGCCTCAGCTTCTAAGTACAGAGCATGAGTTAGAAGGGTGTGGAAACAGCCTGTCTTTTTTTTTTTTTCCTTCTTCAATAATATCAGTCCTAACAGTGGGGAGAGACAGCAAAGGTGCGATTCGAATGAGTGGCGAAACACTGAGTTACACAACAGCCATATATCTTTAATAGTCCTATCATGACTGTTTTCCTCCTTAAAAGTACTGGAACTTGACAGAGCTGTTTCATTTTTTGCATTACTGCAAAAGGAAACCCCTTTATTTTTAGAAGAACAACTTTCACTTTCTTTAGTTACTTAATACGATAATGAATCTCTTCCTCTCTTGCAGTGTTGGACTTCCATGCCAGTCAGCTTCCCCTCTGGTAGCTCTTCCTCTTCTGCTCTCTATTCACATTCTTTGTGAAATCCAGAATATCTTCCTACATCTGTAGTTTCGACTCATTGATTTTTTTATCTGCAATACCTGGCTAGCTGAGTGCCTTCAGATTGGGCAGTTGCCAGCTCAGCCTGGAAGACGTGGTTCTCTGTATGTCTGCAGATACCAGTATCATAATAATCCTAAATGTTCTGCTTGTTCCATTGATGTGTTCTTTTAGCTACCCAGTTTCTCATCTGTGCCCTACCCAGGTTACACTGATGAACCTTACAACCATGAGTGTCTGAATGTCTCAGAATATTTCTAGACCGTGCAAGATTTTCTGTCTGTGCCCTAAGACGGCTGCGTATCTGAGTCCTGGAAGTCACTTCACTGTATTTGTGTGGGAATATACATAAACTAATAAGATTTACTAAAAGGCAGGACAGACCATTTTGACCACAGCACTAACGTGGTTTCCAGATTGAGGATAACTTGCTCTGGCCAAGTCAGAGCACAGACAGCAATCTGGTATCTGTCCTTGCCTAGCTATATAAATAAAACTTCAGCCTTTTTTCTGGATATATGTTCTGTAATGTTACTTGAGCTGTGTTTCCCTAATTTGCTCTTTCTGTCTTGGCTTATTTAAGGTATGATACTGAGCTGAGCCAAAAGAGCTACCTCATTTGGGGTCTATTCCTTCAGAGACGTGGGGTTTTTTTATGATGCAAGTGGAGGCATCCTTCCTATGTTCCTTTAAGTTTCTCTGATTTAACAATGAGCAGAAAACTGTCATAAGTATCTAGCCTGACTCAAGTCCTTTGGCCTGTTTTCAGGCAGCTGAATTCTGTGGTGTTTTGTGACCCTCAAGTGTCTTTCTAGAGGCACATTTCTAGTTCTTTTTAAGGGTGTGTTACAGATCACCTTTATTTGTAAGCTCCAAGGTTGATCAGACTTCATCTGCTTCTACTGCCAGGAGAATATTCCCCAAATAGCTAGTTGCTGCTGGCCAGCTCACCAAACATCATCCCACTTCCAAAAAGGAAGGCTGCAACAAGGCTTCCCAGTCTGTCAGTCAAAACTGCAGTCAAATCCAACCAACATTTTTCTGCTGCTTGACTTTATGTCCTACAGCTGTTGCTGCAAAACCTTCAGGTACCATCTTATTGTACTGTTTTTTAGTTTTGTTTGCTAATTTTCATTCCTGAGAGCTGCTCCACTGCAGCTCCATCTGGCCGCCACATGAACGTGAGCTCACAAGTTCTTGAATGGATACCTTGGGGGGGCGTTAGGCCTTTGTGGCATGCCCAAAGTCCGTTAAAGGCCAGGGGCAAATCAAGAACAAGCTGAAGCATGTGTTAGTTCCTCGCCGATGAGAAATCTTCTTTCTTCTGTGAGCAGAACTCTTGAAGTTCAGAGTGAGAGCTTTGTTCCTCTTCCTTTCTCTAGTCCAGAAAAGGCTTTGGAGATCTGTTCTTGCATGAATGAAATTATTAATGAGTTTATCTCTTTCTCTCTTGTCCTCCTATTTTTCCTTGTGTCCTGTGAGGTGGAATGCCTCCAAGGAGGCAACCTTTTCAATCACAGCCAGCTGGAACTACCCCAAAGGAATATTTTGAAGAGACAAACACCAACAGGATGCTGAGGTAAATGTGTTCCAGTTGCTACAAAGGTCTTATCAGGCACTTAAAAGTGATACTGGGCCAACTTCCAGGAAACTGGTTCTGAAGAAACGTTGTGAAATGACCCTCAGTCTTTAGGGAATACAAAACTCTCCGATATTTTGTATTTTCTTTGTCTAAGAAATATTTTGTAGTCCCTAGGGTGAAACTTCATTGTTCCAGTTTACTTCAGGGTTCTGATCATCCACATTACATACATATTAGTTCATTCCAGGGCTTTCATTTGGAGCGAACCAACTTTTCCCATCTGAGACAAAGCATGGGCACAGCTTAGGCTCCAGGGTATTTTCCCTCTCTTGGGGGTCATGGATATAGCAAGTCTGCTCTTGAAAGAGCCCTGGAACAGTATATATACAACCTAGACTGCACAAGCTGACATTGCAGACTAAGATTTACTTCATGGAAAAGATCACAAAAATAATGTAAATGTACTTGTGAGGGCTGTTTATCACTTGTCATTATCTGCTTGGTGCAGAGGCATTGGGTAGCACAGGGAATAGCTGTACAAACGTCACTGCCATTGTGTCACTGTCTCAGATGAAAGAGGACTCGCTGATTCCTGAGTGGAAGCTCTGTTGTACTCCAGCCTAGCAATGCTCTGTCATCATTACAAAAGTAGTGACTGTGTTTGAAGAACGTAAGACACCATCTATGTTTCTGGTATTTTATAGGACTCAAACACTACAGGCTAATTTGGTTTAGATTCTCACAAGGTTTCATTCTCTTTCTCCATTAAATACTCCAATATTTTGGTTCCAGCTCACAGAAATGAAGAACCATTGCATCAGGTCTTTCCTGGAAATAGGTTTGTGTAAGAATCAGCATACAGGGTAACAGCATTCCCGTATTTGTATCTTAAGGTCTGTAAAGAAACTGCTTTTAAATGCAGTAGGCAATTTTATGGAATACTGAAAAACTCCAGCAAAGTGGGAGGGTGACTTAGGGAATGTTCATTGTAATTTAGTTCACAACCACAATTCCCACCCCATGTGTAATCTGATGGTTGTGAATTTTTGTGAAGGGTGTGTGTGTTCCTGTGTGTGAAGTGTAAGACAAAGGGAGACAAAGAATGAACACCACAACAAACTTTCTCTTACGTATTACCTGCCCTGTGAACCACAGCTTGACAGCAACAATCACTACGCCAGCCAGAAACAACATCGTTCACTGCTCACTTAGTATTGTCACGAAGAAAACAGACTTTGTTCCGCCCAAGGAAAGTACAGCTCTGATCTGTAAGTCGTCTGTAGTAATTAGTACTAAATCCCAGTCAAATATGGATTCCATTTGTCTTTTGTGCTATTTTTTGCTTCGCAATATACGCGCACTACTGAGTTTCATTTCCCAGAAGCACAAAAGCTCTTAGTTCTCCTGTGAAGTCCAGTGATTCATTTCCAGGTAAATGGAAAGCAAGTTTTTAGACTATGAGACATACAGAACAGCTTTGAAATGTGGGTAATTATAGGTTTTGTTCAGAGAGTACAAATGATATATATGGTATAGAAGCATGAGAAATCAAAGTCTGTTCCTCACTAGGCAAATTTTGATGGGCTCTGGATCAGGACATTATGAGCTTCCATGCTTTTGCCGTCATCCTTGCTAGTTCCCCTAAAGGCTTGTCTTTAGGTCCCCATCGATACAAGTCAGGGCAGGATGCAGTCCTGATATTTTGTGGGGGTAGCTATTTTTCCACAGTTGTCAGAACTGTGTCCTGTGACAAAGATGCTCCTCCTTCAACCATGTTCTATCACATGATAAGCCGCTTCCCTTTATGCCATCTCAAAATCAGGTCCATCCTGGGGGAGGATTGTGGGGCTGGAGCTAGAGGCACACATTCCCTTTTTGCCATACAACACTGCATTTTCTCTTCTGTTCTTGGAGCCCAGCTGGGCAATTAAGGCTGAGGAGCCAGAAGAGGCAAAAAGTAGTCTGGGGAACGTAGAGAATCACAGATAGAGACAGGAAAAGTTCAATCTTCTCCCCTGTAAATCCCATCCTTCCTTACCTGTTGCAGAGCATTCCAAAAACCAATCCTGGTGAATTAGCCAGGATTTCAACGCACACTGTCAGCAGAGCTTCTCTGCACCATTACCTTTTTCACATTTCTATCCAGTCACCTCAGGCTTCCCTGACTTTGTATAAGGACATATGAGACTTTGTACTGAGTCAAATCAAAGGTTCATCTAGCTTGTATTCTGTTGTCAACAGGTACACCTGCAGATAACCAGGACAAGCATAGGGTGATATTCCCCAACCTCAATGCCCATGTCTTAAGAACTTGATAAATGAAAATTTTTTGTGTTTAGTATCTCCAAAAGGGTTTTTCTTATAGGAATTTACCTAAGTCTTTTTTTGAACTCATGTAAACTTCTCAAATTTTCTATTTCTTGTGGCAAGGGACTCCAAAGTTTAGGCGGGTGGTATGTGGAGTATCTGTCTTTGCTTTAAACCTGTCACCAGCCACTATGTCATTCACTTAGCTCTAGCTGTCCTCTAGCTCTTGGGTCGTAAGGGACAACGAACAGTTTCTCTGCACTTATTTTCTCATACTCCTTATGCTTTATCGACCTCTACGTTATCTCTTCATGATCTTTTTGTCTGTCTGAAGAATTCAGGTCTATTTAATTGTTCTTTGTACAGAAATCACTTGAACTGTGTACAGTATTCAAAATATGAGTGCTTCATGAATTTATACAGTGGTGTAGTGATGTTCTGTCCTGTTCTCTGTTCCCTGCCTAATAATGCTGCCGACTACATGCCTGTTTTTAACCAGGACTGTTGACAACCGTTGACAACACAGAGCTGTTAGAAATCCTAGATCTCATTCCTTAGTGCTTATGGCTAAATCAGTTTAGCACTATATTACAAAAAAATGCAGCTTTATGCTCTGTGTACATCCTGCTTCTTGTAGACTGAACAGAAGAGAGAGAGGCTTTGTTATTACTTCTTTAACTAAGCAAAACCAGGATGATAGAAAAGACAACTGCTGGGACTTCCCTTGTATTAGGCAGTTTTTGGTAACGCTTCCACGTGTGTTAATGTGCCTCTGTGCCAAACTGCAGGGAAGACCCAGCCGGAGGATGTTCAGTCCGTACCTGGATGTTTGTGCAGTTAAGTAGGTTGTCGTATATGGAGGCACCCATGCACTGTTATAACTCTGTGCTCTTTATATAGTCAGGTTTTAAGGGAAAACGGTCCTGATCCTCCAGTCCAAACCACTGCTGTCTAGAGCAGGCTGTATGTGACTGTATCATATATGGACTATAATATTTTTCTGCAAGACAGGTAGCTTTAGAAAAGTTTGCAACCTACTCATTATGGTAGCTTTTGTTTTCACAAGTCTACTGAGCTACTGTGAGCCAGCACAGGACACATTCTGCATGCAGTTAAGATTTCATGGTAGGGGTGTTGACGGTGGTGGTGAAGTCAATGGCGATTTCTGTAGCTGTGAAGTTAGGATTCTTCCCCCCGCCCTTTATTTATCAGCATTGAATATCACCTACCATTTTATCACCAGCTGCTCGCTGTTGTGAAACCCATTTGTAATTTGTCATATTCAGCTTGAATACCTTAGGATCATGGGCAAATGGTTTATATCAGTACCTAGATAATTTATGAGCATGTTAAAACAGTTGAGAAACCATCACGTGCTCCCTTTACAACAGTAAAAATTACCATGAATATTTCTTCTTAGATTGCTGGATACCTTTTCGATGCCCTCTATCTCATCCTCAGTTTTTTGTCACTAGAAGACATCATTGTCTTCAGATAGATTGCTTAATAGCACAGCTGGGGCCAAAAATGAAAGCTGTGGAATGGGATTGCACTGATTTGCAATTAGCCATGGAGTGCTCCAAAGGGAAGTGCTCTGCAGTGAATAACATGTCTCCCCGTATTTATTTCTTAATTTATGCAAAATACCGTTTGTTTTGGATTAGTCATTCTCCTTCACCTTCTCAGTCATTCTCCTTCACCTTCTCAGCTGTGATTTTAATCAAGCATTTCTTAACAGCTGCGTAGGTTGAGCATTTATTTGATTAATTGTGAAAAACTGAGCACAGCATTCAAACCGTGATGACTGGTAAGGAAAGAAGAGACTACCTGTTGGGCCTAGGGTCGAGTCTTGCAGCATTTGGGAGTCTGATAGGGGGAATTTCAACCTGTGTTGAAATGTAATTCCACAATTGCATGGCGAAATTCTCCATGCAATATCCATGACACCTAGTTATCTGCTTCTTTGCTCATTCATTTGTTTATTCATTCCTTGACATCTGTCAGTCTCTGATTTTCAAGACGGATCATTTGGAAAACTCTCTGGACACACTGTTCTGTGTGTTTTCAAAGCCCAGTGGGACTCGTTAGCAGCAACTCAGCTTCTCTTTCCTCTTAAAAGTGACACAGAGAAGAAGAAACAGAAGCCCTCCCTCTTTTGGTGCACTTGAGTACTGAAGGTTACAGGATGATGGTTTGGAAGTTAGCTTATCCAGTAGCTTATTCAGTAGGATGTGAAGCCAGATGATTACTAACACCATGTGTGTCCAAGTTCTGGTACTGAGTTTTTGTACTGCCCCATCTCCAGAATTTGGAAATTGCAAAGCACCTTTTGGATCTGACAGAAAATAGGAGGGGAAAGAGGGACTCCCATCCACCTCTGCAATAAGAAATGCAAAGTAGGGACTTGAGGTATAGTGAGGAGAACAAACAAGGCTGGAAATTCCCTCTGGGGACTGATGAGATTGAACCTCAACGCGAACTTATTATGACCAACAACCCAACACTGATGTGTCTGAGCTGCCTTTGCCTGGCATGTCAGTAACTCGTGGGAAGGAATGGGAGTCTCTTGGTCAAAGCCTGAGAGTTGGCCTCTGAATGTATGGCTTTGCTGTGGTACCTGTAAAGGTAGAACCACAGCTTTGATGGGAGTGACTCTGGGGCAGTGGGGAGTGCAACGTTTTTGCTGAGTGTGCTGAAAATAGACTGCAAAACCCGGGGCCTGGGCCAGCTTGCAGACCGAGAGAATCTACTGTGCCAGGAAAATGCCTCCGAAGAATTTATTTGGAAAAGAGGATAGATAATAGGTACATGAAATTCTCTGCCTTCCTGTTCTAACATGCATTTCATAAAGCAAACACGTACAGATGCAATGTCGATTAACACATGAGGTACAGGGAGCATGCCCAGGTGAGGCTTTGTTTGGGCTATTGCTCGTTCCAGAGGACAGCTGTTCATCCTGAGGCAGAGGGATTACTCTGGGGGTGAATCCCCTGCTGCTTCACTGGAAGAGAAATAGGCGTTCATAAAAGCAAATGAAAGCTAATTACAGATTAATCAGTATACTGTGATGCTTCACGATATTATTTACTGGGAATGATTTTCCTCATGAAAAGTAGTGGTGGCTTTGCCATGATGGCTGCGGGGCTTGGTTGCACTCTCCATAGATGTGGCTCCTCTGGTTTCCCTAGTGTTACTCCACGTATAGCTTTCAGAGTAAAAATGGGCACGTGGTCATGAATCGTCATAAGAGCTTTTGCAAAGCTTGAAATCCACAGCTCCCTAATATTTTTCTGTCAAGGCAGCTAAATAAATTTTTCAGATCCCTTTTGTTTCTCATGTCTCTTGACACCCGTTTCCTACCCACTTCTGTCTACTGTAGATCACCGTCAGCAGTTTCTTTCTCATGATGCTTCTGTTTCAGCTCCGCAGTTCCTAAAACATCCTTCCAATCTGAACATGAAACCACAGTCAGAACAGCAAGTACTGCCATTTTTACCTTAAACCTTTTTAACTCTGAATTTTTGACTAACTGTACTTATTTACAGAGCAACATCAAACCTTGCTGGAGGTCCTTCCACTTCGCAAAGACAAGAATGGGGAAGTGAATGCAAGTTTGCAAATGCTTTTTTTCCTATAAAAATCTCAATTCCACTTATACGCAAAAGGAACAAAAGGAGAAGAATGTTAAAATGATACATAAAAGAGAGGAATGCGCATGAGAGGAATGTGCAACCTGTGACTAATGCGGTACCTTAAGAAACAAAATACAAAGGATGTATCTTCCTGTCAAATTATCCCCTCCTATGAGGTAATGACTGAGGTATGAATTGCAGAGCCAAGTCTTCAGGAACCACACATGCACACACTAAGAGGTAATTTCTAAGGAGGGGGAATTGCTGGATTGTGAATCCTTACTTTGAAAGCAACTTGGCTTTACTGCTTTGGTTTTCCTTATTACAGAGGTATTAGTTTGTATTAATACTTCTCCCAGTATTGCACAAAAAATTATCTCCTGGTCTGTTCATAGCGTCCTTGGATCCAGCCATGCAGACCAGAGATTGGCTTCCACCTCTGCATCCTCTCTAGCCCTTCTCCTCTCTTAGCTTCCATTGGGAAAAAAAACCAAAGCCCACAGACGTAATATCATTTTATTGCATTGCGATGACACACTCTTCTTCCTACTTTATTTTGCCAGAGATAGATAGTCAAATGTTTATTTTGCTCTACACATTCCTTATGGTGAGAAACTGGTTTCAGAAGTAGTTTCTGCGGTTTTTTTCTTATCAGTTATCTATTTTACATTAGTAATTTGTTATGTGTTTTACGGTAGTCATTTGCATCCTCCAACTGTTTATGTGGAAAGACATAATTTGTCATTGGGTAGGAAGAGGGACATAGTATCAGTGTTTGTCTTTCAGGTGAATTTTAATTTATTCACAGTTGTCTTTCAGAATTCCTTCACTATCAGACAGGAATCTAAAAGCTGAAATCAGTCATCTTTTCTTAACTCTTTCATTATCTCTTTCCTCATTTATTTTTTTCTAGGCCTCCCTGAAAATTTTTCCAGTCCTTAAACGGTGTTAACTTAGGCTGAATTCATGGACTGATTTTTAAATGGAGCTTCACCACCAATAACAACCATTTCAATGTAAATTCTCATTCCAGAATTTGATTTTTAGCGTCAGCCGATTGCATAAAAGGATGCTTTGGGGTGATTCCAGGTGCTCTTTCAAGCAGACAATATGAACAAGAAAATTATGCCAGAGATTTCAGAGGGAGAATTCATTTAATCAATGTCTGTGACACGGTGGCTGTGCCACTGCAGGGAACACCCTATTGCTGCGTCCAGGTAATGATGTTACTTCCTTGGCTCCAATGCCAGCACACTATGTCGGGGAGCTGAGCCTCGGCGTGGAGACGACAATAACCAAGGTTATGATCTGACACACAACCCATTACAAAACTGCTTATCCTTGGCCGCTTTCCAGTTACAACACAGTTTCTTTTCATTTTCAGAGGGAAAGTAAACCAGCTAGTTCTAAAAGCACAACCTGTCCCCAGTTTCCTATAAGGAAGCTAGGCAAATATAATATAGACTGTAATCTGTGTAAGTTTGTTCAAAGTTGGGAATTTCCACTTGACAAACACTTCTGCAAACTGGTGCAATAATCATGAATGATGAATCCTGTGAAGAATAACAACCAAAGGAATGACAGTTTCCAGTAAGGCTGTTGTGATAAGACCAAGTCAGCCGGTGCTGGGAACCCCTGACAGAAATAGAGAGCAACACAGTGTGACAAAGGGAGAAACTACAACAATATAGCAAATGCCATTAGTGTCAATCATCTTTCATGTGGGTGTGTGAGGAAGTGTGACTTCCTCTTCTCTGCTGGTTATGGGTTATTTCAGATGAGAAAACCCCTTGGAATTTGCATAGATAACACCGAGCAAACTCTGGCCTTTGCAGGCTGGGATCTTTCTGTGCTCCCTGAGGGACTGCCACTGCTCAGGCTGTGCGCATCTGAATGGTCTTAACTGGTTTGTGGTGGAATTGAGAAAAAAAATAATCACTGCACCTAAGGAGGGCATGGCTTAGTTGGGAAGGTCTAAGGCACTGTTTTTTTGCTATGCTAACGAATGCTGTTTTCAGCCAGTTAGCAGCTACTCAAACTGCAAGGTTAATGCAATTAAATTAAGAAAACATTAAAACTCTCTACAGATTTTGTTTTTCTTAATACTATCCCATGAAGGGAGCAAGATAAGGGACCTCCAGGGGAGGTCAAGGATATGGTATCCCAGCTTCCTGGATATTTGGAACATCTGGAAGAAGAGGAGCAGGCTTTAAGTTGTAGCACTGTCTAGCCTGTACCTTGTTGTTGGAAACTACCCCTTCCAGTAGGCTGCTTTCGGCAGGAGGCAGATGGAAGGCTTTGCAGTGGTCAGGCTGATGGTTATCCACTTGCATTTTACACTGCTGGGATTTTGAATTGGAAATCTGGGGTTTGCCAGTGGATCAGTAGTAACACATGGAGTTGCCTCTCTGAAGCTGCAGCGGTCAGGAGATACTGTAATAGTTTCATTTTCCACATTGCCCCAGGGTTCTCAAGAGATCTCGGCTGCTGAGGACAGTCATGCTGAATGCACTCCAAGCTGCGTGGTTTATCACCGCTCCTCTCCACCTGGGTGTTGAGAGAATGAACCAGCATTTTCAGTTTTAATGAGGCATATTAAGTATGAGAGTTGAGAAAGTGATCAATCACAGACTGGATATGCTCCGTTTGCTGTAGATATTTGCTCTTTTGCAGGCTAGCTCATGCCAGATTGTTGGATGATGACACACCAACCTGAATTATGGAAATGCTTAACGTTGTGATATGTAGTAAGCCACAGGAATGTAAGTAAATCAGAGGTGATAAGAAATGGCTACTTCCTCTTTTGGGTGAGCTTCTCAGCTTTCACATGTATGCTGAACTGATTATGCAGTCCTAGGCATTAAAACGTTATTTCTTGGCTAATGTACTGTGTAAGGACTTTTTGGGAAAATAATTACCTATGACTACATCAGTCTGATTAGACCTATCTGAAATATCAGTGACAAATTTATGCTAAACAAGAAAGGGTAGCAATTTTTTTTCCAGCTTTTGAATCATGACAGAGTCGATCACAGTTATAACATACATTTCAAATTTGGTATAGAAAGGGAAAACAGGATTTTTTTCATAACTAGAAACTCATGTGGGGCGTACCTTCTCACCAGTTATTCTGGTCAGGAGTCTCCTCTAAGCCAAAAAGATTTATAGTAGGTCTTTTCATAAAGGACTGTGCCCCCTAATGTAATTTGTTATACAGGGTTAAATAGGAAGGAGTAAGCATCTTGTGAGCTTCTTTTTCAAGCAGGAGCAGACCCAGCCCAGCAGCAGCAGAAATTTTACAATTTCTGTGCAGATACAAGCAATGAAAAATCCTCTGGGGACTGGGAAATAAAAACGGAGGATAAGGCCATCTTCACATAAGTTACCAAGCTCTTTAAGAGCTAAGTACAACATGCTGGTGTTACGGTATAGATAGAAGTGCCCATGAAGGGAGGAAACACATGCCTCTCTGAAAAGACTTCTGTAAAGTGAACGTGGGTTTATAGAGCAGGGATAGGCAGGCACAGGCTTGGGGACCGGAGTGTGTGTATCACCGTGCTGTCACGCTGGGGAACGTTCCCTTCTGGCAACACCAGCCACGTGCTGTCCAAAGGTTTTTGAAGGGATGGCCTCAGGCAGCCAGTCGTTCGGCACGTTCTATCTGTGCTCTGTGTTTGTCTCGCTCGCTGTAGCTAATTCCAGTAAGGAGCTGCCTCCTGCAGCTAGCATTTTCTCACCAAATGACAGGGTAATTTATAGAAATTCTTCCTTCTGCTCTATCAGGTGTGTAATATCTCCACTTCCTTGTTTACTTTTACTCCCTTCCCTTCCATGGAGTAAAAGGAAAGATGATCAATTTTTGCTTGCTGTCAAGACCAAAAAACTGTTTTTTTTTTTTTTTTAAATGGGAAGCCCTGGCTTTGTTTTAAAAAAATAGAGAGAACTATTTTCATTCTGAAAACTCCGAATTGCAGGAAAACCTGTCATTTCAAGCCATTCTAGCTAGTAACTAAGAGTGGAAGATGTGTGGACTCAGGGTTGATAAAACTGAATTACAGAGACACAGTCTTGTGGGACTGGTAAAACGTTTGCATGTATAGGGATTATGGGGATGAGGAAGAGGTAAAGACAAGTTATTTGTCAGCATGCTTGTTACATATACAATATAAGGAACAAATATTACAGCCTGTGTTTAGCCATATGCCTCTCATATTTGGTTTCATGTAGCTCATGGTTGTTCCCATGCCAGCAGAGCTTCATCCTAGTCCGTCCCTTACCTTTCTTACTAGCTTTTTAAAAATGCCTAGATTCAATTGCTTTTCAGTAGCGCAGGGATGATCTAACCTACGAGCTCATTTGGGTGACTCCTTGTTTTACCTTACTCACAATATTTTTGCAATATCACTTCTTCCTAGAAACCGAAGTACTTCTGGGTTAGCTAATCCCTAGCATGAACTTTCCCAAGTTTGTTTTCGGTTGTATCATCAAGTCAGCGCCCCTCTTGAAACTTCTTTTGGTGTATTTCTGGTGGTCGCACTCTTCACCCATGCCACACTGACTGAAAAGGAGACCTTGAGGACAAACCCCAGAGAGTATAGCAACAACAGCCAATACATGGCCAGTGGGTATCCTGGGGTGGCCTTGCTGCACAGCTCCTCGTTTGCTCTACTGCCCTGTGGATCCGTAGCTAGCACATTATATGACTTTGCTGATGTGTATGGCAGATCTGGCAGCAGATAAGGGATTTACAATGAGGGACTATGCACGGGACTAGGTCTTGAGACAGCTGATGATAGGTGGGAGGCAGTGTCTGTGGTTCTGAGTGGAGCTGGCAGTAGGAAGGCCCAGGATTAATGGGCATTTTGGGTGATGCATAAGAGGGCGATGCACTAGTACACCGGGGATTTTGGAGGCAGGCTGCAGGTGCAGCTGTTGGGTATTGAAGCAGTCTGGGGAAGTAGAGGCTTGTCACTGGACGTGAACATCTACCTGTGCCTGATCTGGCAGGTAGAGTCCCTGCCCCACCACCTCCCAGCCCAGGGGCCTGGGCTAGGTCCTGCTGTGCATGAAAAAAAGAAGAAGTCTTCTTCATTTAATTGACAGAAGATGCTAACACGCAGATCTGAAGTGATTTCACGTTTATTACATTGTTTATTGTTATTGCTCTGAACCATAGTGCTCTGTAAGGAGTCGCCAGTCAATCAGGCTAAGCTTTAAACATAAAAGTGCGTAAAACAAAAGGTTCCTCAGGGTGTTTCCCAGTAGATTACAGACCTGTATCTAAAAGATTTTGTACAGAGTCTTGGTTATAGTAATTAGTGTTTCTACAAAACCAATGAAAATAGCATGCTTGTACAGAGCTGGAATTTGGCTGTGAAACAGCAGTCCATCTCACAGATTTATTGGTCCATAAAAATTACAGGCATAAAACCAGCCTTCTTTTGGGTTTTTATGAAATCTATTTAAAAAAATCAAACACTATAAAAATGTGATATAACATCCCTTAAGTTACGAAAAAAAGACTGAATCAGGGCAAACCAACTCAAATTTAAACATACTGTCTATGCTGCTGCAAAAAATATAAAATCATGCTTGAGTGCCACAGCCTTATTTTATAGCACATGCCTGAAGATAAATTTTTTGGTTCAGATAAGGCCTTTTGGAAACAGACATTTATGAATCTTTTATTACAGGGGACTCTTCACTAGGCACCACTGTAATAAAATCATATCTCAGCAAAACAGATGATAGTGTCACTTTGACTGTTACCATGCAACAGAGTGTTGTTTCAAAGCCTGGCCGCAAACCATACACAAAAATGCTCGTTTGGAACAACAAAGGTTTAAGTTATCCTCTGTGCTGAAATTGTACATTCCCTTCAAGTCCAGTTGTTCTAAAATTGAAAGTGAAATTTTGCCTTTGGAAAGTTTTGGCTTTAGAGAACCTGAGAGCTAGGCATGGTTTGACTCTAGAGTCCAGTTCTCCAGTCCACGGGGAGATCCCAAAGGCAATGATGGACCACTGTTAAACATTTTATTACAACGTGAAGTCACAACTGCTGCTAATTGCAGAAGGGCAAAGGAAGAGACTTTGGTCATTCACTCTCTTTAGTTGTAGTTTCACCCTGTGGCTCTGGTTTGGCCCTCTCCTATCTGCTTAGGACAAAGCCCAGGCGTAGTCCTGGGGGCAGTTCACTCCGGGTGCTTTTCCCAAAAGGTAGTATGTATGGGACTACCCTGGCTTTGGCTCTCTTCCCCTGTACAGTCTTTCCATAATACACCAGCATCCTTTTCCCTCCCACTCACCTCCACAAACTGCTGTTGCGTATCCCTGGGCATGCAATACACACCCTTCATCGCTCGCGATGAAAACATCCCAATGGACTGCAAAACACCTCTTAACGTTTTTTTTAAACACTTTGAACTGAAAGCAGCAGACCGAATAGCAGCAGTATCGTAGAACCACCAGTGTACCACTGAGGCGCGAGGAGATCTGCTCTGAAGGGAGCTAACCTTCAGTGGTGTGGGCATGAGCCAGCCTACGCTACTTAAAGTCTTTTACTTAGCAGTAGTAAACTAAAAGCAAACTGAAGCAAGCTAAACAGGGCTTGAGAAGTAGCATCTGTCATTCCTACTGCTTGGTGTTTACTACCCCTCTGCCTGGCCCAGTTTTGGCACATGAGCATTAACTCGCACTCCCTCAGATGATGGCCAGGAGCGGCTTGAGGGATAACATGAGGCCAGGGCTGGATGCAACACATGCTCTGGTGAAGACCATGCTGTGGAAAGAGTCTAGTTGTGCTGTTGCAAGCAAGCCAGCCTGTCCCATTTGTTTGCATGGTCAGAAAACATACCCCAGTTGGCCAGCTCACTAATATAGATGGGGTCAGCATTTCACAGCAATTAGCATTATGGTGTAAAAGGAAAACACTACAAACCTGTTTAAATATGGTAGGTTCTTCTTCGCTGTAATGTCCTTTTGTAACTTTGTGACCTAATTGGCTGAATTCAGTATGTTTTTAGTGCTGTTAAACAGAACCCGGTTTCAATCCCAAGCAAAATTCCAACATTTCAACATTTGTTTTTGTTACACATGAAGAAAAAACGTGAGCACGTAGTTCTTCAGAGAACAGATGTTCCCACAAAGTTTAATTAAAATGCAGAAGTTTTCCTGCTGTTTTTAAAATCTAAATGAAATGTTATCATAGTCCACAATCAAAAAAATCCACTTTGGTTTACTGAAGTGAGCCCAAATGATTCATTTTCAGGTCTTCACCTCCCATCATACACCCAGCATAATGAAGTAATATAACTATGCAGAGTGATCAAAAGAAAACATGTATTCACAATGAAAAATGTAGGGATTGAGAAGCCTCTCATCTAGTAGCTAGGGCAACAATTTGGCTGATGATGGGATTCATTTGATCAGGTGTAGACATCTACCACTGAGCTGATTGTCTGCTCTCTTATTAGAGTCACTGAAAAGAAACAGGCACTGTTTGGAAAGTGAACAAGGTTCAGTTTCTGAATGTAACTTAACCACACAGACTGAGCTAATGATCTAATTCCAGGCAATTTTAATGAGTAGAAACAGGCCTTTTGGGGTGAAATCCTTTGCCAATATTTACTTCAGAGAGAGACAGAAAAGGAGCCACAGGCAGGCACAAAACATATTTAACTTGCATTTTGCATTTTATCATACTTGAGTGAATTTCTGTCAGGTATTTTACTGCCTGTATTGCCTGAGAGACGGACATTCTCTGCACATTCCCCCAGCACCGCAGTCTGAAGCAGCCCAGAAAGCTCGTGAATGATCTCTGTAGCATATCTCAGGATAATCACTGTAAGTAATGATAGACAATGACAATGAAGTGAGAAGCAGTAAGAGCTTTTCTGAATGCGAGGAGGTAATCAAGCTTATGAATTCATGCATCTGGCATCCAATCACTCTGTGCTGCAGTTATTAGAACAGTCTGGTGGATAACTTAATCAGGCATGTCTTTAAACACTGCAAGTGAATAGTCATAGATTCTGAACAACAAGGGTATTTTTGTACTTACTGCAGGTTTGACTTCTTTACAGGACTAACAAAAAAGAAATGTAAATGTCTCCATTTCTAAAGAGCTCAGAGTTAGGAATGCCTTGCCCGTGTCTCCTAGACAATGGAGGAATCACTGTAGGCTTGCTCTCAGCTCCTTCTGATTGCTATGGCTCTTTCCAAAATCAGAGGGGAATCCTGTGACTCCACCCAACCCAAACCTTCTGTACCCTGTTCTGTTGTCACAGAATGGAGGTGGGAGGAAAAGCACCCCATCACCCCTCAGCCTAAAGCTAGATGGTTGCTGTTATAAGTGTAAATCTCTTCTCTGCTAATCTTTGCTACCTTAATTGTCATCAGCAAAACCCTCATAGGCAGAATTACCAGGCTTTATGATAAGCTTTCCCATCTGAAAGAGACTATCTAATGCTGTGTGACTTATTGCAACTTTGCACCCCAAACTACTACTGTCTGGAGATGGAAGCACTGAAGCAGCCTGTTCCTAAAGTTGATCATGCTATGTTAGCAGATCCTGACTACATCATTTCTACCTGGACAAGGTATTTCTTAAAAATCCACTCTACTGAAAGTGACTGGAGAATCTTTGCTAACCTGAAAAAGTTCAATTATGTTCTTCCCCAGAGCTCACAAATCCCACATAGGAATAGTAGCTTAAAATCTAGGTGCTGGAGAGTATCCCATGCTTTGTCTTTTGGATCATATATTTTGGCTGTCTCCTTGGGTGTTGCTATGGCCATAATGGAGGTGGAGGGTATGCCATTCTCGAACCATTTAGGACTTTCCAAAAGGATGGTAGGTTGCATAAAGAGCTCTTACAAGATGGTCAAGATGGTCTTAATTGTGAACATAAGAGTATTTTTAGCATTTTTAATGGACTATTTTCTGTTGATGTTATGCTATTTACATTTTTTTTCATATGCAGTGAAACAGAGCATCAGAGATGTCTCAGCAGTGTCAGTGAAAAAAAGACATTTGAAAGAGCAAACCTAAATCTCTGATGACACATTAATTTACTGAAGCCTCTGGATTCAATAGCTGGCAAAGTACTCCTGTAATCACTGTTCTCCTTCACTTCTGCATATTATTTGATGTTGCCCACAGCAGAAATCCCTCAAAGGGCTTCCCTTTTGAGGGATTTTCTCAAGGTAACTTATGTTACAGTAACTGGAGTAACTTGTTTTCCTGAGCAAGAGAACTGCTATGTTATAGGCAAAGGCTTGTCTTTTGTGCCCCCATCGTGAAGCGTGAACCACCACAGAGTGCATGCCCACTATGTACCTACATAGGCAGGTATAGATATACAAGTATTCACATTTGTCCCTTGAATATACGCAGCAAAGAGACTGCAAGGCCAGGTACAAGCACCATGCATATGCCAAAAGCTCTTACACAGTTCCAAAACAACTTCTTACTTCTAAACCTGCTTTCCTTTCATAATCTTCATTGCTGTCTTGCAGCCCAGGGTCATGGTAGCTCTGGTATCTTCACTCATGTTAACTTTTCTGCCAGGGATTGACTGGCAGAAAGGATGGCATGATTCAGTCCTTTGGCCAAGCTCAGCCCCTGGGGATCCCTAATAAATAAGCACAGGCACACACTGTTTTGCACTCCCATGCAGAACTGTGGGGAAATTAAATTAAATTGAGGAAATTAAACCAAGCTCTCTAGGCTTTGAAGAAAAGGTTTTTCCTCAGTCATAAGCAACACACTGTACAAACGGGTGTAAACAAAGGGAACACAAGGGGAGAGAAACAAAATACACATCACAAATATCCCCAAAGGCAAACTACCACCGCCAGAATATACTAGTGCCAGGCTAAATCCAAGTTTTACCTCTGTGAGGGTGGAAGCAGGATGTAGTGGCTCACCTCAGACAACCACAACAGCCATCACCTTGTGTGCTCATTGATCTGGAAGACTGTGACCTCTGCTCTTGAAGCTTATTTTTCAGGTCATGGCTGAAAATGAAGGTCTGGATTTTCTTGGAGAACTGCCTGAAATTCTTTTTCTCTAATCCAGTTGCTAGTTGATAAGGTAAGCCTTCACCTGTAGCTGTGCTGGGTGACGTGACACCTGAATGGAGGGCAAGTCACTTGAGCAAATTATTAATATTTTATATGATGAAGATGATGAAAGAAAAGAATGCAACAAGAAGAGCAAAAGACACATTTGACGTATGAACCAGCTTCCCAATCCAACTTTTTCCACTGCAAGTGACAAAAGATAAGCCCCTTCATATGAGCTATTAACCAGTAATTTTTCCATGGTAAAGGTTTTGTAATGTTGCCGTGTTGTCTGTCCAATATAGAAATAAGGGGGCATCTTTGCTGGGCTCCCAGGAATGAGGAATTAATTTAAACTGTGGCTGTCTTAGCTTAAGTACAGGAATTTTAGTGGTAGGGGAACCCTCTTTCAGAGTTTTCATTTTACATGGGGACTAGAAATTACCTGGCCAACTTCATAATCAACCCAGAAAGGATTTAAACTTGGGAGTTCTCCTTTTGCATTTCGGCAGCAGCAGCATTTTCTCTCTGTACCTTCCCGCACAGGGGTTGTTTTGAAACGTCTTGTGCACCACGAGTTGCTCATATGGTTTGGGAATCCCTGACCAGAGGCCAGTCTAGGCTGCCTCCCCCACTTCTCGCAGCCTCTCACACATATTCCAAGGCTCTGCTCAGAACAGATATTTTTGGCTATTTCAGAAAGCTGTGGTGTTTATTCCAAGAACCCGCCTGAAGAATTTACACATCAAAGCCTATGCTGCCAAGAACATGGAAATCATAACTGCAATACAAAGGAGGTTTAATAAATCCAAGACATGATCCTAATGAAATAAATGCTTATTGCATCCACTATAGCAAGCAGGGGATCTTAACGTATGTGAAGGTACAGGACAAAAATTCTTGCTGCTCTAAACGATGGTATAATTATCTTAATAGGATAATAACTAGGTGAAGACACATTCAGGTCATGTCAATGAGATCTATCTTTTACAAGCAGAAGTGCAGAAATTGCACCTGTGAATGGGAAGACAGTGTTCTGGTGACTTGTCCATAAACTGTGGACATGGTCCCACAGCAGCTGAAGGGCAGGGACCTGCACTTTCCTCTCTGTTGGTATCATCTGTTGCTCATCCGAGCTGAGATGTGCCTGAACTTGCTGCCTTCACTCTTCAGCTGGCATTGCCAATATTCCCACTGTTTCTGCAGATCCTCTCTGACTGGCTGATATTGCCTTAAGTATATGTCAGATCTTGATAAACAGTCAGTGTCTTGACAAATGATAGTCCCATGTGCAGTCATAGAGCAATGCAGAAGCAAAGTCTCCTCCTCCTCCTGGTACCTGGTTGGCACTGCCATTGAAGCAAATGGAAATATCGACCAAGCAGGTGTCCGCGTGTGTGGAGAATGTGGCACTGAGCAAGACTGTTGCTCTTCTGGAGGTCACGGTCACCACCACGAGAATCCACAGCATTGCCAAGTGTACTACTGTCCTCCAGTGAGGCGTGAGAAAGTTTTGGTAGAAACCCAAAGGATTTCTCAAGAACGGTTAAGAAAAAAAGTAAAGTCAAAAGCAGGAGCGGTACATGCTGCCCTTCCTATGCAAGTACAATTCTGAGGAACTGGGAAAAAAAGCAAAAACAGGAAGTTACATTACAACATGGGGCTACTTCATCCAGGAGCAGTGAGTGCTTCCAATTTTTTGTAAAGATGATTCAATCAACACTGTTTTGCTGTCAAGTTAGGGGGGAGAATGTGTGCTTAAATCTCATGCACTTGGGACACAGGGAGGTTTTATTTGTGCATGAACTTTGTCTTTTAATAGAACTTGCTGAGAAAAGCCCCCATGAAAGGCCTGAAAGCTTTACTGTCTCTTTTTTTTTTTTTTCCTGGCAACATCATGTATACTTTTAAGCTAAGGTCACCTAGAGAAGGAGAGGAGTCCAGATGCGACAAGCTCCAAAGCCAATCTTCACTCAGGGAGGAGGGGTTGGTATATACAGTTTTTCAGCTACTGGTGGTGGATTTGATGGCTTAAGATGGCTTGAGCCAGTCATCACAGCTGAAAGATGAGGTCCTTCATCCTACATTTGTCTCCTCTTGCTCTCAGTTGCATGATTTCCCTATTAATCTTGCACGTATTTGCACTCATCAGACCCTGAGCTGATTTAACAACCTTACTTGGCAGAAAACTGACCCAGAAAAAAAAAGGTCTTCTGCTTGATTAAAGATAGGCTAGGGCTTCATGCAGAGAGAGGTAGAGACCCTCTTTTAGAGACCATAGCTCTGTAGCCATTCTGTTTAAATTTAACCCTGCCTTTAGAGAGGGTTTTGTCCCTGCACTGAGAAAAGGATCTAGTCCCAGCAGTACTGAAAAAAATGTTACAATGGTCTTAGTTTTTCACACAGCAAATGAATTCCTGCCCCCTCTGAAACGGCAGGAGTTGGCTTTAATGGAACTATGGTACTACCTCTATTTGTGGAAATTTGTTGAGATTGCAAATGAGAATTAGTATCCCAAGATGATAACAGTTCTTTTCTGCCTCTGCAAGACATGTTTTCAGGGTTGGTATCTTGCCAAAGTTGCCATGAAATTAAAGCTGTGCAAGAGTAGTGCAATGAGAAGCACCAAACTATATGATGTGGAAGGGTGTGAATCGCTGCAGAAATATGGTACAAGAGTTTCATGTTGGATAGGAAGGTGGACTGGAATTCTGGCCTGTGCTTCACCCTTGACTTAGTTTATGACCTAAAAGGAGGCACTCAACCCTTCTCTGTGTTACCTCCCGTACAAATGACACCCAACTGATACTCACTTTTTGCTTTGACATCAAGGAATAAAAAACCCCAAGCCCTTACGTAAATGACAAGTAGTAAAGTTTCGCAACACAGGACACTCCAGGAGATTGTGTCTTACATGGAAATGTACCCCTTCATAAGTTAGCTGCTTTACCCGCTCCCCCCACCCCTCATTTTCAAACCACAGAAGTTCTGTTTACTGAAACGTACAAACTCTTGCAGAGTTTTGTCCCAGAGACAATCGCCTACTGTTGCAACTCATTACCACATTTTGATTTGGTCAGTATCATTTGGCAACAATCTGAAATGGCATTTCTGGGATTTCATCTGCTCCTGCCCAGGAAAACAAAGAGAAAGCCTCGGTACCCCGATGAGGCTCACGGCCTTCCCCTCCTCCCCTCTCCAGCTACTGCTTTTCACGCGAAAGGACAGGACTCTGCGGACTGCCACCGCAGCTTACCGAAGCGACGTGAACGCCTTTCCCCAGTCACATCCATCCCCTCACGGACCGCAAACCAGCTCCCGCTCTTTCTCAAATCCGCCAAGGCGGCCGGGACGGCGCCT
>JAVKLA010000005.1:21995147-22042166 GCA_034782735.1 Sagittarius serpentarius | reverse complement strand
AGCGCGGGGTCCCCGGGCCCCCGGTCCGCAGCCAGCACCCAGAGCACAAAGGCACCCAGTTGGCGCCGAAGGAAGACGCGCTGCCGTTCGCCGCGTGGGTAGCGCTGCGGGAGAGGAGCCGCCGCACGCCATCGTGCGGGGAGACGAGTGCGGCCGGCTGGCGCTTGCTCCCCCGCCTGGCGCCCGCGGGCGGACCTCCTGCCCGCAGGGGTGGGGCTGCCCCCGCTCCCCGGCCTGAGCGGGGCAGGCGGTGGGCAACTGCGGAGAACGGAGACGGATCGGTGAGCCTATACCGTCCCTTTTAAGGGTTACCGTGAATTAACCAAGAAGGCTGAACGGAAAGCACTCTCAAGTCTCACGGTGTTCGGCAGAGAATTGTACCTTCTGTGAACTGTTAAACAAAGCGGAGTTGTGTAACAGGAATACGGCAGCTTCCCTACGTATTCTGACGTATGTGTCGTTCGTGGTGCAGCACGGGCTGGTGGCTCCCGTGGGCTGGAGGCCCGGGGTGGTGAGGGCTGCCCATGGGGTCTGTCCGGGCAGGGCCTGACTCCTAAAAAAACAGAAGCAGCTTCCATGCCGGGCTTTCAAATGGCTACTAGCTACCTTGGTCTGTCTTAGTGGCGATAAGGGTGGGCAATGTGAAAGCATTTGTGAGGCCCTAGACAGACAGTGGGAGAAACGTTTGGTGGCACTATTTTTGCCTGCCACGTGGGAACGTCCGGTCCCCCTGCACCTGCGCAGCCTGGGGGCTGACTGGCTGGGCGGCAGCGCTGCCAAAAAGGACCCGGGATACAACCAAAATTATTAGCCAGAAGTGCGCCCTCGTGCAAGGGTGGCCAGCAGCATCCTGGGCTGCATTAGGCAGTGGCACCAGCGGGCTGAGGGAGGTGATCCTCCCCCCGCACCCCTTGCTGAGCTTTAGGAAGACCACAGCTGGGGGTGCTCTGTCCGGGCCTGGGCTCCCCAGGGCAAGAAGGGCGTGGACATACGGGAGTGAGTCCTGCAAAGGACCACTGAGATGATGAAGGGATTAGAGGCAATTGCGGTGTACAAGGAGAAGCTGAAAGCGATGGGATTGTTCAGACTGCGGAAGAGAAAGCTAGGGGGATATTATGAACGTGTGCAAATATCTGATGGGGGACAGTAAAGAAGACAGAGCCAGACTCTGCTAAGTGGTATCCAGTCAAAGAACAAGAGGGAATTGGCACAAACTGAATTATGGGAATTCCCATTCGAACATAAGGAAAACTATCTTACTGTGAGGCTGGTCAAACACGGGCACAGGTCACCCGGAGAGGCTGTGGAGTCTCCATCCTTGCACATGTTCAAAACCCAGCTGGACGTGGTCCACAGGAACCTCCTCGAGGTGACGCTGCTTTGAGCAGGGAGGTTGGACTAGATGATCTCCAGAGGTCCCTGACAACCTCAGCCATTGTGATCCTGTGATTCCAGGAAGAGTGTTTTTAAAGCAAGAGACGTGTCCTCTTTTAAAAGAAAGGTGAAGAAGAAAAAGTGAGTGAGAGAGGAGAAGGTTTCCCTTGCTTTCTGGATCCTAAAGACTGAAACAGATAAGAGTTTTTTTTTTTCTTTTACTTTTTCTCCTTTGTTGTTGAATTGACTTGACTGGAAATACTTATAAGGATAGGAAGGGCACTGGTAGACATAATACTTATATTATTACTCAGTCAAAAGGATTGCAAGCCTGAGATGGGGATTTTTTTTTGCTGGCCTGTAAATCTATTGGGAATAACCTTGTGTTTTGGCTGGCTGCCTTTTTCCGCAATGAGATAGAAGTAGGTTTATTTGTCATTTTCAGGCTGGTATAAGCCACCTTGACCATTTGAATAGTTTGCATAGGCTTGTTTGCTGCAACCTTTTAGAAATTCATTTTAACTATGTATTTTGAATGCCACAGAAATGAAAATTTACTTTTAAACTGTAGGTCTGGACTTGGATTTAGAACATCTAGCAATACAGAGTGCAGCAATTTGCTCCTGCAGTCCAAATGTCCAAATGGATGCTCCCTGAAATAAACTGGGACTTAGCAATCAGCCTCCCTCTGTTAAACTGCACATTGCAAGATCCTTATCCAAGGAAGACCTCAGCTTCAGTTTTTGGGTAACTATTAATCCTCTTCATAACTTTTCCATAAATGCTACGTAGCTAGTAAATGCACAGAGCTGGCTTTTGATGCTGTCTAGCTTTCAGGAGATGTCCTTTATATGATCTAATTAGAAAAGCCATTGGCCAAATGTGGGTGCTATTCCCCATTCCTATGTCTACCCATGAAAACACTGTGAGATGGGAACAAATTTAACACTAGCACAGTGGAAAGAAAGATTGTCAGACATTTTGTCTCTGTTCGTGACAGGCATTTTTGGTCCATTCAGGGTAAAAAGTAAAAAAAAAAAAAAAATTATCGGAATGGAAATCTGACTGGTTTTCTCTGTTTTATTTTTGTGAGATTGTTTTCAGTTTTATGTGCATATTTCAGAACCTCTGCTTTCATGTTTGGAACCTGAAAGAGAATTTAGTCAAAATGTCAATGAAAACAAGTGTCTTGCTCAATAATCTGTATTTGCATCTCAGAGCTTGCTGTGGACGAATGCTGTCTACTATGGAACCACACTTTCTACACTCTTGTAGTCTACAAAATGTTGGCCTATGTTAGGCAACATGGCAGTAGAAGTTGCAATGTTCCTGTGTTGGTGCAACAGGAAGCATATGTTTGTTTTATGGGTTGTGCAGACTTCTGTTTCAGAAAGCCAGTCTTCTGAGGATTTTACTTTCTTCTTGTACAGAGTTTACATGCTGCAGATGAACTTTGCCTAGAGTTGCATGATGAGCCAGCTGAGAGCTTATGGGTTAGGGTTAGTGGGAGACCAACATGGGCGTTGTGGTGGGTGTCTGCTACAGACAGGAAGAAGAAGTAGATGAGGTCTCCTGACTAAAAAACATAATAAAGGAACATAGAAGAGGTAGAAGCAGGGTCAGGTCATTCCTCCAAACCTTGGAGGAACAGCGACACTGTCTGAGTGTGCAGGGATTCGATTAGCAAAGTGAAAGCCCACCTGCAGTTGAATCTGTCGAGGGATGTGAAGTGCATTAGGTGCATTAGGATGTGTACCAACATGTGCTTGGAATACAAATGTCCATGTTATTAATGTATGGCAAAATAACCTGAAATGAGCATTTTTCATAAGGGACGTACTCAAACAGAGAGTGTACTTTCTTGAAGAAGGGTATCTTCTTTGACAGGTGAAATCACAATTGCTTGAAGATTAGCTTGCTCCCAGCCTCCTGTTTGTGTGTGATGCATTCAGTATTTGTATTCCTATAGCAAATCAGTGTCATGGTACCAGATATTTATTCTGTATGAAACAACCAACAATGTAGTAAAATTTCCAAGTGCAATTTTCCTGTTTGCATGCATACCTTCTGTCACATTTTTTCTATCCACTTATTGCTTTGTAGCCAAAATATATGATTCTAGAAAAGGAGAAGATTCCCCTTGCAAGATCAGAAACTTCTGAGAGAAATCCTAGTGATTTTTTTTACAAAGCCAACACCAAGAACTGTGGGCCACAGGGTAAAGTGAAAAGTGCAGACATTTGAAAAACTGATTGTTTTCTAAACGTAGCATTTGTCATTGTATTTTCAATAATGTGATGAAAAATTACCATTACTCAGATAAAGATCTTCTAATCTTTCTTGTGGCCTGTGCTGCTATGACAGGACAGATTGTCCCTTTAGAAACTGATCAGAGGCTGGTCAGTCTCTGTCCCAAGGTCTGGCCCTTCAGTCACAGCATTTTGGGTCTCCTAGCTTTGTGTCCCAGCACAGAGTTGGGACACCCAGCCGGAAGTTACCCTACGTGATGGGCGTTCTGTGCTCAGACCAGGACAAGAGTAATATCTTTGATCACTCCCTCTTCCAGGCAGCATTGCAAACACCTGGGAGACACCCGAGCTAAGCCTGTGAGAACTGGAGGCAAAGAAAGGTTCCCACCAGGGACTGTAGCTTAAGCAGGCACTTGTAGAGCTTTTCGTTCTTGTATAGGGTTGCTGTGTTTCTGTCTCATCTTCCAGACTGAAATATGGGCATGGATAGTGAGCAAACCACTCACAACGGATCTGAGGCACGCAGATTGGCATGTAGTGCATAAACAAAACAGCATCTACTGAATCCCGGCTGTGTCAGGATGACTATTTCAGCTGTTGAGTTGCAACTGAATGACCACCAGCTTGACTCAGATTCCTGAAGTCTTCACAGGCTGCCTGGACAAGACTTGCAGATGGAAACAGACAGCAGGTCTGAGAACTCAAATAGATGACAGCTTGGTTTCCTGGCAGTTCCAGGTTGTACCTGTAGGCCCTTCATTGTCAGGGACTGAAGAGCCAACTGCTAAGTTCCAGAAAAACCATGAGACAGACACACGAGGGTTTTTTTTTTAAATTCTTAAATAAAGATTTCTTCTTCCCCCTTATGTGTTTTATTCCTACTCTTTGTTTCCATTGCTCTGAGACTTCCATGCTTTTCAGGAGCTGTGGTTTTAGTATAACTCTGCATATTGGTAAGGCTCAGTAAATTAAGAAGTTTATGTCTGAGAGAAGTTGGCCTTTTCCTTTCAGCTATTAGCTTTTTCAACAGAATTGATTTCCGTTCTGATTTTTTTTAAATTGGCCTAGTTTGATATTGGCCCATTTCACATTAATCAAAACAGACCATAGAATGAAATAACTTTTAAAACTGAAAAGTTGAAATTGTGACTGAAATTCACCATTTGGGGGACTTTTCTGTTTCTAGAGTTTCAACTATAGAGAACTATAGAGGGAAAACTAGAGAGAGAAAAGCTGAGACTCAGCTTTTCACTTGGGTAGAGAGAAGAGGGAAATGGCTTTTGCTTGATTCTCCTTTGGCTGCTGCTTAAACTAAAATACTTTTAAGAGTTCAGTTAAACAGAACATTGATTGCCCATGTCTGGAACAAAGCTGAACACATATTCAGGTCAAGAAGCTCAAATTAAAATTTATGGTAATTACCAGATTACCTAAAGATATTCTTAAAGATACAGATGTTAAGCTGATGAGCTATTTTGGAATACATCTGTTGGACTCAGGCACCAAAAATGTTTAGATTGGGAAATATAGTATGTCTTAGATTTTTCAAAGGTACTTGAAATTAGTAGGCTTACTCCCCAGAAACAGAGCATTCCTCAGCTGTGCTCCTCCATTTCCCTAAATGTGTAAGTACACTTGTAACTCCATTCCTAAGAAGCCTGGAAATGTTCAGGTATATTATTGAGCAAGGCCAGTGGAAGTAAATATTCATAGCTTGGATATGAATAAAGCTTCTATAAAATACGTGTTGCTGAATGTCTCATTCTGCTTTCCAAAATGCGTTACTCCTCTCGAAGCCAGTAGGATTAGGGTAAAGTTGGAAGATAGTTCTCTCTTACTCTTGAAGAAGATATTTAAAATAGAATTATCTCTTGCCTGCAGGCTGCAGAGGAATTTTCATAGGTGTTAAACCATAAACACCTTTTGGAAGGCTGGCACAATGTGCACTATACATATTTATAGTTAAAATGCCTCAGGTCTGTATTTTAAACACGTAGTTCAGATCTAATAGTGTCAGTAAGCTGTAGATGGGTTTTAAATTCTATCTTGGTTTTGATACGAGAATTGGACTACAGATCTAGAGTTGATGGCAGTATGTTTTATAGCTGGTTGCCTGTTTTGTATGGCATGGATTTAAGTACTTTTCTGGCATTTCATATGCTCATTTAACGGAAAGACCAACATGAACACCTCTGATGTGGAGCAGTGCAGTAAAAATGATAGCACAAAGGCCTTCTTACTTGTAAACAATTCCACTAGATGTCCCTCCAGCTCTTTATGACGGTAAGGCACGGCTGGTTTTCTCAGACCAAATGGGTCGAAGATGAAGAGCACGGCATATTATGCCCCATAGCTTGCATACGTAGCTCTTCCTCAGCTCCTACGGAAGTTATCAGTCCATCATAAATCCAGTTTCAGAAGGCGAAGGTAAGCATCTTCCTTCCATATGTGCACACATGTGCTTTTGACCTTTCAAATTATTTTTGCCCTTCTAACTTTCCTTTTTAACAGAATTTTTGCAATAATTCAAACGGAAGGAAAATGCAGTCTCTCACTGTATGGATAGTAGGCAGGTATAACACCGGGGTGGAAAAGGGAATGCATTTCTAGGTTTTGGCTGGCTGTTTCCAGGAAACCGACAATTTAGCTCAGTCTCAACATTTTACTCTGCAGGTGAAGACTAGTCTAGGAGTTAATCTAACATGGCAGTCTAGTTAGGTGGCCTGATCAGCCGTTCAGTCTTACTATGCAAGTGGCCAGCTCAGATACCTCAGAAAAGTTAAGACACTTTTTCGCTACACCCTGAAACATGAAGATTAATCTCCTCTGAAATGGTGTTAGCTCTGTTCCGTATTTTCTTCTGCCACCTCTGAGCATGTAATCTCCTTTTCCATCTTGCTAGTGTCCTGACGCCTCTGACATCTGGAAATGTAGTTCCAGAGTTTGAGTAAATATCGTGTGAGCCGATATTCTATTTTGATTGAATATCCTCTTACTTTTGTGCTTTGACACAGAGAAAATGAATCTCTCAGACTTGTTCTTTGTATTTTTTAATCCCATAGCCTCTTATTCACCTGCTTTCTAAGAAAAATAATCCTCATATTTTTATGATTTCTACTGATACCCTACTCTTTCTCATCACATTTTCCTTGAATTTTCTGCCTCAGTTTCTCTATATAATGTTTTTCTTGGTGAGGTGACTAGTGTGGCATAGATTTCTTTGTATGATAAAACCACAGGAGATGGGGCTAATATATTGCTAACTTCTTAACAAGGTCACCAATTCATAAATAGCTGCATGGAACAGTACGTCCATGTTTCTGTTGGCAAGGTAATATACTAGGAATATTAAAGGTAGGCAAAATAAATTAGTTAAGATACAGAAAAAATAGCCCTTTGGGTAGCTTCATCTGCAGGACTACTTATATAATGATTACACAGAGTGATAGTTATTTTTAATAGAGATAAAATTGTGTTGAAAGTAAGAGATATTGCTTTATAATTAGGAGGTGCTTCTGTTGTTAAATTTAATGTGACCATTGCATTATCTTCTGCTTGCTGTGCAACCTGTCTCTCGAAGCACATCTCCTGTACAGTGACCTAGAAGGTATATCTAGATACAGAGTTAACAGAGGGTTCTAAGTGCTCTGTAGAAACCTTTGCTAGATGTCAGGGATGTAAATAGTGTAGGGCAGACTCTTGCATTTTAATCTTCTGCTGTAGTTTTACACTATAATCTCAGACAAGTGATGCTTGGTTATGTGATGTTGTAACTAAAAGCAAGGAGACCTCAGCCAAAAAAACCTGGTGATTCAGAGAGGCAAGAACAGTGCTATTTAGAACCAGAGCAGTAGATCCTTGAATCCTCTAGGTTCCTTCTCTTCCAGCTGTTATTGGCATAGCCTGATTATGAAATTTAATATTATTGAGCTGAAAACGTAGGTGAGACGTGGTGGAAAGAATTATTTTCCCTGCATGGAGATGCCAAATGCCTTGAACATATCTAGCAATGACAGTGGGTTGGAGTGAGGGTGAGGGGAAAGAGTATACAAAGAGGCAGCAATGTTGCTGTGCTGATTTGCATTAGTAAATCAGACCACTGGGCTTGGAATCTGCTCTGGCACAGAAGTGCAGTACTTCAAGCCCTTATTGCTAAAACAGGCTAACCTATATCCAAACCAGAAGGTGGTAACGCTGCATCTCTGTTAAAAGCAGAGATCAAATTCTGTTTTTCTCTGTTGAGAATTTAACACAAATCATGTTAACCGTTTTTCTCCGACCAGAGGCACACAGGAAGTATGGGAAACTGAAATTTATTTCACTGTGTAAAAAATACTCCAAGTTACGTATACAACACCCCCCCCCCCCCAAACAAAAAAAAAACCAAAAACAAACCAAAAAAAGGAGGGAAAATTAGAATGGCCAGTCAGAGAAGTCCTGGAGCAGCAGGATTTCCTGGAGTAAGCAGAAGTAGGGAAGTTAGTGATATTGTCCTGTATTGGGGATTTGGAAGCTAGGACTCAAATGTGAAAGGATCTGTATAAAATTGTTACAAAGGGATAGGATAGCTTTTACCTTGAATATTTAGCAGTGTCAGAGACACATACAAACATTCTGATGATGGTGAAGTCTATGTTTGTATGTGGACTGGGTTGCTAAGGAATTATCAGGGCTGAACAATAATAAGGGATCTGGTGATCCCCTGTATCCCTGTGACACCTCCCTCTTGGTCCTTCTAGCCTGCTTTCGTCCTTTGTCCCTGCTGTTGTTTTGTTACTGTTCCTGTGGCATCGCCTGTCACAGCTAAGAAGGAGCAGGGGAAGAAAGTAGCAACATGTTTTCCCCTTTCTCTTCTGCTTACCTTTTCTTCTAACCCTCCTCTCCTCCTCTCTCCTTAGATCATGGAAAACCAGACAAGGGAAGATTAGGGAGGCTGATGGGAAACTCCTTTCCTATCTCTGTTCCCCTTCTGAATGAAAAACAGGTGCCTGTCCTAGTACTCTAACTCCTTCTAGTCCTAAAGTTGTCCCTTTCTGCCTCTTACCCAACCACATGACTCTCTTTTCATGTCCAGTTCCCCTGTTTGTCAGCTGCTGTTTTTAGGGATTATTAAATAGAAAGGATCATTATTTGTTGGTTAGTTAGTCATGTCCATGATAGAATTCTTCAGAAGGGCAATACTCCATAAAATCTTTACTGCTGAAGTTAATAGTTCATATTTTTACCAGTATCTCATTGGCAATGTAGAGAGGCTACGTGAAGATAGATTTCAGGATCAAGTCATTGTTACAGAAATTGGCTCATGTCATTCAAGTAGTAAATAGCGTCATCTGCACCAAATTTTTCACTTTGGGTCAGGGATGCAAACTGATGCGCTTGTAATACATTGAGGGTGATATTTGCCATCTCAGACACATAAAGATGGATGCATAAACTTCTGACCTTGCTTTACTTTGTAAGAGAAACCGTACTACTGATCCTTGCCTGGACAGATGGTCATCATTTATCATGTAAAACGAAGCATCAAACTACGTAGGATTCTTTGTGTAATATTCTTCAGGGTGGTTGCCACAGTGAAATAATTCACTTTTATGTATTTAGAAAATGGCTTTTACTAAATCCCTGCCTGCTACACCTCAAGTCTTCTTTGCAAAACATAAGACAGAGAACAAATCAACCAAGCTAATAACATACATATGATTTGTCTTCCTGTTGGACACAAATGTCCTATTTTGGATTGACGGACAGAATACTATCTTCTGTTTCTTATTTATTAGTATTTTAGAAATTAGGTAATATTAATGTGATAATGGAAAATCAAGAGATAAAAATTACTTGTTAAACACTGAAATCTCTTGTAGTTCAGACCATCATAACAGATAATTCATGACAATAAAGCCAAACAAGAACACTATTCATTGTTTTAGATGGAAATACTTCCATGATAAAAATTTCAGTAAGGATTTTCTGTATGTGTTTGTTCTTTTAATCTTTTACAAAGTCTGTTATTTGAGAAGTCAACTCTATATAGTAACTCATAGCAACTGCAATTTTACTACTTTGAAAGACATAGGTTCATAATTGCCAAAATCCCCCTCAAATACATCTACTTGGAGTAGTTTTTTGCAACCAAAAGGTAGTCATGGATAGGCTGTTAATGATTTCAGATTCCAGATCTGCAGTCTAGAAGTCTGACTGATAAAGGGCTATCACAAAGTCCCTCTGATGACACTATTTTAAATAACACAACTGAAAAAAGCTCACTTATCAAGGATGGTAAGACTTAGTCCCATCCTGGAGAACATAGAGCAATCAGATTGCATCTAGGTTGTGTCTTCAGGATTGACTGTCCGTGGAAATTTAATTTGTGCTTATGAAGTTCACACAGCGGCTATGTTCATGATTACGTGGTGTAGTTTTTTAGGGGTACAGCTTGGTGAGAACATTTGTATGCGCTCGGCTTTCACCAGAAAGGACAGTTCAATGTTTTAACAAGGGTAAATTCTCAACCCGTAGCTTAATTACGTTGTCATGAGGATGAGAGAGGCTGTTTGAAGATCTGGATTTATTTTCTTTCTTCACTTTCCCATCCCTTTTTGATTGTTAATGCTCACGAAAAGAAATACACAACTGGAAGTGAGCCTAAACCTCTCCTTACTGCTCTGGGAGAACTGGTCAACCTGAGCTTTTAATGATACCATTTGTTGCCTTTAATAAACTATCAGAAAAAAGAATCTACAGTTTGACTTGTCACAGCTTGCATGGAATGTAAGGGTTTATAATACAGTTGGTGACACCATTAATAAGTTACCTGGTTTAGGAACAACCTTAGGTATTGTAATAAAATATGCCAGTTTCTTTAAAATAACTGCAAGCAAAATTTCACCACTGTTCTCTGACCTGAATTATCTTCTCTTCACAGTAGAATCTGTGCACATTAATGCATATTTGCTACAGGCAGACCTGGGCACCAAGTGCAAGTCTTGACTGTGTCTAACTCTACATTGGAGTAAGATGTGGGTGGCCCCCTTCTCCCATCCTCCACAGGCAGCAAACCCAGGCAGGGAGGGCAGGCAGGGAAGGAGGGAGGTGTGACATGTTCCTATAGCTCCCCCAGGGCAGAAGATTGGGACAGCAGGGTTAACAATGATTCTGCCAGTCTCTAACCAAGTTTGGGGGAAAAAAATGCCAATAAGGTGGGTTTATTTCTAAAAAAATGCATATTGACCATTGTCCTTCGCACCCTACTCTACCACCTATATTTTACACTAATAAGAGTTTAAGTTGAAAGTGTGGGGCATCTCCTGAGACGAACTGGTACTTGTGCCCCTTGTGAAGTGATGAAAATGACAGTACCAATTATGTAGGAACAGATCACCTTTACCCTGATTTCCTCAGATCAAAAGCCATCTCTTCACAATTTTATGTATGACCGTGGTGTTAGCAAAAGCTGTATTACTTTGGTTATTAATGGGCATAAAGGATGTTTATTGAAAGATGGAGTTCATTGAACACTCTCTGAACTGAGTTTCTCAGAAGTCAAAGATTTGTCTTCTGTGCTGAATGTCATGGAAAACACTTTCTTTTTCCATTTTAGTCATCCTATTTATTATCTGCTGCTTCTCAAATCTGTCATCATCCTGTTGTTCTTGCCTCATGTTTTCATCCTTTTCTTTCTGTCCATTAGGTTATTTTGATCCAGGCTTTTATTTTCTTTCAGTTGGGTAATTAATAGAGCTGGCTTCTCTCCTTTTATGCCCACGCTGAATTTGCCTCATTTCTATTTTGCTTTTCAATTCATACGTCAGCAGAAATCTCTAGTTACAATAGCTCCATGTTTCCTGGAAGTTCTGCGTCACGGGGCCAAATTTATACCTGGTGTATTTTCCATTGACACAGAAATTACACCAAGAATGAATCATCCTCTGGTGTTTATGTTCGTCTGGTCTTACTTTTTTCCTCAGACGTTGTTCATTTATATTAATCATGTAATACTGGTAGTCATTCGAATGATATGAAATCAAATCATATTGTTTTGGGGACTTGGCAAAGACAAGAGCAATTAAATAAAACTGTGGAAGTCACAGATCCAGATTAGACCTGTTTCTTTCACATATTGTATGTAGTACTCATGGTAAGTAGTAAGCCTGATTGCAGTCTATTTGTCACTGTTCTGAACAAAAGAAATGTAAGATGGGAAAATAGATTTTAGAGATAATCTTGCATTTGGGAGTACAAAAGCTGCAGGTACCTCTGACCCTTATACAGAACAAAAAGATGGCTAACAGTCAACTAGCTTTAAAGTGGTGCACACTTAAAAACATGTAGAACAACCCTTCTGAGGTCTGATATGGGTGCTTAATATGGAGTTAAATGATGGAGCTTTTCATTGTGTTTGTTAATAATCCTAGAAAATGCACATATAAAAAGGTAAAAATGCGACAAAAGTTGCAAAATGTTTAAATCTAGTGGTTTTCTCCTCAACACTGTCTGGTTGCCAACAGTCAGGAGAGACAAGCATAACAAAAAAGAGTTTTGTTTTTTTTTTATTCTCAGCTCAGTGCCTGTCTTCACTTCGGTCCTAAATAGCTGATAAAGAAATAGGCTACATCCCTGCATCTCTTGGCTGCGGTACAGTGAGTCTGTGGGGATGGTCCCTGCACTGCTGAGATAGCAGGAGGAGCTGTAGGAGGGCAGAAGAGTTTCTGAAGCCATTTCATTGATTTTCCCTGAGCTAAGAGGCAGCAGTACCTAGCCAGTTATTATATACCCCTTGCCAGCTGGCCAATATATGAGCACATGGTGGTGGGATCTGGGTGTGAGACCCTTCCCTGCCCAGCCTGCCCCTAGCCAGGGAGGGCAAAGGAATTCTGGAAAGTAATCTGGATTTTATCTGGATCATCATGATGACAAACACTGTTGTCTCCCACCTTACTAAGGTTGAATTTCAACCCACCATGAGGAGCCTTCTCTTTGAAGCCTTGCAGGGAGCACTCTGCAAAGGAAAAACAAGTTGTAGAATGTAATAGTTTGACTGATGAAAGAGGAAATCTTCACACATTAATAAAATATATTCTGGAAGTTTTCCTTCCCGCATCTGCTCTTCAGTGATGCATATTGCACAGCACCCACTTGTTTCTTGTGAAGTCTGTTTAGATTGGGGGTAATAGGTGGGGCAGGCTCTATTTACAGAAGGTGAAATTACGGGATCTCTGGAGCCTGCTTGCTGCGTTTTAAACTCACTCTGGTGCTGCTTCTGCCTCAGTCCTATAGCAGAACTGTGAGCTGGGGAGCAGGATTGAGCCCTGACTTCTGTATCTTACACACTCCAGTGCTGTGATGGACTGGAAAATTACTCTTCTAGCTCTGGCATCAAGGTGAAGCAGATTGGGTCCAGGATAAATACACATGTGGGTGCTGGAGAGTGTCAGTAGGTCTTCCTGGCAAAGATGGCTGGTGAAATGGGTCCCAAACTCTGCGGCAGCAAAGTAAAGAAGAAATGCAAGGATTGCTGGGGAGGGAGTCAGGGTGAGAGTCTTTTGTAATGCACGTGTTAAGTCTCCTTGCCTTCATACATGTTTTTGCAGAAGTAAAACTTGAGATATCTAATCCTTGCGTGCTCTCTTTTTTTAAACTCTAAATGAAACCAGGAAAAATATTTTTGGGTTTTATTTCAGTTGTCAGAACTATCAGCAAGTTTAATTCTAAACTCACCAAAACATTGTGTCCAAAGGAAAAAGACAAACTTTGACAACTGTATTTTTGCAAATTTGTGATAAAAGCATGAAGAAGTAACATACATTATTCACTAAACAGCCAGACAGAAAAATTACTCTTTTCTTACTTCTCCCTACCCAGCCATTCTGGACTGGAATTTTTGAAGATGTGAGAAACTGAGATTCAGTTCTGTTGCAATTCAAGGGGATTTGAACTCCTATCTCACAACAGAGTTCACTAACCACTATTGTATGTGTTACTGCAGAGTGGATTTCTCTCAAGTACCCTTCTTAATGGTATTCAGCATTGCACAGAATACTAAAATTTTGGTGGAGAAGGGATAGGAGCTTAGTTGTCTTGCTTGTTTTTTTCTCTCTTTACCCTGACAGATACTTTATGTAAAGTGGACCTACTCTAATAGGAGAGATGAAGAACAACACTCAGGTATACCTTGGAGTGGTTCAAACTCTCCCTGGGAGGTGGGAGACAAGAGTTTAACTGCACCTAGGAAGTGGAGGGGTCCTGTATCCTCCAAATAATCTTAACTCCCAATATCCTATATCTTTCAAATACTCTAATACTGCTCTGTTAGTATGTGTGATATGTGGAGGAGGTGCTTATTTATTATTTATTATTTTTATTATTTATTTCCCCCTCTTCCTTCCTTTCTGCCTGCTCTTGTATTGCAAGTACAAAAGTCAAAACACTTTCATTGATGGTTCCTTCAAGGTTGTTCACCTGTGAGAGAACTAGAGTGAAAGATGTAAAGCCTCATTGTGAAAGATGTAAGCCCAAACTCAGGAAAGTCTTTAGGGAACAGACACAAGTGTCCATCACAACCTCTGGTAGCAACCAAAGAGCAGTGAACAGGCTGTTTTAAAGTAATCTCACTCAGCCGTAACAGGTCCTGCAGGCATATCAGCAGCACCTCCACATCAGAGACTGATGAGAGATCAAGTAAAATTGGCAGGAATACTTACTGGTTTGAATGATAAGTAATTATAATGGAGAAAAGTAAAAAAAAGCAGGAGTAATGCTCAAAACTACAAAGACTAATGTGGGCATTTGCACATGAATGTGGCTTGCAGTTCTTTATCTCCCAGTATGTGATCTTTAGCAAATTCAGACCAAGTACTGTCTTTGTTCACTGCTTTAATAGCTACAAACCTCCTTAAAGGAAAGATGCTTTTATTTTTATCATCTTATCAACTTCACGTGAAATAAAACCTGGCTGTCTAAAACAGCCTTGTGTCTCAAGGTGCTCTACAAAGTAGAAGCTTTGTAGAGACTGATTGTGCGCAGACATATAAGCAAATGGAATGGACAGGTGTGTTTGACAATAAATTTTACACAGTGTTTTGGTTGAAAGGCTGGAAGAGCTGTCCAGCTGTGCTGCATAATCTTGTTGCATTTTTTTCATGTCATAAAGTCAGTCTGACAGAACTGATGAAAAGAAACTGCTCTTATACACATTTAAGTGGACCTCTAGCTTATCAGCCTGTTGCTAAACAATGGTAACTTGGATTACGTGCAGATGGTTTCCTTGTGGTGGTGGGCCTGTCTTTGTGTGGTTCTGACATGGGAATGCCATTTTCAATATGAATTAATGTATAACAAACTGTTCATAGGTTGATTAAAAATTTATGTCTTGCAAGACAAGTTCTCCAGTGTTTTAAACTATTATTGACACAATGATAGCAGTTCCCAAATGCGAATATTCCTCCGCATCAGCTCATATCAATGTTATTTAGCTGTTGTTTAAATATTTAAAACTCAATTTTAGTTTAAAAATGCAGACATCATAAAAGATAATACTTACTTGTTTTTAAACAACTGAAAAGGCAGGAGAGGGCTGAAAGTACAGTTATTCTTAGACTTAATTGGAAGTGGCTTACTGATTAGGGTAGTGCATTTAATTTCAGAGTAATATCTTTGTTCTCTTTGCAGGTTTTGGAACAACATGTCTGTATTATGAATTCACTCTGATAAATATTTCTTGCCTCTCTCTTTCAAACAGATATCCAATGCACAGCAAGAGCAAGTGTGAATGTCATATTTGGAGAAGCATGATAAGTATTTCAAAATTCAGCCCAAATATCATCAAATATATTCCTCGTTGGAAAGAGAGACTATAATGAACCTACTAAAGCTTTTCACCATGGATGATCACAGTTGTTTTCATTTCTTTCAGGTGCACATCCTTGGAACTATGTGGTATTTTAAACTATGGATAAAACCTCATGGTTTGTGTTTCATTTTGAGAAGATGGGTTTATTGCCAGATTCAAGAGTGTGCCTTCTCAGAGACACCTCTTTGTAGGGAACTCAGATTCTTTTATGAAAAACTAGGGACCTACATTCTTCCAAATTTGCACTCCAGTGACAACACCCAGATGCATATGTAGAACAACACGAATCCTGGCTTTCGTGGCTCTCTGACTAGGTATAAGCATGTCAGAGTTTTCTCAGAAGTTTTGAAACTTCTGTCTGTGCTACTGGCATTCTTACATCTCCATAGATTCTTTTTAAGTAAGGCACAGCTTTCACTGCATCTAAGATCAATAGTCACCTGGCAGCAGTGTGTAACATTCCCTGGCATTGGCTTTTTGTGATTGGCCTAACCCCAACTAACTTTGACGGCGACTTTGAGACATTTGTCAACTGACCTTGGAGCCTCCCAGCAGAGAGGGGATGATGATATAGCTGATTTTCTCAAGTCTTTTCTTTCACTGAGAGATCTGTTACTGGTCTAGGAAACATGCCTTGCTTGGCATGTTTGCTATGAGCCGTGACTTCACAGCACCTCATTTTCCATTTCTAGTGCTGCAGTTGTTCTCTGGGCTTAGTGGCTTTATCAGGACGGTTTTTCATGGCTTGTGATTAGGTTGCATTCCCACTGATGCTCAAAGGTGATTAAGCTATTCCTTTCCAAAGAGCACAGCCAATAGATGATAGCCCCTGCTGCTGATACTGCAGTTTTACCTGCTAATCGTTCCATGCAAAAGCAGCTATGCTGGGAAGGATTGGCAGAATCTCAGTTTTTTTTAGAGCAGGTGGCCAACGGGTCTGTACTGTTAGGGTCCTTCTTGATCTGGTCTCCTGGACTTACAGATCATGAATTCCATTCTTTATGGAACAGCTGTTTCAGCAGCAGGGTTGGGGTGTGCTACTCGCTTCACTGAAGTCTCAGACACGGTTTTGAGGACAATCTTTAGAGGAAGCAAAGCATCTGAGAAATGCCTTGGATCCAGTTTTCCTACTCATGGTACGGTAAGACCACAGCTCACTCTACAACATTTGTCAAACCATGAGGGTTAAAGTGGATTTCTGAGCCATAGTTGGCAGCATGTGCCATCTCTTTAGAAATGAGATGCGGGGTTTCAGGTGAGCATTGGTTCTTCTCCAATATAGAGAGGACTGAATTTTAACCCTTAGGAGGTTGCAATGGCATGCCCCATTTGAATGGGTAACTGACTTGCTCTTTTCTGTTTACTTATGGGAATGATGCAGATTCCAGGAGAGTTGGATTGTCCATGCAGTTTCACACAGCATGCATGTTGTGCTGGAGGAAGATCCCTCTAATTTTGGGAGAGGTGGGATCCCATTTATTAGCATTTTCTACTTACTAATGTAGATATTTTCCTCATTGTTTCTCTTCCATATTTTTCTGTAGTGCTGCAAGATAGATATGGTCTGAGATTTACCCTTACCAGCAGTCAACTATTTCCCTGCCCCAGGGAATGAAGGTGTCCCCACCTGTGTTTTATGAGAGTAAATGGGTGCTCTATTTATGCCCTAGATAATCCACTTGCAGTAACGTGTAATGCTTGTTTTCCACAGAGAAATGTAATCCAAGTCACAAGCCTGCTCAAAGTGAATGTTGCTTTACAGCCTGGCGTCTTAATCTACGCATACAAACTCTAATTACATGAACTATTACCTCTCATGTAATAGTATATCATAAGGCCAGAATGAGTGCTTCTGGATATTCAGTTTTGATTTAGCTCACAGGTTGTGACTTCTTGCAAAACATGAACTGGGTTCGGGTTCCTTGGAGCTGATGCTGTTGTGGATCTGGGTTCACGAGTGCTCTGATTCCACTAAAGATAGCAGGGAACATAGAATCATAGAATCATAGAATTGCTTAGATTGGAAAAGACCTATAACATATCATGCTTCACGTCATGTTGTAGTTTCAGAGGTGTTTTTGTTACAGGCATTCCAGTGATATTCTTATTCAGAGCACATATCTAATTTCACGCAGGCTCTGCTAGTCTAGTGCCATTAGACATATTGTTCGCACAGTTGGTAGAATTTTGAGGAGTGTTGAAAGTAACAAGTGGATTCACTTGTATCTTTAAATTGCCAGGGAAACACAACCATGCAATCAGTTTTTCCTGTGACATTGCCCATCCTCAGCCAGCTTTATTGGAAGTATGGAGCTTCAACATGTGAAGCACTGATGACTTCAGTTATTCTCTATCACGTCGAGTGAATAAGACCTCACGATTTGTGTTTTACAGCAACTGAAACAATTCGGTGTACAGTGAATTGCAATTATTGAAGTCAAAGAGAGTTTTCTGTCCACCCGAACAGTTGAGGCAGAAGGATTGGCTGTGGGACTTGGAATATCCCAGGAGGAAAGGAGGATGAAACAGTGAGGTGGTCATGGGGAAGGAGTAACAGCATTCAGTGAGCTTTTAAAAAGTCCATGCCCCATCTTCATAAGCTGAGGAGTCTGAATGTTGTTCCTAGTCTGGCTAGAAAGACTTGGGCAAGTAGCTCTGTGCAGCGATTTGGGAATGCTCCATCAAGGCAACTGAGCACATGTGCTCGGGAGGGAGTTTAACTTCTGAATTGTCAATGAGAGATTCAGAAGAAAACAGTAAGTCATCTAAATGGCAGTAAGAGTAAGCCTGACTTCTGTCTTCTTTTTAATTGTATTTGTTTAAATTTTTTATCTTGATGCCAGTAGCCAAATTCTCTGCAATATGCTGAATGCATATCAGGTGGTTTTTTTATTTCAGCAGCTCTCAGGATTTGAGTAAATGGTCCAAGGACTGGTCTCACTGATACTGTCCCCAGAAAAATAGTCTGTTTCTGCTGCTATATTTACCTGATCTGTTACAGAGAAGATTGTGAAGAAATTTTTAACCATCTGTATCTTTTGTTTTTATTTAGCTTCTGTCTAAATTTATTATTTCTTTGTCCTAGAAATTGCATTAGCCCACCTGTGTTACAACTCGCAAGAGGAAGGATCAAAAATCTCCCATCTGCCAGTGTAAGGAGAGCACTGGGGGACAGTGGAAATAATGTTCTGTTCACAAGTTTGTTCCTGCACTTGCCCTGTCATTCCCACCTAGAGCTTTGACTGTTTCTCAGTACCTCAGCCAGGTTGTTGCTCCTTACATTTAATATAAGAGCACAGCCCATTTTGTAACATTTGTCAAACTAGGAAGGATAAAATGGATCTTTTAACCATAGCTGATGCCATGTATGTCTCATTCATAACTTCTGGAGGTGCTGGCATGCAGGCAATCATGTTTTCTTTTGCAGTATGGGTAGAATTGAATGCTGTGATGCCTATTTCCCTCCATTCTTTTCTCTGTTCCCATTTCCCACACAGTCGTTTGTGTTTAGAAAGGTTTCCTGATCCTCAGTAGGCGATTTTAGTTTCCAGACCTGCGCTCAATGACTCCTAGGAGCCTAACAGCTATACTAGAAACTGAAAAGACATGTAAAAGGCTTGGAAGCCTGAAGCACTGGTTCAGAACATGGCACAATCTGTCTTTCAATGCATTACAGTTTTCACAGGCTTTAATCCAACTAGCTGAGAATGTCATTGGCATGGTTGCACAAAGGAATTGAGAACTGGTCATCTGCAAAGCAACCTTAATATATATGTTTTTAAACAAGTTAACTCATCTCTGTAAATGCCAAAAATTACATGATTTTTGCAGTGCCTTTGGAAACTCAGCTGCATTTTCAGCTTATTGTTATTTCATATCTATTCTTTTGCCACCAAAAAGGCTGAGAAATCATACTGCCTTCTTTAGAAAAAGCTTTGTTTAGGGGATAAAAATGCAAAACCAGCCTGCAGGAGCCTCTTCTTTTTCAGCATCCTTTGAGGCTGACTCATGGTTTAGCTTTTTATTTTTCCTCAACGGGTGTACTCCACACACAGCAATCCCTCTAAGCAAGCTTCTTCTACTTGCTCTGAATTATCTGACCAGGACAACTCTGTTATACAAAGCTCCATACAGAGCAAGAATTTTCTGTCCTGAAAACCTCTCGTCAGTCAAGAAGACAGAATGATTGTATACATCTTCTTCTGTTCTGAAATTTCAAGGCAATAGGTTTGGGTAAGAATATGCTTTTAAATGCACAGTCTCACTCCAGCTGTCTTACGTCCACAGCCTTTGTGTTCCATAAAAGTATTAGAATATGCTGGGGCTCCTATGGCCTAACTTCCTGTTGTAAATCTCACACTGAAACCCTCGGTCATCTGAACTGCTGTATACACAAGGTATTTATAGAGAGAGAAGGATGCAGTGGCATCCCTCATCACAGCAGAGTAGTCTGCTTCATTGCACAGAGGAATTTGTGTTACTGTAGATGCTTTTAAGGATAAATCAGATGCAAATTCAATGTTGAAACCACAATCCTGTGGGTCACTAATAAATAGCTGCCATCTGCTTGAATGCATGGGTGCTGCATACATTTCCTTTTAGTTCCACAAACCTTCTCTCATTTCCCTGCAAAAGGTTAATTTTCAGCTCTTATGTATTTCCCTTTGCCTGTATATCTTAATTATTAGTGATGTGCCTATTTCAAACTGAGGCTTTTGCCTATATATCAGCTCTTAGTAAAAGGAAGGTGTAATTGCTGAAAGGGGTCTTTTGGCATAGTGGCTACTTAATATATTTAACATTTAATGAGGAAGTAATCATTAAAATTAAGTCAAACCTTTGATCACAGTCAAAATCTTTCATGAACTTAGGAATTGAAAGTATTTATGTGGACATCTGTATAAATCAGGTATTGTGTAGGTATTGTGTTTAAAGGGCCTGAATCACCTGCTGCTCCAGCTGCTGTGCATGTAATGTTGTCAAAACCAGAGCTGATTCCTAAAAAAAATTCTGAATCAAGTAGTAGGTAGCAAAACAGTTTTCCTTCAGAAATGCTTGACTTCCCACCTGCAATAGCTGAGTATGTTGTACCACAGATTTAAGCATACAGTATTTGCATAATTGAAAAAGATGGTATTGATCAGTGAAGTCCACCTGATATACAAATTACCTTTAAAATTTTTCAGGTGTTTTGTTTTTAATATTTTATTTGTATCAGCTATGGGTCTTGCAAATCACCTTCGAAGAAAATTTAAAGCAGGAACACAAAGGTATGCCACTTCCAAGTTTCCAAGATTTGTTGGTTTGCATGAGTGTATTGAATGTGTTCAGAATAAGAGTATTTACAACACTGATTCAACTAAATTTAGTGTTACAGTTTTATATCTGATTTTGGGATTTTAATGGTCTGCTTGCCTGGCTTTTTTTTTTTTAAAGTTGATGTGTCCCTGCAGAAAGACACTCTTAGCCAATGAACATAGTGTTTTTGATAATAATAATGATGAATCAGTCCATTTTTGAAGGAAAGACTAGAGTCTATAAAAGAGTAAATCCACTTATTTATATGCTAAATGGCTGGTAGGCTAGAATGTCGAAGCAGAAATGTTTGAAAGTGCACTTTTCCTTTCTCCTTTAATACATTGATATATGCTTAGTCTTTCAGTCCATATGCTTTATATTGATGACATTTTGTGAAGTCATTCCAGTGGTCACTAGGAATGTAAGATTATGGGTTATTTCACATGTATTGAGCTTAGGAGAATGAATTAAAATAAATGAGACAATTATGTGGAATATCTTGGCAATACTTTGTCCAAATACTTTAAGATGAACTGCAGGTTTAGTCTGTACAGATTCCATTCTGGTGTAAATAAATGTTGCCAAAAGAGAATCTGTGTGCCTATTTCTCAGAAATATTTGTATCTGTTTGAAGTTTTTAGACTAGAGATGATGTATTGACTAAAGTGGGTGACTGTTCTATGTTGTTGAAAAAAAGAGAGAAAATCAAAGAGATCCTGTGTCTAGCTGCTTATATTTATAATGGAACTTTTTACATTTAAGCTGTAGAAATAATTCTAAAGCAAAAATATCTGCATTTTGTTCATATTATTGCTGTGAATATACATGTTGTTGGGATATACAGTCCTGGTTAACTGAAAACACTTGGAGATGTATTTGGCCAAAGATTTGCGGCCATTATGAATGGTAGGAACTGTGGATGGCAATGTGACATTGTCACAGTTTTGAAACTTGTTTTCTGCAGAGATGGCAGAACTTTGGAGAATAAATGCTAAATTGGGATACCCCTTGCTAGCTTAAAATAGATGATTAAGCCTGTGAAAGGTTTCCATAATTGACATAGAGATTGTTCTTGGCTAAGAAATCCTGCAGTAAAAAATGGAGTAAACAAACCTGTTTCAAAGACATTGCTAGAGAAGATGGAATTTCAGAATGTTTTCTACCCCTTCACATGTATTCGCTTTGGATAGTTGTGACCTATGGTAAAATAGGTTCAAGTTTCAGGTTTTACTAAAGTAGAAAGAGAGAAGTGTGGATCCTAAATGTGAATATTATGCCTCACTTTTCCAACTGGGTGAACAGAAACTGGAACTTTTTTTTCCTCCTAGCTCTACGTTCATTTCTGTGAATCATGTACTGTATCCAGCTTAACGGTGAGTAGTCTCTGTTTCCTATTGTTTGTGCATTTTTAAATCTGTTTCTTAGTTTACAGTTAATGGTTTATATTTTATATAGATGTTAATGTCTTCCTCTCTCCTACCATTCTATTTTAGGGAAAGACAATAAAAGTGCATATTATAATTTATGTCACACTGTTCACTAAGTTTTAAGAGAAGGAAAAGTATTTTAATTTTACTCTTCATGAAACAAACCACTCCATTTTTCTTAAAATGAGTGTCACGATTTTTATGTAGACAAACTTTCAAGCTCTGAATGTCTGGATTGATGTTTATGTTTTCCCTTTGAGTGCAAGTAATTATTTTTAAGATTTTCTTCATATTAATAATATTTATCAGGGCATATGCTCATCTATTCTGAATGCTAAGTGGTGGCAGAGTTCAATTTTCTTGTCATCGCATGGGGTTTGTCAAGGACAGACAGTAAGAACTCAGAGCTGGGAGACCACAAAACACGTGTCTTAGCTGAGGAAACATTGTCTTCCATCACAGCAGGCTTTCTGGTGTATTAGAAAAAAGTTAATATTAGGAACCTCCCTTCAATATTTTTAGTAATTCAAAACAGTGACACTTTTGCTACAGATGCGTACGGTACAATGTTGCTGATGTACTGTCATTCAAACCTCCTAACTTTTTTTTTTTTTTTTATCCTTAGGGTTCAAGTCTGTACTCCTACAGACTTGGGAAACGTTTCTGAAACTTCATGGAACATTTCATGGATGGGTAATGCTCTTGCGAATGAAGCTTTGATGGGCTGTTACTCAAGAGGACTGAAAAGTCCCAAGAACTGTCTGCTTTCTGCGATTCTCTGCCACCAGGAGGAAAACAGCTGAGTCAGGAGGGAGCTTCTGCTGGCTCCAGCCCCTTAAAAAAAATACAGGAATTTGCTTGTTTCTCTGAGGAGAATGGTGAAGTGAACAGAAAGGATCCAGAACCTGGGGAAAATCAGCTCCCATGTTCTCATGCAAAAAATAAGTTGAAATTAAGCTGTTACTTCCTTCTTTCTTGTTTCCTCTTTCTTAACAGTTGCAGATCTGAAAAGTGAGAAAGGGGAACTCTCTTGGACCTACAGATCTCCCCAGGCAGAAGAAGCAGGAAGGCTTGAGGAACGGTAGTGTCCGGCACACCTGCCCCAGGGCTAGCAGAGGTGCATGGGGTAGCCCCATTCTCAACCAACGCAACCACCACTATGGGAAGAAAAGGGAGCATTCTGGGGGACCCAAAGGCAGATGTAGGGCTTGGGAAGAAACTAGTGCTGGGGAGAAGATGACAACCTCTTGTTTCCCATTTTAGGCTATGTAAGATAGTAAGCACACTGGAGGTGGGAAGGGAGAAGCCAGAATCTCAGTGAAACAGGTAAAGCTTACATTCACTCACAAGTTTAACCTCTAAGTTGAAGGGTTTCTGATGAATGTCTTTGGATTAGGCAATAATGAAATACTATTCTAGTCTACGAAATATTTGCTCTGAACTACTTACTATCTGGTTTAAAAGCAGGAAAAAAAAAAAGCAAAAAAAAGCTCAGTTCTCCATCAGCATGTCCCTTTTTTTCCTTTTTTTGGGGGGATGGGGTGGGGAGAAGCTGCATGTTTTCTGAGGCACTCTGGGGGAGCAAATGTCAACACTGTGTGGAAGATTTATGTCCATTTGGAAACAAGGTCTGTTGAATCAGTTATGTGTGGGCACATAATATCTCTCCAAATCACTGGGTATGTTGCTTTTCTATGCAAAATTCAGGTTCTTGCACAGTGCTTCCAATTTCAATGTATTATGTGTTGCAGTTCTGTATTCCAAAAGTGCATAGTTGCTGTTATCTGATATTTGTACAATGGAGACTCTGGGCAGCCAGATATGTGGGACTGGCAGCAATTTTTGCGTAAACTTTCTTAAAGGAGTTTGAGTTGCTGTGTAGTCTTGAAGGGCTGATTCTTCCTTTTTCCCTCCTGTGAGCAGTTATATACATGCACCATCCTCCACATGGCCCAGGGCTCCATTTTAGCCCCCCCTGGGCTCTCCCCACCCTGCCCATGGCCCAGGACCCCATTCCAGTCCCCCTGGGGCCATCAGCCCGTGCCCCAGCGATGCCGCAGCAGGGCCGGTCTCCAGCTCCCCACAGCCCTGCCCTGCTGGCCGTGGGCCCCGCCAAGCCGGGCCTACCCGCAGGCCCACGTTCCGGCCCGGCCTCAGCCCATTCCTGTCCCCAGGGAGGTGCCTGATGCCCGGGGCTGGGGCTGCTGCCAGCTTCCCTGCACCTGGATGGAGTGGGACAGGCCCTGGCTGCCAGGCTCTGCCAGGCCGGGTCTCCGGGGGAGTCGTCACCGCTCCCAGTGCTTGACCCTGAGGGACCCACCAGCCTTCGTAGAGCCTTGATAATGGGAATGTTTATTAACAAGATATTAATAAAAAAAAAATTCAAATAGGCTTTTTCCTAACTTAAACATTTCCCAAAAGGGAACCTTTCTTCCAATTCAAAGCTCACATTCACAAGACTTTTGTCCTCTCTGGCAATTTGCATTTAATTCAATAGCGCAAAGTGAGTTATGAGTCAGCCGCCACACTCTGAATCATCAAAATACTTCTGTATTATTAACAGACATTAAACCGTCATCTTGTTCGAGCGGGAAGAGTAATGCAAGTTTAAAGCATCCTTGTAACACAGTCATGTGTGTAGGAAGCACCGTGGCGTTGTGTAACGGGAAGAGCAGCCCGGAATTGATCCTGCCAGTTTTCCCGGGGAAAACCGCTGGAGACTTGAGCTGTTAAGTCATTGTTGCATTTTAATGAAATTCCTGGCACATCTAATGCTAAAAGTCCCCTGAAGGGAAAATATTGTAAATCCGGCTGGTAGTGCTAGAAGTGAGGCTCGGTGGTTGGGAAGGAGGTTGTTGCTTCTAGCGTTTGTTGGGAGCTGGGGAGATGCACCGCTTCCCATCCCGGGGGTTAGCCCCAGGGAAGCACGGCTGGGAGCTGCCAGCCGTTTGCTCGCTGCGAGGGGGTGTTTGCTGTGACTGCTGGTGCTGGCACTGAGCCCTGGATGTCAGCAGGGACGCAAGGGTACCGGATGGAACCACTGCATGGAAACTTGTGTCAATAGATAGTATAGTAAATGAAATGAACAGTGAGTAGGTAAGGGGAATATACAGGCCAGGTGGCTTGTGAGACTCGTGTGTTTCAGTATGGGGCAGTATGTGATGAACTTCATGACTGTGTGCATAAGTGAGAAAGGAAGCAGTTGACAAAATGTTTATACTGAAAAATAAAATTTTACTTCAAAGACTGCTCACAGGCATCAGTCAGGGAAAACGTTCTTTTTACTTTCCTTATGAATTTCAGAAGTTGGGTTTCAAAGATGATTTCAGGGTACTTGCATTTGAGAAGTGTAGGCAAATATACTAGTGCGGTATCTATTGCATATATTTAATAATAATAATGCAGTTATCACTTGAGACTGATGCATACTATAACATTAAGTACATAGCGTAATGTGTGTGTGTGCGTGTGCAGGCTTGATAAAGTCTTAGCTTCTCACTTGGGCGGTCCAGGGAACTGAGCTGCATCTGCCGCAGTCTGTTTTGGTGTATCTCCCTGTCTTCATTCGTGATGCTTCTGTGACATTCTCCTGCTTTGAAAAAAAAAATATTTAGTTAAAATTCTTTTTTTCAGTGAATGAGGTGCAGTTAATTAGGAGTGGGCTTTCTCTGTAGTCATATTATCCCATCACTGCCTACTGCACAGCTTGGGCTGAAGCAACAGGATGATCATTTGTCTGATATAGATAACTTCATCAAGTGCACCAGTGGTCTTACGATGAGCAGCATGTTCAGCATTTCTACTTTTCATAATGTATGAAGCTGATTCATCTAAGAAGAATTTGTTTTGGTCTAATAGATAAATACAGTATTGCAAAAGAACTTCCACAAATATTTCAATCTTTCAGTAATTTCATCATATCACTTTCTGTAATCACTGTCTGTAAATATTTCCTTTGAATCCTCAGAAAACATGAGGAAGATCAGTTTTGTTTGTAGGCACTTACAAAACAGTCATGTCAATCAAGTTCTGAATTGAACATTCTACTGTAAGTACCATTCTTGTAAAACTGTGTGCAGCCTGTGGCTGAGGCTTTTGCAACCAAAGAGTTCAAACCCTGTTTTTAATTAAAAGTGTTTTTTTTCAAGAAACTGTGTACAGTCTGCCTTTTAGAAAAAGAAAGGAGAAATAAGATAGCATTCCTAAAAGCCTTCAGTCTCCTCATTTTTGGGATGATCCTAACTTTCAAAAACTGTCAGTTCTATAAAACTTCATAGGACTGACTTATCTGACAAGCCAGCAGAGGAATGATTAGATAGTATATAAAACAGACCCCTTGTGTTCGAAATCCTCAGTACCTATGAGGTTGGAAAAGGCACACTGGTGGATATTTATATCAGCGAATTTCTCAATGTTTAAGGTAGCTTTGCTTCTGTAGTTGGTGCAGGAAGTGAGCAAGAGGGAGTCAGTTTCAGGGACAGTTTAGATGAAGGAATCTCTTTTTTTCCCCTTGGAAAAAGACATCTTTCTCTTCCTGATGGCTGTAAGTGAGAGTAGGTCGTTAAATTAGGTGCCTAAAATTGGAGAGTGTTAATCTCCATGGTATGTACGTATATCTTTGGGCATTGCACAGTTTGTAGCCTATGTAGTAGTATCACTTCTCTGTTGGGTTCTCTCTCTGCTATTTAACTTTCCTGCAGGATTCCACTGCAAGGAAACAAAAGCACTTCTGTCCCTCCCAGATCGAGACCCAGGTACAATCCCACTTCTGTTAACTCCTTATTATGGAACTAGGCCAGCTTAGCTACATATCTCTCCTTCCAGAGTATGCAACCAAATAGTTTTACTAAAAGTAGGGGGTTAGTTAGCCAGCGGAACAAAAGATCACTTTACAGAGAGGATATTGTAATCTTACGTGTATATTTTCTCCCCTAATGTTATACATCATCAAAAGCTAATTTAGATGGGATTCTTCTTCTGCGATAAAGGAAAGGAGCAGACCCAGTCTGCAGTCCTTCGGCAAGCCCAGAATTCCTTGAGGCTTGGCGTAGGCTTTGTCTTCCAAAGAAGACGGCCTAAGTCTGTTTTTCTTAGTTTTTGATTAATTTTATGGTTTGGGTGTTTGTTTTTTTTTAATCATCCACACCCCAAAATAAGAATTGGTTCCCAAATTGCACCTTCTTTTCCAGAGTCTTAAAGATCAAACACAGAGAGGTTGTCCTGCAAAGAACATCTACATACATGTTGACCATCCTGTAGCATACTGAGAAGTCCCTTTTTAGACAAGTAGAGAAACTCAAGTGAGAACAAACCATTTAAGAGTGGGAAAGGCTGTGATGGAGCAGAGTTGATCACATCAGTATGGAAGGTTATGAGATCTCAAAAAACATTCCAGGCAAAACATTTTATGTGGAAGCAGAGTTCAGACACTCTGATATTGCTCTGTACTGTGAATCAAAGGGGATTTGATTTGTAAATGGGGATGATGAGGAAATCTCCTTTGAAAGCTCCGTTCTGGCCAAACTTAAAACAGTTATATAGACATAAGCTTTAAAGTTCCAGCTACTGAGCCTAAACCTGCAGCCTTTTGAACACTCCTGACTTAACAAAGTCAACAAAAACTGCTGACATTTTTCACACACAATAGGTGCTTGAGTCTTTTGCAGCTTTGACTTATTAGTGAACTATTTACCCTTTTGACACTTGCAAGAATATGTGAGATGACCGGCATCTTAATTGCAATCCAAAGTCTCTACATTGTGCTGTGGGAGGCAATCACTTCGAGAACTGTAACATAAGCCAATATATAAACCTGGAAGCAGGACACAGATTGATCATCAAGGCTGCTGTTTTGATGGTCTTCTACAGAGAAGGAGAAGTGAAATTCTAAATCTTGTTAAGCTGATGTGTAATCTCTCTCTCTCTCCCCCCATATTGAAACAATTTTGCAATACCTATGCTGAAGGCACAGTTTAACAAAATTCAGAGATGCCTTCTGAAGAACCCACAGGGCAGAACCTGTAAACATTTAAATGTGAATTCTAAGTTTGCCAAGACAAAACTCCAGTGTATGTAAAAGAACTGAAACCCACACACTTCCTAAGTTCTTTGCAGGGGAAAATGGACCTTGTAGACCATCTCTGATTGGAAAATGAGAGTGTTTGCGGGAGCTTCAAGAGACCTGGCTGTGATGTTTTTCCATGATGCTGACTACATTAAAATGACATAATTTTTTTAATGTGTTCAGGCTGCATTTGTTTAACAAACTGCAGAACAAACTCTTCAATTTACCTGCTTTATGTTACCATACTTATATTTGGGAAGACATCACTATTCTGAAGCCTATAGAACAGAACCTCAGTTTGTGGCTATAGTGCTAAATTATGAAGCACTCATGCAACTTCAGTAACTCTACTGGACTCTTCCTCAACGTGGTTTGCTTATGCAAACAGAAGTTTTGGTTGTGAACCCCCTGTTCAAGATATTTGTATGGAAGTGAGAGAGGGAAAGAAAGAAGGACTAATTAAAGATGGTTCAAAATATTAAGTATTAAAAACCATAATCTTCTTCATGTTTTTTATAAAACGGTAAGCCACTTCTGAGTTTTGTCTCTTGAAGGCAACCAAAGAATTTGGCTTCCATTGCCAAGGTCACCTGGGACACTTTGTAGTGCTTTTAGGAACAGGACAACTAAACATAAAACCATAACCTCAAAGATTCAATAGTTTTTTCTCCTTTTGCATGAAAAAGGTACTGAAATACTTTTATTCTCTAAATTAGGAGCAATTCCAATATAATAATGAACTCGGTAAAGATCTCTTTCAAGAGTTCGTTTGGTATATCCTCAGTGAGGTTTTCAGTGAGACTCCCAAATAAGACCTAAGGCTCTTCAAATAAACAACAAATTCATATTTTCTTAGAATAGAAAATGTATATTTAACTTTTTAATAGAGAAAATTCAAATTGGCAACACAAGTTAGTTCACAAGCCCTGTTTATTGTGGTTGTCTCTTGCCCATTGTAAGCCTGCTTGATTGATTGCAATCAGCTCAGTAGCCTTCTTGGTTGTGGCAAACTTTGCACAAGTTTTCTCTAAAATGGAAGTGTTGTTTGGGTTTTTTTTTGGTTTTTTTTTGTTTGTTGTTGCTCAATATTCTTACTATCAATTTCCTTGCTTGTTTCTAGAAGTGGTTGGATTCAGACATGTTAATGCTATGGTGTTAAGGATGCATTTCCTTCCAATATTCAAGGAACTTTCTGTAACCTTCTGTTTTCAGACATACATGGCATGGAGTAAAGCGGCTCTTCTGCAGTGCTTTGAATTCAAAATTCTGCTGCAGTCCTTTCACTAGCTTAGCATCATGTTCAGGAAAACTTGCATGTGTTGTCAGCTGTTCAAGTAGGTACGCAAGAATTTGTTTTTACTATGCAAATATTTTCTTGTTTTCTAAATGGTCTTTTCCCCCTCTTTTTGCCTCTTTTTGTGTTCTCTGAATATAAACATGTATTTTCTAAAATACTGGATGAAGGAAAACAGACAAGGAAAGTTCTCAGAATTGCATTTCACAGTCCTTGGATATTTTGTTGCTAGTGTTGTTGTCTATTTTAAAACTGAAGTTTGTCTTTACTTACAAGTTTTCTGAAATTGCTTCAGTTTCCTTCATATTTCAGTTAATAAATTAAGCATCCCTACTCTCTCCACCTATCTCTTGTGATACTCTCCCTATATAGCATCTCATAACATTCAATAGCAATGCAAGCAATTTTGCTGTCTTCTACAGCATTTTGCTAAATGTATTCAGTGTTTGAATCAATATTGAGGTTTGCTATGTACAGTTGTGGTCAAATCTATGACAAACTATCTTTTCATCAGTGTTATTAAATGTAGCACTCAAACTATTTATCTATTAACATGCTGTCATCCTGGAGGAATTTGTATGAAACTGGATTACGCTTGCATAAAGAATTCCTGTAGTTTCTTCAGATTCTAGCAAATTACATTTAGGATTAATCTTTCCTCTCCACTTCTTCCCCCTCCCCCCACAATTTTTTTCCTTTCCCCTCCTTCTCTGTTGATACACTTATTATTTTCTGAATGAATGCCAACACCGTAGCAGATTTTTCAGACTCTCATCATAGCAGACATTTTGAGCTGTGGCTTTGACAGATTGCACATTTTGAAAGTGCGATACTGTAGCAAGCTTTTTAGTAAATTTGGCAGACTACATACTGTCTTGAAATCCACTGATGAAAAGTGAAAAATCTATTAGATGTAGGTTGGCAGGATACATGTGACCTGCTGACAGGCTGTGCACATACTTCATTTGATTCCAGGAGCAAGGAATCCAATTCTCAGGGGTTTATGAAGAATTGCAGTAAATGTCACTTACAGAATGAAAAAAAGACAGTCTTGGAAGAATTAGATTGTAGGAAATGACTAAAAAAAGAGTTGTAAAAGCCTTTGCCTTACATTTAGGGGTTTTACTGAAATTATCATTGGTAGAGAATATATCGTAGTGTATGTTATACTGCTAAAGAGCTACTTTGATTATCCCCCCCTTCCTGGAGAAAGAATTTGCAAGTAGAGGAAACCCTTTCATTTTCCAGTGCTCAAAGTACAGGCTTATACTTGTGATTTTGACTCTCCATTTTCCATGCTGGGGCTGGGACACTCAGCATCCCGTGACTGTTCTGCAGGAAAGAGCTCTGCTTCCAAAAGCAGAGGGGGTTTTACAAAAGTTTACTTGCAGGCAGAATGCTGCTCTGAGAAATTTTCCTTGTGGCTTTAAAATCTGTTACCTTGGATGGTGGTTCGTCAAAAGGTGTGTCTGTTACATGCTGTCTTGTATGAGAGGGTATCAAAGCTAATATTCAGTGTGTATGGACACAAGAAGCACCCCGTGTGTGTCTGCGGCTAACCTGCAGTATCGTGAGTTTAGTTTGAATACTCAGGTCACGAAGCTGCCCAAAGGGATGCTGGGACCCTGCTCTCCATCCTTGACTACGTATTTTCACCCCCACCTTTGCATTGGCATTGGCTTTTGGCACCCTATGGTTAGTTGAATTGAACTACTGATCTAACTAAAAAATAATTATAGCACAAAAGAAAAAAAAAGTTAGTTCACAGCTGGATCAGGAGGCTTGATGGCCGTGTAGGTAGTAGTACTGATCCAAGGAGAGGAGGAAATATACTGTTAGGGCAGGTAAAGGGCAGGACTACATTTTTGGTAGAGACTTCACTTTGAAGTTATTTTAATTCAGTGACACGTACTCATCAGAGAAATAAATGGCTTATCTAATTCTCTCCAAAACTGTGGTTAGACTTAGGATGCTATTCAAACAATCACATGTAAAACTGGAGACAGCTACATTGCACCTCATTGCAGTGTAAGTGAATCTTACCAGCTGCTTTTTTACTCCCCTCTTAAAATTCCTACAGTAGATAATAATAGTGGAATATTAAAATAGATCTTACCAAAACAGATAAATTGGCTATCAGATTTTCTGTCTTTTATGGAAGTATACTTCATCACATGCTTATTTCCATTTCTCAAGTGAAGTGGTTGTACTACTTGCATGTTTGGGAATTTCACAGTTTTTGCAAAAAGAATACACTGTTCTGATTTTTTAATATTCTGTATTCGCCTTGAAACATGTAGCCTTAGCACTGACCATGTTGTGATGTACTAGTAAAGAAACACATACAAAACATTACTTATTACTTTCTGATTAATGTTTGCACTGGCAGGCCAAAGCAGATGTATTTTTCATGTCTGTTCCTTTCTTTGTAAGTTTTAGGGACATTAAACTGGGGAGAGGAAAGATAAAGAATGAAAAAGATGAAACAAAGTCTCTTTAACAAGAGAAAGGAATATAAAAATTTAAAAAAATCAAAACTACTGAGTTTGGAGTCTATAACTTTGTTTTTTCTTAATATTTGAAACTGATTCCTACTTCTAATACTACTTTTGTGTCTCAGAATATGAAATAATGAAAGTGTTTCTCAGATGAGAAACAGGATGTAGGGCTTATGATCCAGAGTGAATGCTCTAAGTCTAAAGCCTTGGGTTCTTCTGTTTTAGACTTGACTGAGACCTTAGACTGTTTTAGGGATACTGTTCTGTTTTAGAAAGACTGACACTGACACTGGAGACAGAGCGTAACTTAAAATGTCACAGGAGATTGCAGATAGAAGTGTCCTAAGAAGCTGGAGGCATTTATAGTTTCTGTGAGTGGGTTAGGATGTAAAGGAGAGAAATTACAGGCTTATAAAGATGCCTATAAGGACATTCAGACTGATTTTTGCGTATCAGACATGGCCAACTGCTGATATGCAACGTGGATCTGTCCTATGAGGCACTTTTACATAGCAGCTAGAAATCCAAGAGAAGGGCTGCACAGTTCCAGCCTGCTGGACAATTCTCTTGGCCATGAGGAAAGGATCTGAAGATGCAAGGAAAAATAGCTGATATGGAAAGGTGGTCAGATTGCCCCGTTGGTCGCTGACATGTGAAGTCCCCTTCCCAGTGCATGTGTCCTCCCATCTTGCCCCAACCCTGCATCAGAAACTGCTTGACAAGCATGGGTTAGGCAGACTGGTGCTGATGTCTGAAAAAGGTCGAAAAGGAAAATTAAAAATAGGTGATACAGAAGCATAGGGGATGTAGGCAAGGGAGTGGCTTTTGGGAAATAAAGGTGAGGAGATCGTGCTGGGAGGGAAGTTAGAGGTGCTGGGGTAAAGAAAGGGGCATGTATGGAAGAGTCAAGGAGTTATTTGGATTTTGAAACCCTTGACCTTGAAATACAGCAGTCTGTGAGTTGCAGGTAACTGTGCTGAGGTTACAGAGATACTAAAGCTGTCAGATTCATAAGGTTGGGTCTGACAGAGTAAATGGTAATACATAATCAACTATAAAAATCAAGCTGGCATTTGCTTGTATGATTTGTGTTATAAAGGAGGTATTTATAAAGAGTTAAGATGATATTTTATGTGTTTGCTATAAACAGTGTAGTATTTTTCTCTGAACTTTCAGTATATGCTATTGTGAGGGGCAGCATATCAGATAAAATACAACATTTTTTGTTTTGCTCCACTATGTCAGCTCCCAGTTTAAGTATTAATTTAGAATAATGCACCACCCATCAATCACAACTTCCATTTCTTCATACTTTCCTTTGTTGTCATCTTCAATCTTGAACTGGCATGTTCCAAATATGTGTCAGTCTTTAATCGGTGTAGCCAGAACGGCATCCAACCTTTTGCAAGTTTTAATGTACTTTTTCTGAACTGACATCTGATCTGTCAAATTCACACCTCTTGAAAATGTGAAGATGTAGGCAACAGGGTTAGTATAAGAATTACGTAATTGTGAGACAAAATGTATAAATGCTTTTCAGTAAATTCTTTTTTTAACACCATATATAAGAATACTGTCATTTCGTCATTTGTATTAAATGTGTGTATTTAAAAAAAAAATAGTTCCCGCAATTCAAATTATTCTCCCAATATAAACACATGAAATCATCACCCTTAGAACTGAGGCACTATCTTCAAGGAAAATATAATTCCATTTATTGCAGCTCCTTGCTTGTAAGGAATGAGATAATTGTGAACAGCAAGGGTTGACTTCCAAAAGGAGAAAAAAGAAAATCCTCCACAGATTTCATAACAGTAGTCCTTTTCGCTTTTTTTCTTTTTACTTTTGTTTTCACTTTGAATGCACACTTTAATGTCTTTTACTGAGCTATAAAACTGCTTTCTTCAGGTCACTGGGGAGGAATTTATATTCTTGCAGATGCATGTGATCTAGCTACGTAGTTATAGAAAGAAGAATTGAAAATGCCTTGCTAGTTTCGTGCATTTGTATTAAAAATCAAATGTACAGTATCTTTGGACTGATCACTTTTGCACTTGTCTGACAGGTACAGAAGCACTTGTGCAGACAGACGGACTGCACTAAAATGTATTAGGGACTGAGATGAGAGCAGGCACCCACAAGTGACTAAGGGCTAAAGTTGCCATGAGGACTGTTCACTTGCTCTCATGTCACTGTTCAGAGACACAAAGTTCCCATCCAGGATGTGTTGTATCTGAGAGGCAGGAAGAGAAGTGTGTAGACTATGCCTGCGTCCTTGGAAGGGCTTGATTTGTCAAGCAAATGAAATACACACCGAGGATGATGGGTTCAGCTCATAGTAAAGAAACACTGACTATCTCTTTTGAGTAACATAATGGCTAGAGCGCTTACTCAGCAGTGGAAAACCTAGGACTGAATTCATAACTTTATTAAAGAGATATGAATCCTGAACTCTCACTTCACAAAAGAGTGCCACGGCCATCAGGGTACAAGCAAGCCTAAGCTGACAGGGTGAACAGTTTCAACTGTGACAATATTAGTTCCTCGGTGCAGAAAGGAGCACTGGAATCGGGCTAGAGACATCACAGAAAAGCAAGTAGAAACCTAAGTATGGACAGTCATGTGGCTATTACTGGAAGAGAGGGATGCTCCTGGGCTTGCCTGTGTGTTCTGTGTTAAGGACTTGCTGGAAGGAGTGCATCAGCAGCACTGGGAAGCAGGATCACACCCCAGAACAGCAAATTCAGAAAGGAATGATTTGATTTTCTTATCAGTATAAAAATGCCACTTGAAACATTTACTTACTCATTTACATGACTCTTGTCGTAATCAGAAGCCCTCTGAATTTGATGAGCTTTTCCACTGATTTTGGTAGTGTAGGCTTAGGCTCTAAATTTAAAATTGCCTGTCCCTCTGTCAAACAAGTGTTGTATTACATTTCAAACAATGTTTACCACTGATGATATGAGCTGTCATTTTGATTACAAAAAGAGGCTCTGCAGGGAGTTGCTAATAGTAGCTCTAATAAAGAGTCAGACCATAAAAGACCAGAAGGACTCAATATAAATTATAATTGTGCTTTAATTTACAGTTGTTGTCTTACAAAATGTTCTCTAAGGAATCTTTTCAAACTAAGCCATCTATACAGCTGTTCTTAAAGGAAAAGGGACTCTGTGGCAGAATGAAGCATTGCATTTTACCCATGGACAATAAAAAATATTAAAATTATTTTCTTTTTATAATACAGTGCAAAATAAAATATTTGAAATACCAAATAAGACATTTAGAATTCAAGAGTTTGTAGGGACTGGGAATCTAATTCTCTTTCTCAGCAAAACATGGTCTCTTCCTTTATTGCATCTGGGAGCAATACCATATTAACCCCAGGCAGCATCAACCATAAAGTTAAATTGACAGGACTATGCTCCTCAAGGGAGGACATGAGGATGCTTCCTACATTTGCATCAAAGATCAAAGCACAGTTTGGGATGGGTGCTGACTGCATGTACAAAATTCAAAGGACATTTAAAGCTAATAGCTCTAATTAGTAGTTTACCCGACTGCTTTAATGGCAGAGTAGGAATATCATATAGCATAACATAAAGAAGGGAGCCTCTGTTGCTGAAACTAAATGAAAATCTGAATTCAGCCCAAAACCTACCTGCTAAAACAGTTGGTTTTTTTTTTTCTTCTGCTATTTTTTTCTATTTTTTGCTTTCTATTATGGAATAAGAATAAACCCAAGATTTTATGGGTTTTGTCAATATATAACACCTTACCTTTCAAAACATTAAGAGCGACTTAAGACTATAAAAGTAATTTTCAGAGTATGGCAAGTAGCCATATGCATTATCAGATAAGTGATAATTTGTCATTAATTAAGTCCTCTTCCTTTCTGTATGGCAGGAATGGGCAAATCGAATCCTGTCCACAGCTCATTAATAGTGGTCCTACTCCCCGGGTGCTGAGCACCAGGAGTGCTTGCTGCACTCTGTCATCCTCACTCCTCTCTTTCTCTCCATGCACTAGGACAGTAAACACAGAGGTATTAATATTTAGACTGCAATCAAGGGATCATGCTGTTCTAAATCATCCTATTATCATATTTATTTCTTCTTGTCTTTCTTTCCCATGGTGAATTTAACTAACTGCTATTTTATGTAATTTCTTACATAAAGCCTCAATTTAAGAGGTTCTACAACTAGAAGTGCAACACTTAAAACCACACATTAGAGTGGATAAAATGACCCTTCTTCCCATTTGTTGCTTATGCAATTTAAAATTACGTACGCTGAAAGTAAGGCTATTTAATACTCTGTGAATTTTCACAGAAGATTGATCCAAAGCGATATTGTATTTTTCTTATAATAGTAATGCATAAAGAAAAAAAAAGAGAGTTCAGTGACTTCTTCGTTTTTGCTGCAGTTTAAAATTTGTCTTTTATAATGCAAAAAAAAATCTGGCTTCGAGAAACAAGGAGAAAAGGAATTAGTCATGACCACAGTGTAAGAACTGTGACATAGTATATCTCAAAACTTATTTGTGTCTTTCTCTGTCGACTAACATCTGATTTACCTTTTTCTATCTGTAAGCTTTCCTAATCTCTGAGCTCAAGCCAGGTAATACTGCGGGGATGGACAGATAAGCCTAGAAAGGCAACCTGATACCAGATGGCCTGGGAATGTTGTGAAATGAGTATATGTTTCAAAAGAGAAGCCAAAAATAAAAGAAAAAAGTGCATATTTAGCATTGGCCTTTGAGTTGGCATAGCAGGACTGGCAGAAAGCCGCTTAGGCATTTTGAAGGTAAACATATGAAATTACACATGCCACGAGCTGCGATTCTTGGTCTAGAAGGTTTGCCTAATACCTCTTGAAACAAATGGGATATTTTGCATATCCAATCAACCGAAATAATGTGGATTTGTTTAATTTTCCCTGTAGGAACAGTAAGCCCGTGGTAAAATACGGGATTGGTGTGGAGTAGCAACACTATATAGCAATCTCCTCCTGATTTGAATGCTCAGGAAAGGAGTTGTTCTGGGAGACTTGGGATGTCCAACGGGGCAGTCCTCATTTCTAGCCATTTCCCTGCATTTCTGTAACAGGCTTCTTCCACTTCTCAACCTAGTCTATGTGATATTTTGTAGCAGGTTTTGAGGCTTGTGCTTCACTGGATGCTAAATTTTCTTATTAACACTGAAAGTATGACCACAGAAAAGAATAGTTTTTGGATCTCTCTTGCTCACCTCATTAAAAGCTGTACAGATATTGGAACATTGCTCATATGGGAGATCTGAAGGTGTACATTAATCTTTTAATTAATAATTTAAAAGAAAAATTATTCTCTTTGTGCATATGAGCTTATTATTAACAGGGTGATCAAAATGAAATGCAAGGGACAAAAAAAGCAGGTCTGAAATAGCTGGCGCAACATGTTATACCTGTGGTTAGATTTCAGACATTTTCTGTATGCAATTAAAATTCATTACATCTCTGTACAAGAGCTTATTTAGGAAGTCTGACATGGAGAAATTACTTGAGCGATTCGTCTTACCATATTCTTATGCATATAGTAATCTTTGAAAGGTTTCCATTAGACTCAGCGTTCAGAATTAACAATAGTTTTGCCTTTAATTTCCAACTGTAACTGCAATAATACAATCTAATGTAATTTCAAAGACAATTCTAAGCATTTTTTGTCAATTCAATTCAGCCCAATGAATTCTTAAAGTATGAATGTTATTTTATTAAATATTACTTTTATAAAGACTGTCAGAAAAGGAAGTATTGGTGTAGAACTTGGGAACAGTGTCTCACTGTTTGTTTATTGATGTGAGATGTTCCAAGTTTCCTTATAAACCAATGGCTCTTTCCTGCTATACATATCTTGAATTTCCAGACTCAGTTATCATTTAGGTATGAACCAGCCACCCATTGCCCTGAGTGCACTTTTTCCTTTTATCCTTTCCAGGTGGCTTTATTAGCTCTGTCTCCAGATACAGATGAGGCAGGAGTAGAGGGAAACAGGGAGGGGAGAAAAATATTAGCCAGTTTGTAAATATCTAGGCCACAAGCACAAGTTGGTATGTTACTACATGTTAACTGGTTGATAAATTTTAGGAAGGGCCTGTAGTTAATTTCACCCAGTTAATACATATTAAGTCACGTGGCCATGGAAAGCAACATGGTAATGCTTTTCTTCACACTGAGTACATTTTATTCACATGAACTAAAAAATATCTTTGCTCAAAACCACTTAGACACTATATTAAGTACATCTACTGAAGGCACCTTGCTTAATTGTAGCAGCTGTCATGACTTTCTGAGGCTAAGAAAGTAACTGTGGAGGGCTTAATGTCCACAATTGCTGAATGCCTACTTGCTAGATTAAGAGGAGAGTTAAATTCACAGCCGTCGCATATGGGCACATTGGAGTGATATCACGCTCCCTTCCTCTTTTCCCTCTCTCTACTCCCCCTCAAAGTCTACAAACTTTTTATTAAGGAAAAAAGAAGTAATAATGAGGAGCTGTCTTAGCACATGAAATGTGGGCCAAAATGCAGTAGGGTCAAATCATTATTTTTAGTAAAGCACTCTCGTTTTGTTCTGAAAACACTTATAACTAAGAATTGGCCTCTGTGTGAAGTAGAAGAGCCCTGCTGATACTGGGTTGACGCTCTCCATAGGAATGTGAGCTGCAGAGTTTTGGCCACAAAAGCAGCTGCCATTATGGGCTTTCTTTTTTCCTCTGTGTGTGTGTCTCAAGAGGCTAGCTGCTAAATTAGAAGCTGTGATTTGTATTCAAAGTGGAGGTGGAAGAATATCTAGTAACTTTCAAATAATTGCTTATGTTGCTGAGTGGGTTGTGTTTGAGGTGCTTATGGCATTGCAGAGTGATGGTTCTGCAGCAGACTGACAGAAGACTGCTTGTACCAATTAGGCACTGCTTCTTTAGCTCAGAAGGGGAAAGCTGAATGTATTGATTTCTTCCTATGTTTAGGATACAACGAAAGAAAACCGTACCTTATGTGTTCTGGGATCTATGCCTGAACTGAGCAGACTGGGGGAAACTGTAACAAATGTAAGAACAAAGAAGCCTGTTAAGGATTAAGTTTAAAAAGGGAATTGAAGTATCTTTTTGTCAGCTGACAGAAGTGTTTGAACACTTAATGATATTAGTTTTGATTCTGTAGAAGAGTTATCTTAAGAACAGCCAGGAGCTTAGTTTGCCGTTGTTTACTCTTGAATTTCTTGACTTCTAAGGAACAAATATGCAAATGGAGGAATTGAACCTGTTTGAAAAACTGAATCAATTAAAATTGGTAGAATGGATACTTGTCTTATCAGAAGCGTATTTATACCTCTGCTTCAAATGGGAAAGATGTGAAATTCTTAAAAAATGAAAATGAGGACTTGAACTGGTATAATCATGGGAGTGTTCCATTACACATGCTGTTAGAGCAGGACTCAGCACTGTTGACTGTCATTTAGTTGATCCTAGCCTGTATACCTCGCTGTCTTACGTTCATAAAAGCGTTCATATGATGGGAGCAATTGAAATAATGTCCAAGCATACATTATTTTAGATTTAGGGGTGGTTTATATTATGTGTTTTTACTGTTCATGGAAATGAGACAGGAAAAACTCCTGTCTGTGTTTTGCTCGCCAGATTGATTTGGGCAGTAACCTGAAATCCATCTGTAAGTTCATTCTGCAGATTTTCATAAAGTTGATGAGTTCATTAGAGAAGACACTGGAATACAAGGCTTGTGGTGTTGTTTCCACATATAAGTGTGCATATGGCTTACACTACAGGTAGAAACGGATCTCTTCTCTGGGTTAACCACATGATTCATGAAATGGAGGCAAACACAGGAGGAAACTACAGCAACAAGACTTCTTTACTGGACCTTTCAAACTGTAGTGTATGGATGTCCTTTTAGTCCTCCCTAGAGATTTGTAAGCACGTGTCAGAAATAAACAGCTGACCTAAGGAAGACAATTCTCCCCTGTGCATCTGCTTGGGTTATAGGTTTATGGCAGTAACGAGCTGTGGAAATCAATCTTTTGTAATCTCTGCCCTTTATGCTTTACTCAGAGGGCTGCTGTCACATCTATAAATAATCCATTTGTGGATCTGTTTGAAGATAAAAGAGGCTGGCATGCAAAAAAGCTTTGCCATGCTCTCCAGTTACTTATCCAAAAATGAATGCGCAAAACCTGGGGTGTTTTGGGTTCACCTTATTGATTTAGATGTTCCTTCCTACAAAATCCTGTTAATGCAGATTGCATTTTCAAGAGAGGGCTTACAGTACAGGCAAGACTTAAAAATTTATACTGCCTATAAAATTCTAACAGAATAAACCTGTCCAATTCTATCTTGTAAGCAAGGACCCGGTGAATAGAGGCAACACAAATGAAATGTAACAACTTGCAGGTACAGCTGTTTATGTGTGTGTACTATATTTCCTCAGAGCCGTGCAAAACAGAGGAAGGAAAGGTGGAGATGCTGTTTGTTATAATTATTATATCGTTCTTAAGGTTTTATATAGCTCATTTTTCCAGCTTCAACTGTATTGACTAATTGAAAACTAGCAATCCTAAATTGGAAAGAGAAAAAAAATCTGTTACTACGGATCTCTTTCCAGAAATGCTTACATTATATGATGATCTCATTATCTTTTTGCATTAACAGCGCATATTTTGAACTCTGGTGTACATTTGCCCCATTGTGCTCCCTTCTCCTTGTGCTCCACTGGCAAATTTACTGTCCCTTAGTACTGGCCTGCTCAGTGAAAAAATAACCTGATATGTAATAAACAGGTTTCACAGGTGGGACTGCTTTTCCCTTGCTGCCTTTGCTCTGTTCTCTTGGGAGGGCAGTTTTCCTTATGTATCTTGGCGACAAGCCATGGATGGAGGATATTATTTATGATTTAGCTGCTCTTTATTGTCCCTTATCTTTAGGGACAAGAATGTCCCATAGTTAGGCCTCCGTGTCTTTGCAGTGAACCGCAGAAAGCTGAAGAGCCCTATGACTAGATACGGAGTGTGGGGAGGACTATCACACTCCAGAATTACAGCTCTCCCCTTGTGGGTGGTGAAAGGCAGGGGAACCTTTATCTGGCATTCTCACTGCTGATTGAACTGACCTTCTGGTGAGTCTGTGTTTTCCCTTGTGCTGTTTTCACTGTTCTGTGCATACCGGATCTCTGTGGAGACAGTATTTGTCATTTTACTGGGTGATAGGGACTTCTAATGAGGCAGAAATCCAACTCTTCTCCACCATTTCCTTCGTGACTCTCAGCCTGCCTGTTTGACTGTCCTCACAAAGCTTTGTGTTATCGTTTCCTGACTTAGGGTCACTTAGGAGGACATCCTGAAAGCTACGCTAATATAGGTTCTCTGATTTTATTACAGGTCGCTTCTGTGAGGTATGAGCTTGCATTTAAAACCAAAGGCAACAAACCAGACAATGGAGCTGCTAAATGCACCTCTTTCATTAGTGAGTAAGGGCTGGAAATGCCGCTAACCAAACGTCGATGGCTTCTGTGAATCGCAGCAGAGCTGAGAAGAGACTGAGTTTGAGCCACAAATGGTGCTGTGAGAGGTACCTCCTCCTGTTTTCAGTTTGATTCTTATCTGCTGTTTTGGGTACCACTGTTGCTCTTGGCACAGGTAAAATCAGTACTTTTAATTAAGTGGGTGTCGTCAAATTTCACTGACTTCTCAGTTTGGAGGAGAGTTTAATTTTTGGAGGATCTTTTAGAAATGGAGTGATTGGTGTAGCATCAAGGAGATGAAATTCTTTACTGGAAAAGAGGGAAAAAAAGAAGCAAGGATGCCTTTAAGGCTGACACAATGAAGAAGATCATGTAGAAAAATGGTAAGTACAGTGCTGACTACAGTGAGGCTCCAAATTATTCAGGCTGACAAACTGGCTTAAACTACACTCCGTGCTCTGTGAAAGTGTATTGAAAGCAAGCATTTGTTTCTATTATCCAAAGTCCTAATGGGACCTCCATAGAAGTAATTGGATTTGCCATTGTTAGGATGGCAGCAGCACTATCACCCTGCATAATTATTGTGTTTAGCTAATGTTGTGTTGTGATTACCATCTTTCGAGGGTGGTCTTTCTTCACCCACAGCATTCTTCACAGCAGGCAACTTCAACCAAGTTTGATTTCAGCTTTCATTCCAGTTGGATTCCTGCCCCTCTTTAACCTTGTCAAAGCCAAACCAGAGTGCCTGACATACTGCACGGGTGGTTGCCTTTCGGGGAAGAGTATCGCAGATGCATTCCAGACTTGGACAAAGCATTCCTGTTTGAGGAGAGGTCTGAAAATTAAAAGTACAGCTTACAGAATTTTAAAGAAACTTTTAGGAACTATGGTTTAAAAATATTTGCTTTATTTCCTTGCTTGTGGTGGACTTGTTCCTTTTAACATTCTCAGGAAGCATGAGAATGGCCACTGGTCACATGCCTCACCTGTAGCAAGCATTGGGATGTGGTGAGCTACACAGTAGCAGTGAAACAAACATTGGGGTCCTCCAAAAAAGCAGAAATTGTATCTGATTGGAGCAGCTGAAACAGTAATAGAACAGCTGAGAGAAACTGGGTAGTGCAGAAGGAATTTACAGAGAAGGCACTCTCCAAATCTTCCTTTGGTACAATGAATTGAACGCCACTGTTAACACCATAAGCGGCTCCGTATTGTAGAAACTATCTGTGAGTCTCTCTGTGTGCAAGCATGAAATTGATAAGCAGGCAAATATCTGCTAAAAACTGAAGTATTTGTAAGAGCTACAAAATGCCTTCATAAAACTCCTCCCCCTGATTAACCAGCTCATCATTCTTCCTTGCTAAGTATATATGGGTGGCTGTTCCAGGTTTGCTAACTCTACAGATATTTAAATATCAGACCTCTCTGAAATGCTGGAATTAGTGGGTTCTGCTAATCACAGTTCTGTCAGGAGGCTTGATATTGACTTGAGAAAAAATGGAACTTCAACCTTAGTTTTCAGCTACAACAAGAATCATGGTTTTGATATATTAGGATAAGCTGTAGATAAGAAGTACCTTTAAGTATTTGATGTTGATTTATAACTGAAACTCCCAAACCTTGCAACAGTTCATTTAACTTTTGCCTTAACCTTTCTGAATATTTAGTATAGTTATTGGTTTTAATGGCATACACACCTGAAATAACTGTTGAGATCTCTTCAGAGACTATATAATACCAAATAGTACGATAACATCTGGAAATAGAAGACAACTGTAAAGGCTTTAGACAAACGTATCTTGCTTTACTGTTGACTTAATGAAGAGTGACATATGGAACTTCATGTTCCTAAAGGAAAGTGTTGGACTGCAAATAGAAATGCAAAATGGAGAAGTACAAGCAGTTACTGTCCATACTACATTATGAGATTAGAGATATGCTGATCTGAATAGGAACTGTAAAAATGCATAATGCCTTTTGACAGAGATCATAAATCATGGGCTTTTCAAGGCTATTAAAACAAATTCCATGCACACTGGTAAAGCTGTTTTTTAAAATACTTATTTTAACTAATGGCTTGTGCTATGTTTTGAAAAATATGGCCTCCCTTCCCAAATTATTCAAGTTATTTCAATAACTTAATTTCATACTCAAATGTATAAAGAACCCCTCAATTTTCTAATGTAGTGGTTCTAAATTTATTGATACATAAAGTATAATGCTTTTAAAATCAGGATGAAATGCTGAAGGTAAAACTTGTATATGCAATGATACTGTGATATCTACAAAGCAGTAAAAAAAGATGTAAAAAAAAGTATTTTTTTTTTCCTCTGGAATTAATAATGTGCATTGTTTTGATTTTGTTTATGTCTAGATTTAATAATATTTTCAGATAAATTATCCTGGAAAGGCTACATAAAAAGTTCTGACTCTAATAGTCTTACTTGTTCAGAATCTTATGTAGAGTAATACTTTCTTCTGAAACCTATTAGTTAAGTATTACTCAGTATTAGTAAGAGTATCAAAGTTTTCTCCAATGATCGTATAGAACATCTTGTGTGACTGAAGACTGTTGACATGAGAAAAAGGCTTGCAATATTTAATTCCTTCTTCGGGAGACTGCAAAGAACTCTGGGTATCCTGAAAGCCTACTGAAAGCTTCTACGATATTCTTCCTTTTTTTCCTCAAAAATGAAAAATTAAAAGAGTTTTTATGTAGGTTGTAGGAAAGGAGACAATGTTTCTTAAAATGATAGTCTGTTTCTTTGGAAGTTCATGTGTGTAGTAATAAAGAATTCATTGTGAAAATGAAGCTTTGCTAACAAAACAAGGATAAAACTCTTATTTTTAGGGGTAAAAGAAAAGGAAGGAAAGAATGATTCTGTTGAATATCTATGTATATGAAGATGGCATTTATGGAATTTCATTTTTTCCCAGAAATGTCAAAGCATTTTACAAAAGCTTGTATAACATAAGCTTGCAACTAAACATCAAAAAATAAGTGTTTATTAGTACCTCTACTTTACAGAAAAATGAGAGAATAAGAGAGCGGACACTGATTTTCCTGGTGTTACCCACAAAGTCACTGGCAGAGTAATGAAAATAACCCAAACTATTCATTTCTTGTCCTTGGTTTTAGGCATGGAACCACAGCTTCTCCAGTGTGATTGAAATCTGAGATTAAAAGTGCGAAATGACAGACAAAATGAAGAAAAAAGTAAATGTTATTTGTATTTCAAGAGAATGAAGTCTCACTTCAGGGAAAATTTGTGTTGAAAAGTTGTATTTTGCGATTGGAATAGGCTTTCTTAGAGGGCTCTTGGGGCACTGAATTTGTGACACTGCGTTAAAAAAAGTACTTGAGTTCCTGAAGGTTGCTCTAAATAAAGTAGTTCATAAGATTATTTGGGAATAAAATAGTCTAGAAGACTATCCTGCTTTTGAGATACAGATTTATAAGACTATACCTGTTTTTCTAAACAAAAAGACAAACTGCAACAGAACTATCTGCTGGCTAGAAAGAAAGAAATGCTTCAGCTGGCAGGGTTTGTAAAGTTAGTGACCTACCTCCACAGTTTTATGTCCTCTCTTAGCCCACAACTAAGTTTATAAACACTTTTAGATGAGGGATAGGATCTCAGACTCAGAAAAAGGTCAGGAAACACTGTATTGGTAGCATAGGCAGGAACGAGAGCAGCTATGAGAGTCTCTGCTCTGCCTACATTTATTGCATGATCCAGACAAAGCTTACCTGTATTTCCAGGAAAAAGAGGAGGGAGGGCAAATGGCAGAGCCCTCTTTTTTTCCTTCCCCTCTTATACATCTGTTTGTGGGGCATTTCATAAAGAAGGTTAAGCCCGGGAGAAGTTTCTTGGTTGATGCAAATGGTTGGTGTGGCACAAGACAATGCAGATCCACAGATTTCAACCACCTGGTGGCAGAGAGCCTGGTGCCTTCAATCCTCAGACCGAGCCACTATGAGAAATTTTGTTGTCACTCTCAGTTATGTTACTTCATTTTTATCTTGGCTGATAGATACCGCCTACATTACATTTGTGGTTGTTCACATTTTCCCCAATCTCCTTAGCCATCAGGTCAAGTTTGCATTCTCTTTTAGCGACTCTTTTTCAGCAACTAGATCTTAAAAGCCTTCCCTGATACCTAGATACATATCACACAGCTCCTGGTGTGCCTCAGGAGGAAATGTCACCCTGCTTTTTTTCATGTCAAAAGAGAAAATTGCTTGAGTGCCATGAAGCAGCTGGAGCTCACAAGAAAATGTTTTCAGCTAGGCCAGAGCCTATCTTGTTGTCCTGGGTCAGATTAATACCCCAAATAGCTCCTAGCAGAATAATCAACAAGAACTGTGAAGTCTGAGAGTCAATACCTGAACACTACCTGCCCCCCCACCCCCCCCCCATCCAAATGATCTCCCCTACTTCATCCTGGGTAAGTGCTACTGGTAGGTGCTACAGCCTGGTTAGTCTTTTTTAGCTGTACCCTCCAGACTGGTGAGCTGCCTCTGTTTCCAGTTTGATTTCGTGGATATTTAGGCACTTCAAGGCCTTAGGGTGATGTTTTTGTGGCCTGTTTGGCAGTCACGGCATACACATTCTTTGACTTCTTCAGGGAGACTTCTGAAAGAGTTAAAGATCCAAGGAAATGGAGATTTAGAGGTTTTGTAACACAGCTTAACTTCAGTGCAGCATGAATGCTGTTTAATTGATTATATTACTGTCTATACATTAACTAATATGTCCTGTCTTCCTTAGTTTTTTAATACCTCAGAATGTATTTAGTCCAGAGTCTTGATAACTGAAAATATCCTTAGATTTAGGAGTTAAAAATTACATTTAAATAAGAATATAATTTGTTTAGGGGGAGAGAGTTTTCTCTGATATTCTGTGATTGTAGTTTATGACTTCTCTACCTCTAAAGCTGATTTTAATATTTTTCATTAAATCTAGTATATTCTTTCTTCCCAAGAGCCCTGCCTCTTCATTATAACCATTTCCATCAATGACAAGATCAGAGAGCATTTTTAATGTTAAATAGGATAGAAGGCTAGAAATTAGTACTTAAAGGGTGAAACCATTAGTATTTCTGAGTGCTTCTATGTATTCATCACTGCCTGATACAGATCAGTATTAATAATGGGAGCAGCCAGACATAATCCATCTGCTGGATATTCCTTTCCTTTCTATGCAGTGACTGCCTTGTCTTCTTTCTCAGACACTGCCTGCTCCGGTCTCCAGACAGGAAATCCAGACATGGCCATTCATCAATGCTGCTAGAATCTGTCTGATTTTATTAGCTTTTGAATTTTAGCACCACAATGAAAAGGAAGTGGGGGAAGGAGAATTCAGCAGTATGATTCTCCCATACCTATGAATTCTCAATACAGCCGATTGGGACCAGACAAAAATTAAGAAGCGAAATCATGCCTGGCAAATTGACACTTCCTC
>JAVKLA010000005.1:21953626-21966507 GCA_034782735.1 Sagittarius serpentarius | reverse complement strand
CCCCCCCCCCCCCCCCCCCCGCAATTCTTGGGCACAGTAGCTGGTAGGAATCAGACATTTGTCACCATTTAGTGTGTCTTGTAAAGGCACAAAACTGGTAACAGCATATCTTGTCTGCCCTGTCTGTGTATCTGTATATATTGAATACATTTACCTAAGGTTTCAGAGTTTACAGCAGCAAAACGTATTTGTTGGAACCGTACACATAGGCATAAGATTCAGTAATGTTGTACCATGTGGAAGAAGGTGAACAGAGGGATTAAAAAGCATAATGTTACTTCTCTACCAAATAGCAGCAGATGGCAGGGACTAGCAGGTCAAATTAGTTTCCTGTTGGGGGAGAAAAAAAAATCAATGATTCAGAGTCTTAGTACTTTCTTATTTCAATTATGTTCTCTGGTTCCTAGAGAGTTACTTACACATAAATTGTCAGCCATCTCTTCTTTCAAGAATCTCAGTAATCATGGTGAAGCAACTCAGCTCCAAGAATGAGGTTAGAGAGACTACGTCTACCTGAACTGCCTAAGTCGTTCTCAAACTGGATTTGCCTTGCCTCTATGTGTAAAAATCTTTAAGCTTTCTTATAAACTGAGTTCTGTAGTGAAGCTTTGGCCTTTCAGAAATACTGGGCCCAGGTCCAGATCAGAGTGCTGCCACGCATCCTTCTGTTTCATGCGTATTGTAATTATCTAAGTACTCAGTATCCTAAACATGTGAAAGTCAGAGCCACAAACCCGGGAAAAAAATATTTTCCTCCCACTCTTTATATCCTTTTGTTCACTCATTTAAATGACAAATCCACCACTTCCTGTCCATAATTTTCCCAGAGTTGCACTATTTCTAAACGTCTTTCTTTGTCTTTTCCTCTTGTCATCGAGCTTTGCAGATGTCGTCTTCACCCAGCTTTTCAAACCCAAGCCTCATAGTGGAGGCTAAGGAAAGGAAGAAACAATTGTCCAGTTCCTCTGCGGAGAAGGTGCCCCTCTGTGGCCAGAGGAGTGCTGCACAGCGCTGCTGACAGAAGGAGCATGCTGCAGAACGCAGCCGGGGCGTTGTGGATGATGGAATTGCTAAGTGGCTGGAAGGGATCGGTATAAAACCAAACAGCGTCAGGAGAAAGCTAAGAAGATGACGGCAAGTTTAAGTATTTGAATAATAATTTGAAGTTCACAATGTAGAACAGTGCTGTACACAAAGTATGAAATAAAGCTTTTCTAGCAGAGAAAGTGAGTCACAAAGGTTGGATAGACTTTGCTCTATAAAGGTGAAGAATGTAACTGAGCTTGCCCATTAAAGCACCTACGTTCAGGTATCTCCATGTGGGTGAGATGTCAAGCTGAGTATAGCTTGATATATACTGATCTGACAGTATAGGGTAAATCTCAGTTAACAAAAATGGATCTCATTCTAGATGCCCAGTCTAAGCTATCACCTGAGCTCTCTTTGCTATCAACAGAGAGCAACCAGTCTTGCAGGAGAACTCTCTCATTCCTAAAATAGGCAATTGCCCCCTATTTTAGGCTATCTGTCTCACTCAGACTGGAGGCTTGATTCTGTTGCTCACCCACAGGCATTCAGTGCCATTTGAGATACCTAAAGCTATGTTGTCTGGTTGCCAGCCACCACACCAGAAAGGCACGGGTCTTCTATAGCTACTGTGTCCTGTCTGCCAGATCTAGCCATTTCAAATGGGACTAAATACCTATCTGTAGACAACAGAACTGAGCCTGGAAGTCTAATTTTAAATCATTAATTGAAGTGACCCTCATCCTAACTCCTCACAGTTTGTTTCATGACATGGGTGTTGGAATTATACAGCAGTGAAGGCTAGTTTTCTGCTTCCTGATAAAAATGGCACTGATCGACTGTTTATTTTATCTCTGTGCATATCAACTAAGAAAAAATCCCAAACAACCTTACATCATAACTAGAGAGATCACCCCTCCAGAAGATGGTTTATAAAAGGTGGTATGGTATAGACACAAGTTTGGCATAACTGAAAATGGATACTGATCTCAAACTTATGGTAGGTTCATGTAAATGCAGTCCATAGAATGAAAGCAAAGTTACTATTTTCACGAGTCTCTCAAGAAAAGACTCAATATTTCTTCAAAGGCTGTAATATACTCACTTAGAAAAAGAGCTTGTTTTGGTTTGTTATATACTCACTGATCTTATAAAAACAATAGATGCAGAAGTGTTAAGTGAAAATACTGTAGTGTGCTTAGACTGCATTTTGTATAGACAGCATACTGGAGTATGCAGCAAAAAATGACCCCCTGAGAATCTGTGTGCATCCCTGTTCTAGAATACCCCTTGGTTTTAGCAATTAAATAAATGAAAAGGTTTGGTTTCAGTGTGTTAGAAAAAGATATTGCAAAATGATGAAAATAAAGGAAAAGAGGGCATCCTGTTTTAAATAGAAAGTAATTGCATGGCAACTTTAAAATGACCAGCTTACACATGAAACTGAAAACCTCAGATCAGTACTGGGCATAGTACAGGGAATTGTAGATTATTTTTCTTAATATCGGTTAGTTGGGGAGAAAAAAGCCGAGTTTTAATGGAAATGCCACAACCTTAGTGTTTTAAGTGTTGAAAGTCTTGACAATGGCAATGGATCACGTTCGTAATGATATTGTGCACACATGGTGGTATTCAGAGCAAAAGTTCTCATCAAAGAAATGAAAAAAAAAACCCACTTGCACCAGAAAGAAAATACAAATTTCCTTAATAAGTTAGTTTGCTCCACCAAGGAGGGCTTAAGGACGTTACTCTGCCTGCTGTTCCATATTAGTATTTTATCATATTATTGTGCCAGCAATGTAACTAATTTATTTGGCAGAGATATAACACTATTTTTCCTCACCAGACATCTGAGAGAATAAAAATAAAGGTGTTCAGGGGGCTTCTCTGTGACAGTTTCAAAGAAAACCACTACAGGTCTAAAAAATGGATGACAGAGAGAGCAAATTAAGTTAAGCACTATTAGATACTCAGTGCATTACATGTTAGTGGACAATGATCGCAACTAACAGCTGTTTTGTGACCACAAACACTACAGACTCTCTCTGTTTTTTGTTTTGTTCTATGAACAGGTCATCAGATATCAGAAAACACAATACAATTTATTTGGATTTAGACTATGCACTTTCTTATACTTCACAGTGGGTGACTTGTAATTAAAACTCATTATTTCTGTTAGTGACAATAAAAATAAGCTGTATATGTATGTTTACTGTCAGCAGAATATAATAAACTTTTTTTCTTCATAATCAGGTATTCTACAGAACAAGACCTAATCAACAGAGAAAAGAAGACTGGTCTTTTTTATTAAACCGTAAGTTGGAAATCATCCAAAGATGACACTTGGCGTGGTAATTGATGTAAGGGTTATGAGACAACTAGCCAAGGAGTTACACAAAACGTTGACACATCCATGTGTGAATTGTATGGCATGTTTTGTTTTCTGTGCTGAAAGAAAACTCCTCCAGAAAGTATTTGGAAAAAACATCTTAAAAGACAAAGGGAAATAGAGACCTAACCTGCCTCATTATTATATATTCTATCTTTCTGTCTCTTTGTCCCAGTCTCTTCAATCAGACCGTCACAACATTTTCATAACTTTGTCATTATCATACACAAGTGGAATATCAAAGATGAAAGAAGGGATAGAAATAAGATGACTACAGAGAATGCATGTCATTTGGTCATGTCAGTAGTTGCTAATTAACTTATCCCATGTCTTATCACTGTATAGTACATGTCATACATACAGCCCAGAGATGAGCTGTTCATCACATATTCTGTTGAAATAACTGTGGCATCTTAAACCACAAAATCAACTAGCTTGAGAAGAGAATGTTTTGAATAATTAGTTCCTTCCACCGTTGTAATTACTTATGTGTGCTTATAACCACCCAAAATACTTTAAGCCACATCCTAAACAGCTTGCTTGTTCTCAGTCCTCTCAGTTCTGCCCTCCACAACATACCAGTATATTGAATATGGATCTGTTGTACTGACTAGGTTCTTTATTGATTTTTTTAAAATGTGCATATTTTTTGGTAAGCCTTGGAGAGTTTGCTCTTGCTGTCTCCTGAACAAGGAATGTCTCAGATTGTATGGACTTAGTTTCTTTTGTCTGAAGAGGTCATGAAAATAGGTAGATTTAAAGTTTATTAAATTTTGAAATAGGAATTTCTTCCTTAAAAGAATAGTAGGGAGTTTATAGTGTCAATTGAATTGAATAATCTGTTCCTTATTGGACCAATTGAAACAGCATGGAGTTCTCAGAAATATAGACCCACCTAATCTTTCTTACAAAGACCCTACTGGCAAAATAATTGGGCTTTTAAAATGACTATGAAGAGGATAGTTGTCTTTACATGAATGATAACCTCTTAAAATATCACTGTGTTTATACTCCATGTGGTTGTGCCTGAGGAGGGAACAGGGAGTCATGTACTGGGACGCCTGGCTCTGTATGCATCCAGAGCTCTGGCAAGCACATTTGTGTCTTTCCATCTAGCACATCATCACATATGATTAAAACTGAACAAAACATTTTTGATGATGTTTCCGTTGGGCAATGCTAGCTCTGTAGAATGAAAGATTTTTGGTAAACTGTGCCAATTGTGTCAGATCTCTGAGAGGGGTCAGTATGTGGGAACCAGGACCTGGCGGCCCAGGCTTCTCCACCTCCCCAGCTGCGGTGCCAAGGGCCCACCCAGGCAGCCACAAGCACGTTTTGGATTTTCCCAAACTGTGATTTTTAAACTTCCTGTTATGTAGCCAATTCCTATATATTTTGCGCTTTGAATAATTAATTTTTTTTAATTTATTTTCTCAGGGTGTGCCTGCACTGATTGAAGTTGTGGAGTTGCTGGGTTTAAAAGGAGAGTTTGCACACAGCTGCCGCTGAGTTGTGCATGTGCAGTGGTGACGAGTCTGTGAAAGCCTGTCACATCAGGAACTGCAGCTCTATGGCAGAGTTTCAATGTTGGAGTCAAACCAAAAAAAGTCTGATACTTCTGAGTCAAAGAATATCTTAACTTTCTCACTGTTACAAAAAAATCCAACACAAAACCATTCACCATTTGACCTTTTTCATAATGATTCTCTCCAACAAAAACATTATCAAAATTTTTTCAATCGAGTAGAGACTCTTTTTTCCCCCCCTATTAACGTGACATTTTCTACCTCAAAAATGTAGGCACAATAGTCTAAAGATGTGGACATGCAGGTAGTAAATAATGAGCAAAATCACCCCCCACTGCTAAAATCCTGTCAGGAGAGTTTCAGTGAGGTGGGAATGAGTTCAGAGAGGAGATGCTGCTGGGACAGTCACGCACACGCTGGCCCCTCACTGTCAGGGTGCTCCTGGGTGAGTATGACAGTGACAAGCTCATTCATTACCCTTATGGAGAAGTTTTGCTAAGTACGCTGAGGACAGTTGCTGAGGCAACATCAAATGACTTAGAGGTTTGGAGTGAATTACCAGCAGACAAAAAGCCTTAATGAAAGCGACGTTTCTGTTTCCTTTCATGAGTGGGCTGCGAGGTTACGGGATCCAGGCTTCCTGACTCTGATTTGCTTCTCATGACTGACTGAGGGGAGTGTTGGGGGAACTAGAGGATTATCTGAGGTAAATGCACTCATGAGCTGATTACTCAGATGGTATCCCCTCCTAATAGGGTTTTCATTTGATAGCGGGTGTCATCCAGCTCCCACTGAAGTCAGGGGAAAGATGCTCTTTGAATTCAGCTGCCGTTGGATCAGACTCTGGGTGTAGAGCACTGGCATCTATTTCAGCTGTCAAAAATTTCAGTCCCTGTCATACAAATGACAGGAGATAAAGCAGGATTTAAAGACTGAGAAGGAAATTTAAATATGTTTCAACATTTGCTGCATTTGGAAGCTGAAATGCTGCCAGCAATTTGATGTGTGTTTTCATATTCTGTACAAGCTTACATTTTTGTTTGTTTTTCACAATAGAACAATAATCAACAGACTGTGGCCTTAGACTTGGGCTCTGACAATTCTTTCCGCTCCCACTTTACGACCCTGTGGAGCTCTGACTTTGCACATTTGTTATTTCATTCTTATCACAGCGTAATTATTCCGATACTGGTCTGAGAACTGACAGTAATAATGCATTCTGGCATTCATGATGTTGTGCGTTTGCCTCATTTCTTCTTTTCCCTTCTATTTAATATAACAATGGTGGTAACCTGTGGCCACTGACCCGTCGTTCTGGGAACTACATGCAAACACATATGTGTATGCACACATTTCTAGTTATAAATACATAGTGCAGGAAGCCAACGTATGCACCCAAGGTTTCACAATGAAACTACGAGGTGAAAAAGCTGGTGGGCACAGTGAAAAGACAGACGAAGCACAGTGTGACACGATTATTTCCTCTTTTTCAATCCAGTGCAGGGAAAAATGGTCTAGCTGTTTTGTTTATAGGCAGGTGTGACATCTTTCAAAGAGATACAGTACTTCCACCATCTATTGATTTGCAGAAAAATTAGGAAGTAAATTTACTTTCCAGAAGCTTGCAAACCCTGAACCCAGGGGCAGACATTATGGAGTTTCATACAAAATACTAGAGGCTTAGCTTAGGGAAAGACAGGAATATCAACATACTGATCACCAGTGTAACAATAAGTTAAGGTCAAAGGAGTAAATTTGACAATGAGATAAACTTAGAACCATAGAATCATAGAATGATTTGGGTGGGAGGGACCTTTAAAGGTCATCAAGTCCAACCCCCCTGCGGTGAGCAGGGACATCTTCCACTAGATCAGGTTCCTCAGAGCCCCGTCCAGCCTGGCCCTGAGTGTTTCCAGGGATGGGGCTTCTACCACCTCTCTGGGCAGCCTGTGCCAGTGTTTCACCACCCTCATGGTAAAAAATTTCTTCCTTATATCCAATCTAAATCTACCCTCTTTCAGTTTAAAGCCATTTCCCCTAGTTGCTACAGGCCCTGCTAAAAAGCTTTTCCCCATCTTTCTTATAGGCCCCCTTTAAGAGTTGGAAGGCCGCAATAAGGTCTCCCCAGAGACTTCTCTTCTCCAGGCTGAATAACCCCGACTCTTTCAGCATGTCCTCATAGGGAAGGTGTTCCAGCCCTCTGATCGTCTTTGTGGCCCTCCTTTGGACCCGCTCCAGCAGGTCCATGTCTTTCCTGTGCTGACGGCTCCAGAGCTGGAGGCAGCACTGCAGGGGGGGGTCTCACCAGAGCGGAGCAGAGGGGCAGAATCACCTCCCTCGACCTGCTGGCCACGCTTCTCTTGATGCAGCCCAGGATACAGTTGGCCTTCCGGGCTGCGAGTGCACATTGCCAGCTCATGTCCAGCTTTTCATCCACCATTACCCCTCAAGCCCTTCCCCACAGGGCTGCTCTCAACCCCTTCATTCCCCAGGCTGTACTGATACCAAGGGTTGCCCTGACCCACGTGCAGGACCTTGCCCTTGGCCTTGTTGAACCTCATGAGGTTCACGTGGGCCCACTTCTGGAGCTTGTCCAGGTCCCTCTGGATGGCATCCCGTCCCTCAGGTGTGTCAGCCCCTGCACTCAGCTTTCTGCTGTCCTTTGCTGGAAAAGAGAGGAGGGAAAATGAGAGGAGGGAAAATGAGTAACTAAGATGACATTAGCTCCTAAATTTCTGCTGTAATAGAATTACATTGAGAAAACTGTTCTCCTTGTTTCAAAAATGTAGAGGTAGATCCCTGCATAATAAACTTTCTCAATTTGCATGCAGATTAAATTGACCTATTTGCCCCCCAGGAAGCTGAGTTTAATCCTTTGTGTACAAAATTCAGGAATTCCTGCTGTATCGAATATGAGGGAGTGACAGCTGGATACTGTGGGGCTTTGGGAGCTCTTCAAAATGCTATGTACCTTCAAACTACTGCAGTCCCTTTCAATAAAAGATATATAAATACATGTTTCTAATCAAATGTCTGTAAGAAAAGAAAGAAGGCAGGCAGGTAATCTGGTGATAAATGTATGGCGTGTGTTCCTATTGCAACTGCATGTGGAGTTCCAAAATGGCCAGTGGCTAAAATTTTTGTGAAAAAGAGTAATTGCTTCAGAGGTATCAACATGTTTGCTTTTATTCCCTTAATTGCAGTCACTTGCAACTGCCGTGTCTTTAAGGTTAAGTTTGTCACTCCCTCTTTAATATTCTGAATTGTCAACTGCACAGAAATTGTGGAAACTTCATCTCCAAGCAATCTTTATTTGGGAGAAGAAAAAGAGTTTAGAGGGAATTAAAAATTAATGTTGTGAAAGCAAAAATAAAAAGACAGTTGTTTTAAAGAAGGTCTGAATATGGGGGTTGGCTGGAACTGGTAGCCTGGACACTATTTTAAGAAAATTCTATTGTATTTTTATTTCTGTCTGGAGCAAACTTGGAAAGGATTAGAAATATCAGAGGAACTGGACCCCTGCCAGCTGGGAATTTATTAAGAACAACACTTTATTGTGCTCACATAGCTTTCCTTTGGTCTTCTAAATTATATTTAGAGACAGATTGATTTAAAATGCTTTCTTTAGAAACTAATGGTAGGAAGCTTATTTCATTTTGCCAAAATTTTTTGCGTGTTGGAAGAAGGGGGGGATCTTGTAAAGTATGGAGACCAATGTATTGTACACAAGGACCACCCTTCAATGAATGAAAAAGCAAAAGTTTAAAGCCTTTCAGGCCTTTCTTAGACAGGGTATGGAGCTGTCAGCATTGTCAGTACAATTTATTCACACTGTTCAAGTGCTTATGAAAGCTACTGAGCAGCCTGATCTATAAGTGATTGAACAGACAATACTCTAGAGCTCTGAGTACAAATAAAAAGCCACTATTTCAGGCTCCATGCATCACAACTAGTGCTTTCTAGGAACACTGCCAGTCTAAATAAAACACAATCTTGCTGTAATTTTACACAACACTTGAAAAGAAGACTAAGGCTACCCTGTGCCCTTCATAAATGCTTCCCTACCACATTTTTTCACAACCACGTGATAATTTGACTTGACTATATGCATGCCAGATTTAATTATGCTTTCATATTCTGCTTTACATTAACTATTATACTTTCCTTTGTTAGCTGATTATGCTACAGAATTTCACTTTGTAATGCCAGGATTTCCTGATGCCTCATTTACTTAATTGATTTGAAAAAATAACATCTCCTAGCCTAGGTGTTTGATCCATTGTGCATTGGGGAGGTTATGTGCTATCCCCAGCACATTTCATTCATCGAGTCTGACCTTTACTTCACAGTAAAGGCTGAAAGTGCAAATGGTCTTCAAGGTTGAAACTAAGACACCAGTGCCCATCCTTATATCTGTCGGGTACTTACAGCACTCTCACTTGAGGTGAGGCTGGAAGGAGCCATGGAGGGCATATCTTTAGCCCTCATTCACCTACACTGGGAAAACAAGTCTCTCTAATACACATAACTTACTTTTCTGTAACACCTTTCTGGCCAGAAGACCCCTAGCAGAAAATTTTTAGCAAACCGTCCAGAGGTTAGTAACTTGCTCGATGACATGCAACAGTGTGACAGTTAACCAATTTGATATATCTCAGAAGCTGTCCGTTGGAATACAGCCATGGCATGTTATTTTTATTTCAGTTGGTAATACGAAGACTTCACTTGTATACTTAGATACATTTTTATTAAATTTAATGGAAGATTTCCTGAGTAGAAGCTTTATGAAGTTCTCAAGAAATTCTTCACTTATGGCCAAGACTTAGAATTTTGTGAGTCATGTAAACATGCATTTTCACTGTTAAAGAACAGTGTATCTGAATAATACACTCTTTAGAAAAATATTTTCATTCTATTGTCTTGGACGTTCCAAATTGCCAGGGTCTAACCTGTCATGTATATTCCCAAATACAGGTCTTCAGAATAAATAGTTTAATTTGTGAACTCATTTATGATCATATATTGACAAAACCAACAGATTTCTTAAATGTTCTTTCCAATTGCAATTCCCAGTGTTTAAAAATGATGGTACTGGCTTAAAAGTTATAAGCTGAAAACATAAACAAATTGCAGACTCTTTTCATTGTGTTTTGAGCATTTAAGATTCATATTTTCAAGCATTTTTTCTGAAACCAGAAGTGTGGATGATTCATTTTATTTTAACAGAACAAAGAAGAGATAACCATAATAACATGACCCCAGGAAGAGAAAAAAACAGTTCTCATAATGCTAAGATATAATAATGAAAATTTGCACTGTTGGATTCTCCAAAAAGTCTGCTTTTTATTATGATGCTGAAATAAAATTATTTAACTGTAGCAGGAATATAGTTTTCTCTGTAAACCAGATTAAGCTGAAATTGGCTTCCATTAAAGTAAGCAATGAACATCAAGACTCACTGACATGAGAGTTAATATTTTGCTGAGGTAAAGCCAAAGTCTACATTTATTTTGAAGGGCACTAAATCTTCAGTTTTCCACACCATTAAGTCAGTAAATGTCATGTATTAATTTCCTTTATTTATCTTATTACCACAAATACTAACTCAAAAGAAAATACAGTGCATAATGGAATCAGGTATTAAAGTACTTCACAAACATTGAGCAACAGTGAAGTAAATAGATAGGCTTTGAAACAACGAAACAAAAATCAGATTCTGCTGTACAAATTTGCACATAACGGAGCCAGATTTTCTCCACTGGTGCTTCCTGAGCTTGATAGCTGTTATCTATCAGTGAAAATATATTTCTTTATGTTACCTGTTGTGCAGTGCTGATGACAGGATATTTCTCAGGTCGCCAGGAACTGAGCCTGCACGCTGCGATGATCAGTAACACCTTGTGTACGCCAAGAGGAAGGCAACACAACCTATGGTGGGCTCCCATTTTAGTTAGGGGACATCCAGGCAGTGTATCAAGTAGAATCCAATTTTAAATATCCATTCCTAAGTATGTAATTCCTACGTTAAAATGGATATTTAAAATTGCTTTAAAATGTGCCCATTATTCTCACTGCATGTAAAGTGAGTCTGGAATAGCTGGATCATTTCAGAAGCCACTGTTTCTGCAGTTAGATATTTAAAGTCAGTTAAGATGAATGCTCCTCTAGGTCTTCCCATTCTCAGTCTCTTTTGTTATGGTTTGAGTCTGGAGGTCTCCTTCTGAGCAGCTGAACTAAGTTGCCCATTAGCTAACTGAGCTAATACCAACCTGGCATGGCTGGGCTAGGACACAAGCTCGTCTTCTGTATTATCTAGTGTTCTTCTGTTAAAATAAGCTCTCTCATGCATTCATTTATTGTTTAAGATTGACCCAAAAAAATCAGTAGAAAAGAAAATCTATTGAATGCCTTTTGAATACAACCTAATAATGGGCAAACAAATGATTTCTGATAAAAAATAGCAAACATTGACATGCTAATATCAAAATTTCTCTCCCTCCCCTTTTTAAAGAGAAACTAATTGTTTACTATTGACTTTTTCCTGACTTTTTCATTCCTACAGCATGAAAATAATGGAATAACAGGAGCTATTGTGATATAAAGATATTCAGACTGCTCTTTTATAAAAATAAAAAAAAGTCTTTAAAACACTGATAAAAAGGAAAAGAACGGGAAATATGACATGGCACAATCTTAGCTTTTTAAGTGGCACTACGTTTTCATTCCTAAAAATCAAAGGAATTTACAGTGATTTCACCTACTTTATTTGCACACTATTATAGATATCTATAATTTCACGAATTTCCTTAGCTGTAATTTGCACTACCTATGTACTGCCTCATATCTAGGACCAAAATCATCTTCTTGGTTCTCTCTCCTTTTTCTTTCCTCCCTAATGATGTTGAAAAAGATAGGCCATCCATAACATAACTCAATTAGTTACAGAAAATATGAAGAGTATAGATAGTGAATCTGATAGCAAGTCTTAGACCCTGAACTCTGAAAACAACTGTGTAGCAATATGCAAAGACATGAAAACAAGTCTGATTAATAGGCTTCACTGAGGGGGAGATCCTGAGGTGAGGGAAATTCTGCTATTGATGTCAATAACGAGTCCATCTTTGCTATGGGAATATGGAGCTTTACAGAAATGTCAATGGAGGATTACCATAGTCTAAGATTCAACACTGTTGCAAAAATTGTACATACTGTAAAAGGTTATACTCTGAACTGAAAGTGACCTGTGAGTGCCTTCTGAAGCAGAATAACTAACGGTTGGGAGGGCTGCATTGCAGGCTTTACTCAAACTACTGATGCTTGAGTAGGCTGACTGATGACGTCCTTTTCCTCTCTGAGGCTTGTTACATCAATCTGCATGTCTAAAGCAGTTCTGAGAGGAGCCCTTTTCTGTTCCTGGAAGAAGATGTATGTTTTGCCCCCTAACCATGTGCTTTGTGGTTAATGTCTGTGCAATCCTTCACATGTGTGTTTCCTTCTTTGTCAAGTTAGTTTCTCCAGCATAAAAGATTTTGAAACCTGGGTGAGTGTGGGAGTATACCATGTATTTCCCATCCTGCAAAGTTTGTTTTGGAGAGGTCTAGAAAAAGGAGAAGGAGGTCTGAAGTGAGAAGAAACCTGAGGATAATAAAGAGGCTTAGAGTAATAAAGGATTGCTGAGAAGGGCGGCACTGAAGGGAGGGAATTAAGAACTGTGGTGAAAGGAGGAGGGATGGCATGGGATATTTGTTCGGACATTTCTTGTCGTGGTTTAACCCCAGCCAGCAGCTCAGCACCATGCAGCTGCTCACTCACTTCCCCCCCACCCAGTGGGATGGGGGAGAGAATGGGAAAAATAAAGCTCGAGGGTTGAGATAAGAACAGTTTAATAGAACAGAAAGGAAGAAACTAACAATGACACTAATAACAACAAGAAAGTGACA
>JAVKLA010000005.1:21906842-21953526 GCA_034782735.1 Sagittarius serpentarius | reverse complement strand
GATGCACAGTGCAATTGCTCACCACTTGCTGACTGATGCCTGAGCAGCGCTCCTCACGCCCCCCCCCCCCACTGGCTTAGGGTAAACTGTACTATAATCTGTACACTTGTGATGAAAGTTTATTGTTAAAAGATAATTAAAAACATGCTATTCTCTCTAAATTCAGAGGAGATATATAAGGAAGCTGACTGAGAATATGACTGGAGGTGACTGTCTCTCATCAAACACTGATCTTATGAGGCCATGGCTCTTAGTGCCATCAGACCAGGGCTTCAAATAATGAAATATTCCAATAGAAGAGACAAAAATGTTGCAGACAATCACAGAAGCTAATTTGGAATGAAAAGAAATGTACTCAAATGGGCATGGGTTAATATGATCAGTCTACTAAGTGATGTGAGAGCTATGGAGGAGCTAAACAGAATGGTTATTCACTGTTTCTTGTAAGATGAAGATATGTTGACTATTCAGTGCAATTATAAGCCAGCAAGCCTACAATAAACATAAAAAAGCAATTTTTTCCCATAATATGTAATTAAACTGTGGAACTCATTGACACAGTGTGTTGTGATAGTCAGAATATAAACTGATTGAAAAGGGGATTAGGCAAATTCATGGAATAAATGGCCACAAAGGTGTAGATGAAGCACCCAGCTCAGGAACTCATGAACCTCTGATTTCCAGAAACTGAGAAAGTCAATGAGCAGAAGGAGCATTCACTACCTATCAAGTTTCTGATTATCTTTTCCTGTGCATCTGCCACTGGCTACTGTCAGAAACAGGATGCTGGAGTAAACAGACAATTTGGTCTTAACTGCCATAAAACTCATTACACATTGAAAACAAAAATGGCAGAATACTTTTCTCAAAACAATTAATTTGTAAATACAGAAAAAGAAAATTCTCAGAGGTGAAACAAATGTTCTTTTACTCAACAACTGTTTTTCATGAAAAAAAATTTCAGTAAATGTTACTGACATGCCAGTATATAATTTTTCCTCCTCAGCTGTATTTAGAAACAGTAAAGCTGAAATAAGTCATCAATTAAAATATTTTCTATGGATTTATTCTCTGTTGAGAAAAGAGAAATGGATTGCTTGTGTTTGTTACAAAATACTGGTCAAGTAACATGGGTAGGAAAAAGTGACCATCTGTCACATGTTATTTTAGTGTTAACCTAGGCCTCATAAAATGGGGCCTTTCCAACTCTCCTGTGGCAGTGTAAAGCTATTTCAATTCTATTCACACCCTCTGGGCGTCAGCGTGATTTGGAAACCTAATAAAGTAAGTCATCAAAGAACAACCCATGTGTCCAGAATTTGTATTACTACACTACAGGGAACCCAAGCAGTGCTATCTTTTAAGCCATATGTCTTCTAAAGCTCCATTTAAAGACATAGAAATCAATGTGATTTTGGTGGAAAGTACTGAGTAAGACTAAGTAAGAAATGGCACACAGTGTGCTGACTGTGCACTAAAGTGCTTCTCCCACAGGAGCAGAAATGTACTGAGAAGCTCCAAGGGCTGGTTGCTCCACCTTCTTGAATCACTGGAATCAGCCTCTGTCCATTATTCCTATATACAGAATGCAAAAATCAAACAAGGCTTTTCCTCCCCTGCTCCACATTTAAACTTATTTCCAGGAAGGAGGAAAAACCCCTTGACTTCTGCCTTGCCATGTGACAGTTAAAAGAGGCTTTACCTATTATCTGCCTAGAATACCTTTGGAAAGCCTGTTAATAAGAAATTTGACTTCTCAAGAAGAGACCTGACATAATCCTGTGCTGTGGGCAGTAGTCATTTAATGTCAACACAAAGGCTTAGACTTCCTTGATAGCCATGGGGACCTAGTTGTTTTAGCCAACTACAACCATTATTTTCATCCTGAATTAGCAGTTTAATAAAGATTAGACAACTACATCCTGAAGATGTTCATTTTCCTTCATCAGCTGTAATAGGAACATATGATGACTAGCTCTGACGTAGCTGTGTATGCTCTGGATGTGTAAGAATAGGTAAGATGAATCTTACGTGTACTGTTCCCCAACTTCCCATGCCTTCTCCTGGAGCAGGTGAAAGCCTTGTGTGATTGTGTAAGGATTCAATACTAATTTACATGAAAGTCCCTCGTTGAGCATGAATCCAGCCAATAATAGGTATAAAGATATTTCTGGAAACAAAAGTGAGATGATTTTTGGGTGACCAGCACTCTCTCTGACCATTGCTCACAGCTGCTTTCTTTTATTTGTTGGCATTTTATCCAGTGAAATGTTAAAAATTCTAACATTTGGAAGAGTCCTCTTTCTGGGTGCTTCCTCTGCCACAATTGCTATAAATGGGAAGACTGTTCATTTCTTTTAAGGTAATACCAAAAAACCTCCATGCCTTTTCACTATGTGACAAGAGGTCCAGATTCACAGGAAGTTCATCTGTGACAGTGATGACAGACATATCAGTACTCAGACACAGTCCAAGTCTTGAAGGAGCTTTCAAACTAATTGACTAATTGAGAATTGAGGACAAGCATAGGTCAAATTAATAAGTAAATAAGCTACAACATGCCCTTTAATTCAGTGCAATTCTGAAATAGTCCTTAGAATATTGTTCCACTTTTCATTACAAATTTAGCTGTAAATCTTTAATGAAAACACATGCATTCTTCAGATTGACATTATTATACCTGAGCTCTTTGAATACATTCATTTATATAAAATATCTAATCCCCAAGGAGAGTGTCAGAGCTGTTTCGTACTCTTTGTATGGTACACAAACATTTCTGAAGCAATATATTCTCAGTTTTCTTCATAAATATTAAAGGCAAATGTGGAGCATAGCTAAAGCTGAGCGAAAATACAGACTCAGCATTTGTTAGCTTTTGTTTGAACTCCCACAGGCTGGCAGGTTTAAGAGTGATTAGAGTAGGAGACTGAATGTCCAGATTTATAGACAATTTTCAGTAACATTTTCTTAAATTCTTTTGTCTCCTGTGTATAAATAAAATGTAGCTTCTCAGGATAGGCAAAATGCAGACAGGAACAAGATCTCCCAGTTTGACTCAGCTTTCTACTACAAGAAAACCATGGGAGGGAACCTTGAGGTAGTGCTGAGTTTAAGTACTGACTCTCGCTGGGGTTCATCATTTTGGACCTTTCTTTGATCTTCTTATGTTCATTGAACCTAGGGATTTTTAATATGTGGTCCTAGGGTGAGGACAGGACCTTCTGCCTGGAGACCTTCAGAGATGCCAGGGTTTCTGTATTCTCTACAGAGGGAACTAAAGCAAACATTTCAGAAGATCTGGTTCACTAGATACCTAAAACTTAATGGCAAATTAAGTGTCTATGTTAAATGAATTGTATCCTATCCTAGAAGTCCATCTCACTTAAAGACTTTGCCAATACTGCTAAAGGAACGTTATTGTTATTGAAATGCTAAGTCACTCCTGAAAATGTTACACTAAAATGTCTTCGAATATGCAAAATAATTAAATTGAAATACAAAAACATCCAAAAGAATTTCTGAGAATAAAAATAGTTGTTTGCAAGATTACTTCAAACTACACTTCAGTACGAATTAGGGATCCTTTTTTTGTGAAAAATGTTTCCATCAGTTTTCTGAAAGGTATAAAATTATTCATTCTGATCTGCTGCTATGATATTACTGATATTCAGGACAGGTAGAGTAAGACTGAAGAAGATAACACAATGGAACCTTTATTCCAAGATGAGGAAAAGTTGTGGCATCAATTTTGTTACTTTTACATTGGAACCAGGACAAATTTTTGTGATTAAAACAAAGAAAATTAGAAAACCTGTATATCTGTGGTGTTTCTGTTTTCTGGTTTCATACCAGAAAACTCCTAGTGTTACAGGATAAACAATGAAGCTCTGACTGAACTTTTCTCCTAAGCACTATGTTTCTTGAGACCATAAACTCTAAACATTTCATAATCAAAGTGGTTGACATATAATTTATCCTGGGTATTTTATCTCTCTGTCTGTGAAGACAGATTACCAGGAGCTGACTGAAAGCCTACTGAAGTCAATATGGGTCTTTTAAATTACCTCAATAGGCTTGGAATAGGTTCTTACTTCAAACCATTTGTTGCTCAGAGGAAAGTGTTTACACTTTATCATCACAAACATGTCACAAGTTTGAAAATGACGTTTGCCCAGAACTAGATCTTCTGTGTCACAAGATAGAAATTGTGTTTATATTTTGGAGGAAATACACAGACTGGAAGAGAAAGGAAAATGTTTTTCCAGGAGATGGGCTTTTTGCTTAAGGAAGGTTTTTTGAACTATGAAAATCAGTCTGGTAGAGGTGGACTGACACAAGGGGAGCAGGAAATAGAATAAAATATGGTATGGTGTTTTTAAATTACATTTATGCAATTTACAGCATTGTTTATTCCAACAGCATCAGCTTTGAGCAGCTGTGACTTTTGCCAGTCAGAAATGATCAAAAGTATATGATAATAGCAATCCATTTTCATACGGATAATAATAGGAAACTATGCTGATAGGGATAATACAGTTGAAACTAGATAAATTTAAATATAAACATTTCCTCTGTAGATGAATCCTGCAGAACATGTCAGTGTAAGGGTACAAGAGAAGATGTTATGACCCTGACAAGTGCTACTGCCACTGGCTTTGGAAAGCTGATCCATAGGCTTTCTTCTGTGGGAGAGAATGCCTTTTTATAATTGTTCAAGCAAGACAGTCAACCAACTGTGAACTGTTGGATGCTCCGAAGACTCATATGTTATACAAAAGATGTGCAAATTATAACATAGTCTTAAAATGGTCTCTAGGGTTTAATCATAATAGCAGTGCAGGAAGCAACAGCCTCTGCTCTTTGTTTTCAAATCTCCTTAAATCTCTTTCTGTAGTCTGCAGTATATGACCAACACAAAGCAATTTGTACGGTGACAGTGACAACCAAAGTGAGGAGGGAACTCTATTTATTACAGGGGGAATTCCTTCTACCACCTTTAGAAGCTGCAAGCAGTCCTGGATAGATGCCCCTTAAGATGACTAAGTTCCTTTTCATTTCAGCTTGATGTTCACTGTTTCTTAGATAAAAAATTTACAGAGATGAAGTGGTCGAGAGAGGTAGCTTGTGCCTGAGATAAGTGGCATGTTTTAGCTTTTGTTCAGAGGAAGCTGTGAAATCTGCCTAAATTCATGGATTCAAAGTAGGTACTTAAAAATGGTAAATTTCTGCAGTTATTTTTTCTTTTTGTAGCCTTTCTCCATTTAATTAAGCTCTGTTGCTTTAAAAAGATATTTTAAAATTTCGTTATAATCTAAAGCAGACAATTAGTTATATCTCTGTAATTGTGTGAAATTGTGAGTGGGAGAACAAAAGCTTAATGTTGTTTTGGGGGAAGGAAGCCAATTGTAAATTTAGCCCTGCAGCTGATTCCCCAAGGGCATTGGCACGTGCCACTGTGTATAGCAAAAGGAACATGACCCACCTAATGCATGCATGATCTCCATAATGGAAAAGAAAAAAGACTAAGGTCTAGTGGGGTCTAACAGAGGGCAGGGACCAGAATTTTGAGCAGATGGTATTCAGGGGCCCACCGGTCGTTTGAAAGCCAGGCAGTGGAGAGAATAGGCAGATAGTAATTAGCAGAAGGTGATAAAAAAAAAAGGGCATCCAGGATCCCCCAAACATCTGTTTAAAAGAATAAAGAGCCTGGTCTGACCCTGAGCTTTAATGATCTTAAAGGATACAGTTTAATTGCTTGGAAAAAAAATACACACACACCACGCTGAGCTACAGTGAATCCTGTTTTGGGAGCATTGCAGGAGTTTGTGTAATTATTAATTTGGTGTATTTGTTTTAGAAAGATTATATACAGCATTAAGCCAATCAATGAAGTAGTTATAATCAAAATGCCAACTGTCTTTTCTTGGAATCAGCAAGCTCCTAACAAAAATTTGAATTTCAGATAGCTTACAAATTGATATTACTTGCTCTGCATTTTAAAATGGCTATTTTGCCTGCTTGTCATGTATTTATATGGCTACATCTGTCTTTTTTCCTATTTATTTACATAGAAAGAACCTAGATCCTTAGTTTGTTTTTTTGAATTATTTTGAGCACCAGAAATAGCTGCTAATTACAGCACCAGAGACCTGACTGCAGTTGTCATCATTTATTAGTGACCCAGTTACTTAAGAATTACTGCTGAACTTAACCAAGGAAAGTGCTGATTCACAATGAGGTTTCTCCTATTTTTTTCCTCCATTCCATTCTAGCAATAATTCCATACCAAAGTCCATGAAGAAGGTGTCAGAAAGTGTTTACATGCTAGTTAGTTCTTTATTTTAGACACTCTTTTCAGAATGTCATTTACAATAAGTTAAAATTATCCTTTTTGCTTTCCTTGCTTAATTCAATGTTATTAAAAAAACCAAACAACAGCACAAACTTCCACTTTGCAAACTAGTGGTAAGCAGCAGTGCATTGCAGTAGAAAGATAGGGCTAATGATTTTCTGGAAATGTGTGCTTATGTGTCAGTGTAAGTGCATGTGTGAGAACTGATCATATGGAGTATTTTAATTTGCATTCTGGAAGAAAGGGCAAAAAGCACTTTGAGAAAAATCACAGGTGATGCTAAACTGGAAGGTGCTGTAAACATTAGAAAAGACAGAAATAAGTCCAAAGGGATCTGAAAGAGATGAGAAACATGAGAAGAAAATAACAGGGTGTGCCCTAAGGAGTTTGAAGTATAGTATGATTAGTAGATGTAGTGCAGGTGAAGTAATTAAACGTGCATGGTTAAGGCAGCTGTCATATAATGCACTGCAGAGAGGTGTTATTTCCTCACTCGGTATGAATGAAGTTGCCTTAGTACTGCATAATGATAAGAGTAAGTATGTTTCAGAAATCCAGAAAATCCTCAATGACATACATGGAAATTAAGGGTTACCAAGACAGCAGTTTAAGGATTCTTCATTAAAGCACTGTGCTGAAAATGGCATTTGTCCCTGTTTCAGAGCTTCAGGACCATGGCATATAAGACATATTTATTTAATCTAAGCCTAGCTTTAAACTAAACTTTCATTGTATAACTTTCATCATGAACCCAAAACCATTATGATCAGTTTTCTGCTGATGACTCAAACACTTTTTATTGTTAATTGTTAAATTCAGGCAAAAAAAATGCAGTGAAATCTTACTAGGTTTTAGAAAATTCTTTATTGAGAGCCCAGATACATTAAGGAAATACCTGCGAATGTGAGGGACTTGCTTGAAAAATCTTGTCCTACGCACTGTTTCTTCTGGATTATGTCTCTGAAGTGCATGGAATAATGGAAATAGATTTATGGCTACAAGCTGATCTCAGCAAAAGTTAGAGAAGCCTCCAAGCTCTACAGGGTTCTTCTAAATGCAGAGTAGCATCAGATATGAATGGAAACAGGATTGTGGTCATAATATTTTGCTTCATGATTCATTACTTTTGTAATAAGTCTTCACCACAATCAAAGGAAAATAAATGGGAAGTTTAGCAATACGAAATGATAATGAACCAAGACCTCAATTTTGCATTGTTGTCTGTATGGATACATTCCACAGAGCATCCTTTCCTTCCTCCATCTCCTTCCAGCTTGGGAAGAATTCCTGCCTGGGAAACTGCAACTCCAGACAAGAGGTGCTGTGAAATGGTGTGAGCCACACATCGGTAATTAGGTGCAAGCCAGTCTGACAGACTTTGTAAAAAAGCCCACATTAATATAATTTACACTTTCTTGTACTATGCCCTTTGGCTGAGTTAACCACGAGCTGAAGTGATAAATAAAACGGCATGGTTTTGTACAGCAGTCAGTGTAGGAGTGCATCTGCACAAAATGCAGAACTTTTTAAAAATTACACAGTTTTTGTTTCTTTTCATTTGTGGTTTATTCTTTTGGGAAATTTTAGTCATCTCAAAGGACTAGAAAAATACTTTTTTCTTAAGAAATGAAAACTGCAGTTCTCATGTAATTACTTGGTTGGGAATCCAAGGCATAAAGAGAAATATTAGGAATGGTGAAGCTTATTAAACTGGGGAATCTGACCACAATGTATACATCCTACAAGGGCTAGAAGAGAACACACACCAGCTCCTCTGTGTAAATCGCCTCTGAATTTTCTTCGTATTTTATGAAGTCTTATTTCCTCTGTATTTTAATTTTTCCTGCTGTTTCTAAGAATTATTACATCTTTGGCCTGCAGTCCTTAAATATTCAGGCTTTATAACATAAACATAGAAAGAACATAAAAATAAAAAATAATTTGTGACTCTAATGATATTGCATTTATTTTTTTGCTATTGCAGTTCAGCAGTCTAAATGTTTTTCATCACTTGAAAAAATTTGCATAAAGCTTCTGTTTTCTCCTGGAAAGTAGCTTTTTGTGATGTGCTTGCACTCTTTGTGTGTGTGTGTGTGCCACAAAGGCATATTTCTCACATCCCCGGCATACAGGCAATGGAAGTGCAGGTATAATCTTTATAAACCTTGCAGTGCTTACATAATGATCAACATTTGTTGTGAAAAGCACTTGGAATATATTTTGGTAGTTATAAGAATACTTCAAATGATGAATTGCAAGGCTTTGATTAAAAAACCAAAATGTAAGAGCCCCTGATTTTAATTTTCCATATGCCCCCCCTATATCACTTTGGCAGTGAACGGTTACTTTCAAGCCTTTTTCTACTTCCAAAGCACTGGTAAAGGGCGTCGATGTAAATCTGCTTCAGAGTACCCTGGAACTTTTATTTGTGTAGAAATACACGTGAAAATGTGGACATTGCACAGTGTCAAAGGCATATGTCCCTTTGTGGGTGTTACTCTAGCTATGGTTGAAAACAATCCTGTCATTAGGCTGTTTGTGTGATCCTCAGCTCAGTGTCAGTCAGAAGACCCGACCTGAGGCAGGGGTGGAGGGGATGGGGAGGGATGGGGAGAAGGGGGATTGCACCCTCTCCGCCTGGAACCGGGCTGCAGAGATGCGTCAGTAGCAGGAGGGACGTGCCTGCTGGTGGGTGTCTGAGGGCTGAGATAGGGGTGGAGGTTTGCTCCTGTGCCCCACAGGAAGGGCCACAGTTGAGGGAGGTACCCGGGGGGCAGCGGGGTGCTTTCGAGGAGAGCCCAGTGCAGGGATGAGTAAGAAAGATGCTTTGTAGGTGCTGAGTGGACCACCTGGGAAAACCACTAAAAGCTGCTGGGTGGGCTGGCAGGCAGCCAGGCGAGAGCCGTGGGTCAGTGAGGGCCTTACGTGCCCCCAGGCTCTGCCCTGAGCCCGTGCTGCTGCCTGCAGCTTGCCCACGGCTTCTGCCCGGCGGGCAGCAGGCGAGATCCCTCTCCAAGGTAAGTAAATTTTCAATTTACATAATCCTCTTGGCTGCCTTGGCGAATTAGACACACCTAATGCAAGTAGGTGAAGGCTGTCTCAGACTTAGTGGATCAATTTACTGTCATTAGCTAATGACCAGCTAATGACTCCCCAGACTTCACCCTTTCGCCTGCTCTGCCATGTGTGACAGGGAGCCCCGTGGTCAGAGCACCCCTGGCAGGGTGGGCAGCCGGGAACTGACTCATCGAAGGCACCAAATTTAAACACAGGGTGGTGGTGCTCAGGCACCCCTAGTTAGGTGAAACACTGTCAGCTTAAAAAGTAGGTCACACATAATTTGCCTTCCCTAAATTCATTCAAAATCAGTGGGTCAAAGTCAAATGTGACAGGGAAGAGGTAGAATAAGTATAACTCATGATGAAAGGAGCATCATCTGAGAGACCAGGTACTGTAGCTCGTGTGTGGATGGGGCTTTTGAAGGCTGTTTATGCTGCATTGTCTTAGTGTGGATGGGACCCAGCGTGAGCTATGGGAACAGACAAGGAAGATGCTAACAGTAAATATTCTTAAAGCACAGATGCTGTTTGCACTGTAGCTCTACAACTGGAACTGGCATAATACAGTTCTGCTGTTGTTTTATAGATATATATGTTATAAATGCATATATATTTATACACAACAACAGCAGAACCTTATATTTGGCTAGATAGCAGAAATACATCTACGTATTTTCATGTCACAGATGTGAATAGTTCTCAAAAAAATGCTGCATGTATTAGGCCAGGAGAGACAATTCTCAGTCTGGGCATCAGTTACCCTTTCCTGGTGAGGGACCAGGATGCTCCAGCATTCCCAAATCCTGCTTAGGAGGTGAGTCACTACCTTTGCATTTCAAATTCATTTAAATGCAGTTCCTGCTTACTTCTTGTACTCAGTGCTTGGGCTTCTGTGTTTTCCCCACACCTGCTGATGATGGCACTACTACATCTAAGGAGAGGGAAAAAAAACCACAGAAAAATGCCTGTACTCAGATTTGTTTGGGATGTCATTAGTCATCAGAGGAAAGTGCAAAATCTCCCAGAGTGAAGGTATAATTTTGATTAGTCCTTAAATAATCAGAGAAAAACCTAACAAACTGTAAGTGCTATAAAGAGTATTAGGATGCAGACACTGGAGATTAACTTCAGGGGTTTCGGTAAACTAGGATCCTAAGAGTCCATTTATATTTCCTACATGGTTATTTTACTTCACCTTGCTTTTTTTTTAATGTCTTGAAAGCCATGTAACGCTGAATTGCAATATGTTCCAAGTAACCTACTGTAGCACATGCCACTACTTTGTGTAGCTGTGTTCAGGAAACCTCCCTATACATATGACCTTGGGAATGTACTTGGCTGAGTCCTGTCATGTTGAGTTTATGTGGAAAAAAAGAGAAAGAAACCCCACCCCACCTGCCCTTGGCCCTCTGTCGAGAATGACTGAAGTCAGGGTCCCACAGTTGTTAAGTCTAGACTGAGCATTAGTGACCACAAGCTTAGGTCAGGTATGAGCACATGTTTTTACAGCCATGTATTTCTGTTGAATTAGCCAGGGTGTGTGATGTGGTATTTGTGCTGGCTGATAATATGGCTGCCCAACACGCCAGACCGAGTTACCTCCTGACTTCGGCTCACTCGGTTGCTGCACTGCTCGTGTAACTGCGAGGCCGTACACGTGCATTGGGACTAACGAATGCAGCAGACACCTCAAGCTCACGGGCAGCCAGCGGTGAGGAGACCCCTCGTGAACAATGCGCTTGGGCCCCACAGACCCATGCCTTCACACAGCTCTAGGGCAGACCTCTGTGCCCATACTCAGCCCCATCTTTGAAAGCGCTCTCTGGAAGATCAGCGTGAAGAGGATGCGTTTGCATCTGGTCTGCACTGCTGTCCAGAGCACGCCCAGGTCTGCAGCTTTCCACATCCTTGATCCCAGCTCCAGGCCTCAGTACGCTGCCACACAAGCCTGTTCTTGGCAAGGCCTGTGAAGGTCACCGTTCCCCAGCAGAATCACGCGATGAAATTGTGTGTAAACAGGTTTTGCTGGGAGAAGCGTTGCCTCCTTTCCAGGGAAGGCATGCAGTGACAAAGGATACGCAGTGACAAAGCCTAGAAGAAAGAGCAAGAGAAGAGCCAGATGTACTGCTAGGCTTTTGTTCCTCTGCTAGTGAAACAACACAATCAAGGCTGACAAGCGTCTGGCTCTGACTGTGCAACACCTGCAGCCATGAGAAAAGCTATGCCTGTGCAGTGTCGTTCTGGAAAGGGGAAGATCATCAGTGAAGGGAGAATGCTGAGGAGAAAAGGCAATGTTCATGGAGGTATTTGCTGAGTGCATCTGGCAAAGCAGTAGAGCGTCCTAAGATGCTCAATTTAACATTAAGAAGACAGCCTTTTTCGTTTGGAAGATGGCAGCTCCCGACTTGAACTGCTCCACTTTTGCCAGCAGAGAAGTTTGGGGTAGGAATGCTGGCATCTACACTATGAGTTAGGAGGCAATATTTACCTCTTGTAAGGTTCTTGGTCCATGCCACCTGTGGCTCACATGCATTACATACATCAATGGCCCAGGGATTTCCTTAGTTGCTAGGGTCATCACCATATTCTCTGCCCTTTTCCAATTCTTATTTTACAAGCAGTGGTTCTCTGTTGTACTGATGGCCACTGTGATTATCAAAAATGCTTTACTGTTATTGTTGACTGCTTGATGACCCTGCCTCTACTGATCTTGCCTTTTAGGTCAGTACACTGCTGCTGATGGAAGCTCCTGAAGACGGATGGTCTACCCCTAACCCTTGATGACACTCTTTACTTCTTGATGCACTTGCAAATGTAATTATTTGCTGGGAATCTGGACTGTTGCCAGAATCTCTTCAAGAGTTATTTTTATGGTATCTGTACAATGGTGATGGAATATATTTTTAGTCTGCCGAAGGGAAGCAGGGGGAACACATAGTCAAATTAAGGTCCGTCATGGCTCCCACACCATAGCCTAAGCAGTATTTGTGTGATCAGAGGTGAATGGAAGATGGAAGCAGAAAGCCAACACAGCTACCATTGCCTGCTAAGGATTTTTCATCTGCCTCTGAAAACAGGCAATACCAAATTATAAGGAATATTCTGGCAGACCATTTCAGTGCTAAGTGCCTGACTGCTGCTTGTGATTTTACTGGTAAGCATACCCCTGAGCTCCCACAGCCTTCCTCAGGGCTCATCTCTGACTATCCAGGTCCACACGCGTTCATTCCCCCAACCCTTCCTGCCCTTGGCCACTCTCACCAGCAGCTCTACTTACTCATTAGGCCCCCAGCTTCCCCCCTCTAGGAAGGGAAATAGAAACTTTTTGACAAATGAAGTAATACTGTATTTGTTTCAGACAAACCAGTATTTTTATATATGGAGAAGACATCATCCAGTATAAGAAAGTAAATCTGCACGTTTTTAGCAATGAAGAATAAGGGAAGAAATATAGGGAAATAATGCATAACAAGTGGCATCAAGACAACATACTTTTCAGGTTCCTACTAGAATTAAGGAGAAGTAAATTTTTTATTCACCTCTGAAGTGGTCTAACGACTGTTTAAAAGAACAGCAGAAAGCTGGGATGCTCGTCAGAGACTATGAATTATTATAAATGTGAAAAATATCCCATAGCGAGAATTACTTTAAAGTACTCCAATGCATTTCAGAGAGATGCTTCAGAGAAATCATAAAATATAGTCCTTACTCCAGAATTTTAGAGGTTTCCTAAATCGTGTGCTTAACAATAGCCACTTTATATCTACTGGCTTAGGAACAGACTGGATCTTTGCAGGATTGGGGCTGAAGGCCATAGTTCTGCAAATGTTTATGCATGAGTAGAGAGTAAGGACTGAGTCCTAAAAATCACAGTATGCTGTGGGTAAGGAAAAAAAAAGTTGAGGAAAAACAGAGGAGAGTGATATTTTTCAACCATAAATAATATGGTATCCTTCAAGACAACTCTTTCATAGAAGTTATGTGTTGAAAAGAAACTTCTATTTTTATGAGTGAATGGTATTTTAGAAATATTAAAATATGGAAAAGAAAAATCTGCAGCCATTCAACAACTCTACAATGTTATTGAAAGAATATTTTAATTAAAAAAATGAGAGCATCTCCCACCCGCCTGGCCCACTCCCGTCCTGAAAAGCACTCTCCTTGCTTTCGTGAGCACAAGCAAATCAACAATCTTTTAGCACAAGGTAGCTCTTGTTTGAATTGTGTACCCTGGAGATGCATAATGAGTGCAAAGGAACTGTTCCTAGGGGTGTTCAGGTTCTGAGAAAGGAGAGAAATTAAAGTGCCCCACATATGCGGTCTGGATAGTGAAGGGGGTGGGATAAATTAAAAATAAATCAGTTTTGTGAATTTGAACTTGATACATAAAAGTTGGGCCATAAAACTATAATTTCCTTCACCCAGTATTTTTTATAGCTGAAATTTCCATCTGTGGGGGAGAATTTTTGTGGATAGAAGTCTAATGACATTCAGAAAAGATTCTGTTACTTCCAAAGAGGTGCATTCAGAGCACCGTGTAGAGGTCCAAAGAAGTATCTGTGACTCCTCAGAATCAGACAGAAGAATATGAAGTTTTCAGGTCCAGTAAATGAACCAGTAGTGAGAATAAATTTCAGACCAAGGTGAGGTGAAACAGAAATTGCCAAATTGTTTTGGCAAAAACCTACAATAATAAATTCAGTTGATGATCTGAAACCTTTAATTTTAGCTGAAGTACATTTTTTATTGCTAGGAATTATTTAACCCTTTTAAATCTTTACTTGTTTAAGATTTGTGACACTTCCAGAGGGAGGAAAAAAACGTGAAATAAGAATTCAGAACTTCATTTAGAAAATGCTAGAATATAGAAGCAAGATACATTGAAAATAAAATATAATTTTCTTTTTTTGGAATCCTTTTTAATATTTTTTTTTTCAGATTTTGCATTCACTGACAAAATAAATATTATGAAAGTGAACTGTAGGAAGAGAAACAATGCATTTCTGATAACTGGATTTAATATTCTAAAATCTTTTCACTTTATTTGAAGCAGTCAACAAATCCATGCAGTTATTACTGGAATTTGCCAGAGCTGTCAACCCTGAGTGAAATCCTGGCCCTTTTGGTGTCCACAGCAAAACACTGATTGACTTCAGGTTTTAACCCTACCACTGCACCTGCACATCTGAGCCAAAAATAGTAATTTACATGTGATAATCAGGCTGGTGAGAGGAGACAACAATTCAGTTAAAGGAACTGATTGTTAGAGCAGTCAAGGAGAGGGGAAACTATTTTTTAATAAATTAACTTTCTAAATAATGGCAGAAAACCTGCCATTTGTTACCTGGCTGGTGATTTCTAAGGCAGATTTATTGACTTCAAAAGTCAGACATTAAAATCTTTACACAGCAGGGATCCAGCAGGCACACAGGATGCAGAGAACGGACTCAAAAAATGTCAGGGTGGGGAAGAAAGCAGCTGCGGGGTTCCACATCCGACGTGTAACAGGATGGGCAGGCAACCATGTCCCATCGTGGGACAGTGCACCAGGCTGCTGGTTTATTTATTCCACATCCTGTGGTTCAGTTCAGCCCCGGCAGCCGTGCTAAGGACTGCCTGGGGACTGGAAGCAAAGCAGGAGGCACTCATCAGCCAGCCCTGCTTAACTTTAGGTGAAAGCGTGCTTGTGCCATTGCTTTGCCCTGCTAGTCTTTTTGTCTGAAGAAGTTACCTTCGGCATTACTGGATATTTTTTGATGGAGGGTCTAACTGATAATACAGTTCTAGTGGGTTTGTTTGCTTCGTTAAACAAGTCCGCGAAACCGTCTTCCCTTGAACGCAGAAGAAACAGCCAGCCAACAAATGCAAGTCTGCCTTTCTACCCTTTACTTGTTCAAAGCTCTCTGTTCTGATTCACTGCTCTTTTCCTTACTTTATACTGCAAACTATGCTTCACTTCAAACAAACAGGTACACCTTCACCACCAATCCACCCCCTAATTCCTTTGGTTGCAGTCTATGCCGTTTCAGACATCAAGTCCAAGAGGCCCGGATATCAATTTGAAAGCAGCCAGCATGTGATACTTGCTTTCCAAGGAGGCTGTCTGTTGCAGGCGGTATTTAGAATTGCCCTCCCCTGTCTTCTCTTAAAACAGCCCTATTCCTGTCCTAGGGACATCTCCTAGCCCAAACAGTGCAGCCCTGCCTACGGCTCATTACATCAGCGGCTTCTAATAGACTCCAGCTCCCAGTAAAACCAGAGGGCATGTAATTACTTCAGCCTGAAAGAAAGTTGCTTAGAAATCCTTGTCTCCTAGAGGTCTGGATTGCTCCTAGACTGGGGTGCGTTTCTGTAGTTCAATCCCTGCAGCTTGTGCTGGCTACTTCAGGCTAGCGTAAGCCAGCTGGCCGGCATAGTCCCCTGGTGCAGTTAGAGGCACGCATTCAGCATGCTTGGCAGCTGGGGTAAGTCCCCAGGCAGTGGCCCTGCACTGAGCCCTGTGGTGCCATAAGCATCCATGCCATGGCAAGTCAGCTACTACTGGACAACCAGCATGAACATACTGACCGAAACTGCAGTCTCAGCGATGGTACTACCCACAGATCTGATCCACAACAGTCAGTTACACCTTGCAGTTACATTTGTCAAGCAAGCTTGTCCCACATCACCCTCTTAAATGGCATGGCTCTTCTAAGTGCCTAAGCACCCCTCTGGTAACTCGCACTGGCTGATGCAGCCATCGTCCCTTTAATTTCTGAATAAAAGTCATGGCCAACATACTTAGTATGTACTAGCGTAGAAATGTCGTGGATGGAGTGGTGAGTATGGTCCAGTGCTGACGGTTCACGTTTTAGTCTGATTCAGCACTCCCACGACCACATAGATCTGGCCCTGACTGCAGGTATATACCAAGCAGAAAGAGCAATGGTGGACTGTATTGTGAGAAACAGGTTTGGCACCGGGGACTGAGCAGGTGCCATTACAGAATGAATATATCCTCTTTTGCCCTGCTGCTGTATTCTCATCTTTGGCCACCCTTTCTCCATGTTTAACATTTGCTCTGCTAAGATAATATTTTAATGTGTGTCCTTAATAGTGACTCAATTTTCTTTTAAAGGAAGTGTAGTGAGTAAAAGTCCCTGTGGTCAGATTCTTAGCATGAATAAACATTCATACTTATATTCATTCCACTTTGGGACTGGCAAGTGCCTCCTCAAATACTCAGTGGCTGCCTGAATACTCCATGGCTAAAAGTTCAAGGTGATGACCCTGTAGCTCTTAATAGATTGACACACAAATGACAGAGTTCTGACTCTGTTGAAGGTTAGAGTACAAAACACATTAATTGGTATGCTACAGCATCGGATTTCTCAATGTTCTTTTTATCTGTTCATTACAAGGTACAGGCTTTCACTATTCTCTGTTGCTGAGCTTGTGATTTACAAAACCGATTTCCTTGCTGTGAAACTCTGCACATTTTTATTGCTCACTTGTATGCAGAAGAATCAGGGAAGCTGGTGATGTCTCCAGGGTTTTTGTAGCTCTCAACACACTGGAAAATGTCTGCTTCGCCCAGCTTACGGTCACACAATAAACAGTCTCTAAACATTTTGCTGTGCCTAACATTTTGCTGCCATAGGCAACCACTTAATCTGCCTACACAGTGGAGCTAGCCCTGAGGGGATGCAGTATGTGTTGGAAAGGATAGATTTATACTAAAACATTAGTTTTCAGGACTGGTAGAAAAAATAGCTGTTCATTTGAGATTTCCTGCTATATTCTCAGCTGTTCCAATAACAGAAGTGTTAAAGATTTCTACAATCAAGGTTCCACATGGATTGCTTCTATAAGCAGATTTGTTTCCACCTCACAATCAGTACTGTATTTCTGGTTTAGGTTCTACCCTTTTATCATATAAGCATCTTCTGTATAAACCAGACTTGAAAGGTACCCTTGTGAACCATGAGGAGACCAAAGTGAAAACCCATGACAGCCATTTGGAAATGAATTCAGCTCTCATGGTTTGACTCCCCTTTTTGTTTACATTTGCATTAAGTAGCACAGCAGAAGGAGGCACTATGCCCAGGGTAGAGGGGGAACCCCTCTCCTTTGGGAGGCAAAGTAGACACTGAGTCTCCATTTAAACCTCATTATGACATCAATTCATGTGAAAAAAGAAAAATCACAGGTTTGCGGTTCATGCCTGTAATAAGCCCTTTAGAAACAAGCTGCTCTGGCAACGTAATTTAATCCTTCTTACTTCCAGTTTTTTTTATAATTATATATTCCTCTGCCGTAAGAGAACCAGGATTTGTTGTGAATCAGGTCACCCTGTAGCCGTTTTACTTGAATGAAGAACTCACACTGCTTCTTAGAGTCTGTTATGACTCCTCTAATTTAAGACTATTACCTGAAACAGATGTATTTTATTTGGCTTTTTCCATGTTGACGGAGTGTGAAAGCTTGCAAAATGATCTCCAAGTGCCTCTATAGAATAAGGCTCATAAGGCTCATTGTGATAAGTGAGAGCAAAGTAACCATAAAACTTCTCAGGCTGTCTGTGCTCCATATGAGATGCTTGGGTCTCAGCGGAACCCAGCGCCCCGCTCCTCCCACCGAGTGAAAGAAGAGGGGCTTGCTAAGGCTCTTTTATAAAAGATAGATTTGCCAGGAAAGCCTTGTTCTCCCAGAGGTATATTAAAACAGCCATGCATGGCCAGAGCTACTGCATTCCCGTGTCTTAAGAAGAGGCATGCTTCTTGGAAAAATGAGAGCTTTCAGCTCCACAATGTTTTATATGCCCTATTCTTATCCAAATCAATTGTTGTTATGATAGCTAATGAGCATGCAGAACAGGCAGGAAAGGTGTTCACTGGCAAATAACAGCCTCAGTTTTGGGATTTGAAAAGAGCAGGCTTGAGCTCTGGGTAGTGAATACACTTCTCTCCCCTGGTCCACAAGCTGTGGGCTTGGTTTTTAGTTCAAGCTGGGATACAGTCGTTACAAATGAATGAGAACAAGTGTGTTTTTAGGCCACCTTTTTGTTTTGTTGTATTTGCACTCTGGCTGGTGGTGGGGTTGGCCTGAGTTACAGCAACTCCAAGGCTAATCTAATTTACACTTGGATTGCCAAAAGTTGTCCTGGCAGCTGAAAACAGTGACACCTGCCAAGGGTGCAAATGCAGCACTGTGTGATTTTTTTTTGATCACGTCGCATGGTGTAAGAGCATATTCCACATCAACTGCTACTACTGGAGGCTAAAGCCATCATAGTTTCCCTTCACCAGAAAGACTCTAGTCTCCCAGCCATCCCTTGATGCATCTTTTACAATGGATGTAGTAGTCACGAAATGCAGAGGTCCAGGCTGCCTTTGTTTAATTCAGAAGTTTCACATAAACAGGACATTTCTAATGTTCAGACTTTTCAGGCATGTGTCCTCTTATGATCAAATTAGCATAGAGGGACCACTGAGACATGGATAGCTAAGAAATCGTTCTCCCATCTTGAATCTACAGACTTACAAGTAATGCGACCAGTTCTTTTGTATGCCAGTAGGTGAACCTGTTTGTATGTATTAGCAATACTTTGACGTAAAAAAGAAACTGAGATCCTTTCTTCAAAGAATATTGTTTCTCTTTTATCTACTTCTTATTTTAAATTCTCCCCCGAAAGTCTGGGAGTATGCTTTTGTCATGTATTTGTGGTTATGTGAGAGCTTGCTTTGGTCATTCTGGAAAGTTAATGCACCTAAGCTCACAAATGCTGCTAACAGTCATGATTCAAGCTTAGCATATCTGTTACTACAGTCACCTTCATTTTCTGAGTTTGGAGATTTGGCAGAACAAATTGATATGTAATGTGATAGAGATCTGTGAAACCATGAGAGGCATGAAGAATCTGTATTGGGACCAGTCACCTTCCCTTCCTATACAAGAACTAGGGGTCATTACATTAAACTAGGAGGCAAACTCTGAACGAACAAATGGAAGTGTTTTTTCACAGTGTCTTGCTAAGCTGTGGAAATCCTTTCCACATGATTCAGGTGTACTAAAAGCTTACAGAAGTTCAAGGGCAGTCTGGTGAAGTTCATCGGGAAAAAAGAAAGGAAACTACTAAACACATAGAAAAACATCTAGCTCAGGAAGTCATTGAACTCTTGGTAGCTGGAGGCCTGGAGGTAACTTAGGTCAAGTATCATTTGTGTTTTCTTGTACTTTTCCTTAGGCATCTGATTTTGGCCACTTTTACAAGCAGGATGTTGGATTAGATGTGCTTTTGGGCTGATCCATTGTTGCTGCTCTATGTTATATTATGTTACACGTTATACTACAGATGCCTGCAATAACTTTGTGGAATACCCTGCATTCCTGTGTAAGTCACATGCAATCTTCAAAGGGTTTGCTTCTTCCCAGAGACTGTGGGACTAGCCTAAGGTGACAAGCTGAGATTTTTAACTCTTAATTACCAAAAATTAGATGAAATGAATCCTTCCCTGCATTACATAAACATTTCCCAGAGCAAAGAGTGTTTCTAGTTAAGGGAGACTTGGCTAAGAAAGAGATTGCTCTCTTGCTGTGTTCATAAAATTAATTTGAACTAATAAAGCTTTGCAAGTAGGAACCTTCTCAAGGAATGAGCCCTAAATCAGTCTGAATAACCTGGATCAAAACTTATATTTTAAGTTAGCTAACTGTTCATAAGCAGATTTATATACTATCCAATCAGCTCTAGACTGCACTGAGCTTTTGGATTTTGGGGTATATGAGGGATATATAGGTATGAATGTTTTTAATTTGTCTGTGTCAATATAATATCCATCAGTCAAAGACGCTTGTCTAGCAATGTGAAGTGGTCTGAAGGAACTGCTTCGGTAGCCTACTTTTATACATATTTTTAACAGTCTTCAGAATTATAAACCATTTTATATTAAATGAATAATCATATATAATTTACAGTAAATTAGAAATTAAGCAAGGCTACTAATATAAATCAGAAAAATCCCCTTCGCTATTTTATTTCTCTATGGGAAGGCTTAATAAAAAGTTCACATGACAATGTAAAGGGGAAATATAATGTCTTCACATAGCTTGATTGTAATAAATGTGTGATATTTAATGTCATCTAGGAGCAGAGGAGCGCCGTAGAACTTAGAATATCTTAGAAGATGCCTTTTGATACACCTGGTTGACCCATTCTTTGATGGTGACCCTACGTGACAGAGGAGATAATGCTATTACTGTTTTCATTAAAGGTCTCATAGTAATAGTTGAATGCTGACATATTAAAGAGGTTTAAATGTAGGTGGAAAGACTCCAAACTTTGGAGGCATCATGAAGTGTTATTGGCTAATTAGGACATGTGTCTTCCTATAGTTATGCAGCCTTAAAGCTGACGCAGGGCACACCTGGAGTGGGGTAGGATGTACTTCAGCACAGATTTCTTGGCAGTACTTTGCTTTGCAACGGTTCCAGATGGTTCACAGCTCTTGCTCTAGCTCTTTAAGAAAGTGTTGGATTAGCGGAGAGTATTACACATAAAAAGTGTGTTAGAAGCCTGTTAAGAAGAGAAGCCAGGAAAGACTCAAAGTTAGGAAATGCCGGAAATAAGGTTGTCTTGCATATTTTTACTACTCTTTCTCTGTGTGCACATTACACAGTCCTTAATTATAGGAACACATTATGTTTTCATAGGATCCCAATCTCACTCAGTACTCACTGACTGAGCAGCTATTCAGTATATTGTTTTCATTCATCAATGTCTGGCCTCTCATTTATTTCACACTACTGAAAATCCCCTGTGGAGCTCCCTGTTGTGCTTATCAATGTGATATGTAGCGTTTTCTAGACAGTAATAACTGTTTCACTGTATCTGTGCTGAGAGAAGTGATGCTATTCTCTGTTTCACAGATGAAAAGCTGAGCATAGAGGCTGTATCCAATTTAGCCTGTCCTGAATGCAGTCTGTGCTCTCCAGTTTTGTATTCATGACTCTGCATTTCCCTTGAAGGATACATGACTTCCTATGTGCAAGATATACCTATTTATTCCTTTGACACAGGAAACATCGCAGCCCTTCTAGAAGAATCTGGGTGAGATTGTTACCACTCATTGCCAGTCATACGCCCTCACTGGCTATGACTATACCAATAAACTGAGCAGAACCAGAATATAAAGTAAAGCATGGGCTTGACTTGGCTTCAAATACCCAGTCTTTCAAGGGCAGAGGACTGTTCTCACCAGAGTTGATCCTTTGGTGGGAAGGAGAAGGGAGGTTAGCTCTATGGAAGCAAGTTGCACCTTGCCAGCAGGTGTTAGGGTCAGAAAACGGGCCTGTTTTGTTCACCAGAGTAGATGGAGACATTGGCAGGGATTAATCTCATCTGACTTAGATGCCTGTAATCTTCTAATGTAACTTAGGTTGATTTGGAGCTAATCAGAAATATCAGCTTTAAACATATTCGTGACAGGAAACACGGTAAATATTAACAAGGCTTGAGGCCTTGAGACCATTCACTAAAGGCAAAGGGTATAGTCAGGGAGATTTGAGTCAAAAGGTCTATTAGAGGCAATTATTGTTCTTTTAAAGAATATTTAAAATGATATAGTGTTAAGTACTTTTACAACATTTTCTCTGTACACAGAGTATAAAACCAAACTCTTCTCAGAGGTGCATACTGATAGGATGAGAGGCAATGGAATAGGTTTCTTTCACGGCACAACCCTGAGCTGTATCTGCCACGTGATGCATTCCTGACCCTTGCATAAGAGTGTGGTCATAAGGAAAAACCAGGAAACCCAGGTGCGACTGCAAGCACCAGGGAAGAGAATGCTGTAATGCATGCCTGGGACATACCTCTTTCAGTGTCTGTCTCATTCCCACTTACATTTCCTCATTTCTCCTCATAGTTCCCTTGTCCAGCTAACTCTTGCCTTCCTTCTCTGGGTGCTTAATCAGATAATAAATCAAGTGTCTTCTTCCTGCTCCCTGCCGCCCCATCTCAGCAATGAGATTTTCCATCAATTTCCATTTTCTTTCTCTCATGTCAAGATTTTTCATTATCTTCTTTATCCTATTTGCTCTCCTGCTTCCTATTTTTTTATGTTTTTTTTTTTTTTTTCCATGCTCCACACCCTGAACTCCTCATTTGATCCCAACCTACTTTCTTTTACCTCTAACATCTTCTAGGCTGTTCTCACTGTTGAAACCTGGGAAAAAGGCAAATTTTCATGGAAGCAGGAGAGGACACAATTTGTGACTTGCCTTACCAAATTACAAACTGTCAATCCAAAACATGGATCACTCTCAGCTACTGAAAGACAGTTTAGCAAAGGTTTCAGCATAGGCAAAATAACATATTTTTCTCCTTTAAGAAATATCTGATGTACTCTTAGGAAATTTGAAGACATGCTTTTTTTTTTTGTACTGAAACAGACAGCAGGGAAAGTTTCCAACTCAGTGGTTAAAAATTGGCAAAATTATAAGCAACTGAAGATATGGTCTTATAATGGGGCATGTCAAGTGACTTTAAATCTAGAGAGAGTTAGCAGGGTTTAATGAGAGCTACCATGCTTTAATGCACTGTTTACATCACCCTATAGAAGACCAGAGTCTGTTATATCTTGTGCATTTATAATATGAGGGTCATTGGTGATGAGTGAAAATGGTGTGCCATTCCTCACTTAGATGCACAGAAGGAAAAGCATGGTAAATCACATGAGCAGCTGAAAATGTGCCAGGCAATAACTGGGAACAATACAGCCCATAATCCTACTGTGGTAGGACTCTTAGTTCACATTTTTGGCAGTTCTGATTGTTCTCTTTTACTGGCCCTTCCAGCCCATGACAAATTAAAACTGTTCATAAACTCTCCATAATAAAGGTGTCTGATTTTTTTTTGTCTGGCAGTATGCTTCAGGAGCCAAGTTTGGTACTACTTTAATTTACAGATTAAATTAATGAGAAACAAATTTCAAGCTTGGAAGAAATTTTCCCCTTGTAAGTTTTTTACATAATTTTCCATCATGGAGCATTTATACTTACGGAGAAGCTGGTACTCCTATTGGTAACACAATAAGCTTTATTTTTAAAATAAGCTTACCAGATGAAAACTGCAGCACCATCAAACATTTCTGTTCTTCCCCAAATTCCAACTTGGACATCAAACAGTACATTTAGTTGCTAACCTTCAATGTCTTGTTCATAAGCAGAACGACCTGCTATTTACCTTCCTTGCTATTGGTATCTTTCTGAGAGCTACAATGGAAATATTTTAAGGCTTCAGGAACATGAAAGACTAATGCCAATTTTTATTTATCATTTTGCTTAGGTAGTATGAGCCATCAAATAGAACAGTCAACTAATTCCTTAAAGATGAATTGAAGACATCGGTTGATATATGACACACTGATCAAATCGAACAGCACTTATTGGACCGTAATGCATCTGAGCAAAAAAAAGTAATGATTTTATACAGCCCCCATAGAAAATCCAATTTATGTGTAGTGGTTTTGGATTTTGTTTAATAGAATTAGAATCTTAACAGAATATTAAGATATTTCAGAAAGGATTAAAAAATCTATCACAAAATGATCACTCCTGCTATCTTTCCTTGGATAAGTTTTTCTAAAATACAAATTTTAAATCATCTCTAGACAAATACCATGCGGCAAGGCCCTGGGACATGTCCTGTTTACTTGTATGCAAAGAGAGGTATGTTCTCCTCTTGAACAGTGCCGTTTCTGTGCAGTAACTTCATAACAAATCAGTAGTTCATTGAACCAAGGAAAAGAAAGCGGTTGTGTTCTGTTATATGAAAGTGACGGCAATCTGTTTCTCCAAAGTTTGTGTTGCTCCTATGTTTCAGTTAGATGATTACTAATTTTTTTAATATGGGGCCAAGTCTTCCGTAAAAGGGCACGTGCGTTTGCACAGTTGTATTTATGTGTGCCAAGAGCTCCTAGCTCTCTAACTCACTGTTTGCATGCTCAGATACTAAATATGTGAATGTAGTTGCAATAACCATGAACATATCTTTTAGCGTAGTTAAATGTGTGTCTTTAGTTACTTGGCCTTAAAAAAATCTTACACTTTTATATGTTGGTAGTTTATTGATAGCATTTAATATGATTAAAAATTATATTAATATGACAAATCGTCACTTCTTAAATTTACCATCTTTTAATAAATATTTCTCTTTCTGACGCTTTTTCCATCCACCCCGAAATACTTATTCGTATTTCAGCTCTTGTACCCAGAGTTCATAGTGACTTTGCACACCGATTAAATAGCTAAGATGTTATGTTGTGGTGGATTTTACATACATCTGTGGCAAGGCTGTATTCTTTGCTTACTCTTTTGCACAGAGTTCACCAAATTGCCCCTTGGTTAGTCCCAAATCAAGTCCATATAGCTGGTGTTCTCCCTTCTTGTGTCGGTATGCCCAAAGTGGAAGGAACAAGTGCCACTGTAGCAGAGTGTTCATGACTGCACATTCCCTCTTTAGATTAGTCTGTCCACTATGAAGTACTCAGACCTGAAAGACAAGAAGTGTTTTTTTTTTTTCTTCCTCCCACCTCCAGAATTAGAGTTCCCCTTGCAATCTCTTCAAAGAATAATGCAACAGTGTGCTCTACCTAGCTTGGATTTCATGATTTTACACATGATTTACTGCAAAAACATATGAGTTTACACTAGCACAAAATACTGATCTCATACACAGATAATTTCAAAATAGCAAAACCACAGCTGTGTCTTGGGGATTTCGAAGTTTTTCCAGACAGTACAAAGAGATGGCATTTGGAAAGGCAACTATTGAGGGTGTTGGAAAAGATATCTTTAATGCTGTCTTAAAAATGTCATATTTAACAGTTACCATTTAAATTGCTAGCTACGCACAATAATGTGGTCAGCAAACACCAACTGGATGCATTAGTTATACAGTATTCAGCCACGATATGTGTAGGGATCTAACAATGTCCATTACCAAATAAGCAACCCTTTAGTTAAGTGAGACAGCTCAATAGAGAAATTTCTCATGTTACATGGGGTATGCCACAGAGACCAAACGTACATTGCGTTTGTCAGTTTTCAGCGTGGGTTCGGCATCTGACTGAAAATGGCTATAGTGGATGAGGCTAAAAAGATGGCTCCCTGTCACTCAGCCTATGCCGTGTGATTTGTATTGTGGGCTCTGCCAAGGAAATGCAAGATACGCAACTCTCTCCATTGAGTGTTTTGTTCCGCAGTGTTTTAACAAAAAGGCTTCCATGAAATTCTCTCTCTCCTGCTGGCCTGTGATAAACTCCATGTGTCAGAAGTTGCAAAGGCTTTTAAAGGGGATAGCTGTCAGTGCATAGCATCAAATAAGGATTTGCCCATGTAAATGAAAATTATGTTTTTTGCAACTGCAATCAACAGGAGTGGCAAGACATCTGATAAACTGCTTTATAGCAGTTTGACCTTAGTAAAAATGTTTCAATTTGATTGTGAAAGAAGTTAATTGGCTATATTGATTAATGTGCAACCTTCATTATGTACAATTGCTGAGTACCTGCTAGTACAAGAGGATATCTTTCTCAGAGGAGAAAATCTCCGCATTTTTCAAAGCTCAACCATTCACGCTGAAGAAGCTCCTTGCTATGTGGATTTACTTGTGAGGACTGTATACCTTTGGGAAAGTGATTTAGCTGATTCAGCAGAGACAGTGGGCTTCAACAGAGGAAAATTGCTCTAATCTTTCTCTTTTTATTTAACTGCAGATTTTTAGTATGAGACCTGGAGAAACACAAGAAAAAAAGACAGAATATTGATAAGTTTCCAGATATGATAACAATGAAGACTATAAATCTTTTGACAGAGAAATGTATACAATGCAAAATGATGAGAAATGTTTATTTTATATTAACTGCTCAATGGTACTCATTTTAGAGAAAATTGTTGATGCTTTTACTCTTTTTTATGCCTTCTTGGAGTAGATTGATATGTAATTACTGCATCCTAAGGTATAGCTTATTTGTCATCTAAAACTTGATGCACCAGCAAACTAATATAATGACAACAGGAAGATGATTAAGCACTTTTTAACAGCTAGAATGTGATCATTCTTCATAATTTATCCACTTTCACTTCCAAACTGGCTTCCTCAAGACAAATAGACATTTGCATATTATGCAATAGATTTTGAAGTGATTGGGACATTCTTCACTTATCTCAATGACAAATTTCCTCCTGCTTATGGATTTCTACCACTTGCACACCTTTCAAGAGTTTTGTTCTCCTGTGGGATGAAAAGTTTATTTAAGGATACTAAGCATAGTCTATACTCCTTGAGTTTAGTTAAAAAACCCCACAGGATAATTTTGTTCACTGCCTATGAAATTATAGCTGAAGTTCTTGGCCTCTTTAATTACATAATGTATATACAATAGTAGAAACAAGGTCTTAGTCAAGTCAAGGTCTCACTGAGAGACACTATTCAAAAATTCAGGAAATATTCCTCACATTAGGGAGCTTGAGCACAGATCTACAAAATATTTAGATGCTTACTTTCCATTAGAATCCATAACAGGTGTCAAATTTAGCTCACAAATTAAGACACCTGAATTTGTATGTCTGCATTTACATGTCTTCCTATGTGCTAGGTGCCCCCACCTCGCTGTAATTGTAATCAATGGATATTAGCCCTATGCCTTGGCTGCTTGAAGATGGACATGAAGTACCTCTTGAGATGATTTAGAGTATCCCAGGTAGATTCCAGCTGACAATCCGGAGGGACTCAGAACTACTGTAGGAAGTGGCATATTGCCAGCATCTTGGAAAACCCAGGGACTCTCAAATGTGTTAGATGATTTTGTTCAGCCAACTGAACCAAGGCCCTAGTTATCACAGCCAGAAGAGTACAGAGAGTTACTCAGCTGACCAAATTTTCATATCTACTTTAAATGCTTAAGTTTAAGCACCCACATACCTTTGTGGTTCTAGTTCTTTCTATCTGAGAAATACACTTGACACCACTTTTCTTTTGATTCTATCAGCACATGGAATTTTTTTCAGCTCTCATAAATGGCCATTCCTGTTACCAGCAACTGAGGCTAAGACAGTGAATGACTGAGGTTGCCAGAATTCTCAAAACAGGGTCACCTAGAGCAGGTTGCTCAGGGACTTGTCCAGTTGGGTTTTGAATATCTCCAAGGAAGGAGAATCCACAACTTTGCTGGGTAATCTGTTCTAGTTTTTGACCACCCTCACAATAAAAAATATTTTTCTTATGTTTAAGTAGAATTTCCAGTATATCAGCTTGTGCACATTGCCTCTTGTCCTTTCAGTAGTCACCACTAAGAAGAGTCCTGCTTCATCTTTACTGTCCCCCATGAGGGTTTTTATATACATGGATAAGATACCCCTGAGCCTTGTTATCTCTGTGCTGAAAAATCCCAGCTCTCTCAGCCTGTCCTCGTATGTTAGATGCTCTATCGCTTAATCATCTCTGTAGCCCAAAATCACTGTGTTTGTTCCTTCTCTTTTTAATGGAGCTGTATTGCTTCTTTACACTGCACAGTTTCAAAACATATTTTAGTCTGAAATTCCCCTTCTAGCATTTGTGAAGAGCAAACAACATTTCTATTTTTAATTATTGCTTATTTTTCTTGATTTTCACCTCTAACCATAGGTTCCAAGTTGCCAAACCGTCCAAGGAAGTTGGAAGCACTCCTGAAATACCTGGCTGATTTTTCAGTGTTCACAAGCCAAATTATTTTGTTTTGGGTATTTTTTTTTTCAAACCCCATTGGTGAGCTTGGGAAGATAAATTATTTTTATGCCTCAAACAATCTGCAAAGAAGCTTTTATATGTAGTTTTAAACTTCCTTCTCTATTCACAGGCTCTCTTTCCTCCCCAGTCCAATTATTACCACCTTTGCCACCAACTCAGCTGGTATTTAAGTGGAGAAAGATGAAGAAATAAATGCATAATACTTGCTGATGATTGAATGGGAATAAGTATAATTTGTGTAGTTTCCCTACAAAAACACTTACAAATAATTCTTTGAGGTGTAAAGACATAGCCTCATCAAGTAACAGTCCATCAAGAACCATTAATAATACAAGAAATATGTTAAGCTGTCATTAGAAAGATTTTTGCCAACCTTTTGACCAACAAATGTTTAACCAAGTTAAGGGAAAATTGTTACTATTTAAATGAAAATCAGTCAGATCCCACCTTCCCCACCCCAGGGTGGCTGATGAGCTTAATGCATAACCAAAGGGTCTTCTTCCGTTCACTTTCAGTTGTTACTTGATTTTAGCTGTTGCACTTGTGATAGACCTCTAGGATGAAGAAAACAATGACTAATTCAGTCTGCTATTTACCCAAGGTTTTGAAAGCTATATTTGCATGTTATCAACGGAAAGGAATTGTCACAGCATCTCCCGTTTGAACTTACGTTTAAGGAACTATGCCAGGGGGCCGAATCTGCAAAACTAGCTACCTACATCAGGGTTCAGCGATTAGCATGAATAGATGATATCTGTGAAGAACATTCAAAAAGCTTAAAACTTCATTTTACAGTTAAGTGTAACTTCACTTTGCTTTTTTTTTAAACTGACATATAAGTAATCTAATCTTATAAATAACTAGTGAGTGCATAATAAAATGTTTCCCTGCTATACATGCAAACAGGCTAATTCACAGGGAGTCTAGTAAGCCTGAGTAGTATAAAGTCCATGTAGTAATGATGGAAACACTGCATCATCTCTGGGATCTCTCCTTCAAGTGATTATACCAGAGCCTTCTCTGACTTCTAATCAATGCTCTCAGCATCCCTGTAAATTACAAAGCATCTATTTTGCTGAGCCATGTGTAAAAAGGTAAGCAATTTTTATAGTACAGGTTGGGAAGAGATGTAAATAACTTGTTATAAATGGGGAAACTAAAAGATGTGTTCTCATTTATTTATTTGTGATTAGCTGTCTTTGATGGGGAGGGATTTGCAACTTTTTTGATTTTTGCTATTCTCTTAATGGACATAAGGGCTTCTACACCCAGGATAAGATTCTTCTAAAATGTTAATATGAAGTGACATTAAACTATCCAATATAAAAGAAATGTACAGGAAATGTGAAAGGTACAAGCTATTCAATTGATGACTCATTAAGCATAAAAATAACTTACAGTTGAAATAAATTACTTCATCTGAAACTGGTTTGTTTCTTCATTAAATATGGCACATGCAGCTTAATGAGTGACAGCAGGAAACATAGTTCTATGTGCCAATGCTTAAAGAGAACTTGGTTTAGAACTTATCCTGTGTATACTTACACATATAATTCCCATGATTAGAAGTATATATGTGTGATATATTAATTGGACTTAGATGTGTTAAATTTAGTAGAACAGAAAGAGAATGTGAATCTAGAACTGTCTGTCTTTGACTGGGTTTATTTAAGCTAAGTATGAATTCAGGTAAGCTAAATAAATTTTAGCAAGCCTATTTATCACAAATAAATATTCAAATGTTACTTTCTGAATCTTTTATTTGTACTTGGCACCACCATACTACAGAAGAAGCTCTACGTACTTGTGCAGTATAGTACTAATTAGTGTGAATGATCCCTCTCTCCCCAATCTCATTTTTAATTTTTTTTCTAGATGCTGAAATATTTATTCACTTGTTTTGCGTTTTGAAGGTTCAGTTGGTTTTAGTTGTTGTGGTGTGACTGCTGCACATGTGTAAATTGTGACAGCCTCTGGAGTCTTCTCTGAAAAGTTAAAAATTAAGCTTTAATTTCAAAATGACTGTTAGAATAAAAATCTCAGGACACAGCTTATTCTAAAAAGACTGGCAGCTATATTATAGACCTAAGCTAAGCTTCAAAGCAGTAACTTCACTTGCTTATAGCAGATGGATAATCATCAATTATCTTGGACTCTGTTTATGTCCTCAGGGATTGTGGCTGTCCTATATCCACCCAATCCCAAGGATGTCTCGTATGTTCTTTCATCTAATCCACAATGGATTTTGCAGTCCTTATAATTTTAGACTTTGCTTTAAGCTGTAGTGCCTGGGTAGGCAGCACTGTTATTACTGTAGGTTCAAGTGAGTTCTGGCCTGTAAGCCATTAAGACAAAATATTTTGTGTCCTTTATAGCAAAAAAATCCCAAAACAAAAACATTTGAGGGAGAAAGAAAAAAAAAAACCCACCCAGAGTCTTTACAAATATTTATACCTAAAGCTTTCTATTATATGATAAACTTAACTTCCTCAGTTACAATAATGTAATTTACTTCCAAACATCTAGTGCAGAATAGATGTTTTCGTTCATTATTTAATTAAAGGACCATGTTGTGCAGTGCTAATACAAAGATTTGCACAGTCATATAAAATAAAAATTAGGGTAAATTTAATTTATCTATAAATTTTTTTTTTATTTTTTTGACTACTTCTTTGCTTGTGCTTATGACAATGTATGCCAATGCTTTATTTTGCTTTTATTAAAAAAAAATAAAAATCAGATTTCACATGCTGGTAATTCATGGACCACGTTTTTATGTCAAATGAATATCAAGAGCTCATTGGACTACAGTTTAAGAAATGGTGCTGTACAGTGGATGTTAAAATTTACAGTGGAACCATTAGAGGAAACAACACTGAAGTAATACACAAAAATAACAGAGATGACTGTTGTAGGATGCTATTCAGGATTCATAGAGGAAAACCAACATCTTAGCAGGGGCTGACACCCTTCAGCTTTTTAGTTCAGAAATTCTAGATAAGATTTTTGTTTATATATATGATAGCATGTTACCCTGTGCTCCAAAGAAGAAAACTGGTAGCTTAAAATAAGAAGTAAATGAATAATGTCCTGTTCTGCTGATGTTAATGATGACATCTACTATGGCAGAAAACACACACAAAACTCTTCACCCAGATGCTGGCAAATAAAATACTTTTTAGTCTACTCCAACAACTTTATTTTCACTCAATATAACTAATTTGCAGCATCACACTTTCAATCAATATCTTTCCCCCCAGTTTTCAGAAAGGTGTTGGAACGGTAGATTCAGAAACTAAAATAATTGTTCACATTTTGAATATGTGTTTTTAACACAGGCATTAACATTAATAATGTCTTATGTTTGTCTGGGAGTAAGCCCAACTATTACTTCAAGCAAGATTTTTCATAATTTAGACTGTGGTTCAGCCTCCTTGGCTAATCTGTTCTTTGCCTATGTGCTGAAGCTGTGAAAAAACTTAACTGATTAGGGTCATAATAGCTTCCTTAAGTTTTGGAAAAAAAATCTAGCAGTTTTTAGTATTAAAGAAGTACAGCCTTATTTATGTTTATTGGATTTCTCCTGAGACAAGAAATGAAAGGATAGAAATGCAGTTTTGAGGAAACCTTCTTGCTTGATATCTGTCTTACATAACTTTAAGAAATAAGAACAACTCTTATAAAACAGATTTTATTTAAAACTGAAGACTATTAGCTATCTATTCCAAATTCTGGACCGTTTTTTTCTATTTATTGTGTCAATTGTACTGATTTTTGTTCATTTCTACAATAGTCTCAGGCTTCATTCACTTATGTTATTTTGGTCCTGGAAACATGCAAGGGAGTTAGTACCTTACAAGAAGCAGAATCATTTTTTGAATTCTACTTAACTCCTTTTGTTTATGGAATTTTGTAGCAGATTCTACAAAGCAGCAAGTGAAAATAAAAATAAACAAACTGTACCTAAAGTATTTGCCATTAATTTATTAATTTGTGACAGGTTGGTGACATTTCTTATATCCTAGAGTAGCCTTAAAAATACTTTGAAAATAATTCATTAATTCTTTGGTGGCTGAAAGGATCTGTTTTCTCCTTTTTTTTCCTCAGTTAATTGGCAAAACAGATTTGACTGAGGAAATTTCTTCATTTCCCAGATGTGTATAGTCACCTCTTTTAGAGAAGATGGTTTCTTGGGAATCAATGTTTGTCATCTTTCTACTAAACCAAACTTTGTGCTATGCATTCTGCTCTGAAATTATACCAGTTGAGTTTAAAGGGGTAGTATTTTTTTCTGCTAATTCGTATTTGCACATTAAAAAAAGATGGAGTAGGCGTTTCAGACAATTTCCAGGTGAAATTTACTAAATTGCAGGAACATTTGAGAAATTACTGGGAAACAATGTAATGACAGTGAATTTGCATGTAATGGTACAGCAAAGTTACAACAGTGGAAATTGGGTATAATATCGTTTAACAATTTTGATCATTTTATGGGAAAAATATTTCACAACTTGAAAACATATTTTTATTTTGCTTGAGTTGATGGTCAGTGAAAATTCCTGGAAGCTGGCATTAAAATGTCTTTTTTTTGTGCCAGACATCCCATGGTAGCCGTCACCAAATCTCAAAATATGAGAGAATGCATGCATGTTAAAGACCCCATGCTTTTACTATTTGTCTGTCATTTGAATCATAGGTGCTCCAAGCTGGGATAAAAATAACTTTTGTAGTGGTATATTAATGAATCTGTCCCAAACAATTATCTTAAAATGATGAGGATATAAATTAAATTCTTCTCCACTGTTTTGGAGGAATCTTCCACTCAATTCAACTGTCAAATCAAGTCAAATGTCAGCATAATTGGTTGCAAAGTAGTCCTTAATAAGTCCTTAGTAATCAGTATTTCAACTGTCAGTCTAATTTAGTGTGACTGCATTGCTCATAATTATAAGAAGTTTTAGAGCTGTAGTTAACAACTGGAGAGGCAGGGGGGCCCACAGAATGCTTCGGTGAGCTGTCAAGAGATCAGAAACATTTTAAAATTTGAATGTGCTTTTAACCACTTTACTGTGTAAAAGGAGTATGTTAAATGTCATCTTTAAAGGCATCTCTGTGATAATAGCATGGACCCAACGAGATGTGAATAATACAATAATTCGCTGCCATTTTACTAAGTGATATGATAATAGCACTGTGCCATTACTTGGAATACTTCTTATTAAGTGCTTGCAGATTAAATATCAAATGCCCTATTGTTCTACCTAAACAACTTATCCGTCAATTTTCTGATATTTTTATCCAAAAGAAAAGAAAATTTTAAAAGTTACCATAGGGTTCCTATAGTAACAGTTTTGAATAGAATGCATTCACTCTGCTCATAACGGGAGAAAACAAAACAAAACAAAACAAACATTGCTGAATTAACATAATAGGCAACAAGCGGCAGGAAGATTTGCTTGTGTGACCTTGGAATCCCTGACTGTGACTTGTCTTTTATTTTAACCCAGCTCCAATTCAGGGAAATAAAGTCCATCATTTAGTATAATCTTAAAGAAGGTTATAGACATGATTAATTTACAGGACTGTCTCCCCTTCCTTTCTTATGGTATTATTTAACACTGTTAGCAATTGCATGAGATAGATGATTCCAGTAGAATATGAAGTTGTAATTCCTTGTACGCTTTTCCAGAGCACCTAGAACAGAAACATTCAGTTAACTGTTGTCATACTTTGCTGAGATTTGCTAACCTTTGCCAAAGCCCACTAGCTATTTTAGGAAGTCCACTCAGCACATCTTCAGTGTTTGGGAACTGGGGTCTGCTGGTTCCCAGGCACCTGGGAGAATATTAAGAACAAGGTACTTCTTAGGAGAAGATAGGGAGAATTTATCTGACCAAACTTAGACCTCTACAATCTCTAGCATCTTTAGGTTCTGGAAAACACCCCACAACACTTATAGGGTACAATTAATCTATCCTCTTGAGAAGTCTACTTGCAGATACAGTGGATAGTTCCCCAGAAGTACATGTTCTTTCCATCAGCCACAAGTTAGGTGAGATGAGTCCTACACCTGCATGTAATCTTTGTGATGCCTAGACAATATTTTGATTGGTCCAAGCCTTAGTTTGCCCTTTGACTAGCTCCAGCATATATACTGCAAAGATTGCTAAGGCTGCATCACAGAAACACGAGGAGACATATCCCTAATTTAGATTAGGCTACCTTTTGCTGGATAGGGTGTGATGCAGTAAAGAGAGACTGGTATCTTTAGAGGAAGACACAAAATGGATAAATTAGGCACCAGGTTTGTTTTTTCTTTCGTCTCTGAGCAAGGTTATCTGACACTATTGCAAAAATCCTAGAGAGCTCATTCTCTGAGTTTAGATACCTGGTTCATGGCCATAGGCTATGTGATGCCTCCTGCATTAAGAAGTTAGTGGTGTGTAACTTTAAGCATCTAATTTGCTTCCAGCATTCATACATACACATTCTGTGTTGGAAGTAGATTTTAAACCTCATTGGAATTTCTGAAAAGAAGGTAATAGTAGGAGATAAACATGAAAAATAAAACTCTAAGGAGAAAGATTCAGCTGCGGTATAAGCAGGTTTATACTATGGCTGCTGCACTGATGCAAGGGAGAGGCTGCAACATATGAAGGTGGAAGAGATGCTTTCAGAACTTTCTCCCTATAATTTCCAAATTTTAAATCAACTTTAAAAAGAACTTTCTACAGTTAAAAGTGTAGATACAGTAACTTCATGTGCATTTCAGACACATAGTAGTCACAAGCCAAAACCAGGCAAATAGTTCAACTTGTCCATTCCAAGGTTTCAGAAAGACTTCATGAATAACTTTAAGACTTGAGTTATGGTGTCAACTTTAAGACTTGAGTTATGGTGTCAAGAAAGTTAAAAAAAAAAACCCAACCTCCTTGCTTGTAATAATTTTTTACATTAAATATTTAAGGCTTTTTTTTAATAGGTAAGCAAAACCCCATGAATTTCTGCTATGACACAGGCTGCAAATGGGAATCATAGCAATGTGAATTAAATTGATGAGAGCTGTGGATGAGTTGTGAAGACAGTCAGATGTCCTGCCAAAGTAGAAGAACTTTTCCTTTAAAATCTCATTCAGCTTCCACAGTAATGACAGTAATTTCCAAATGAGACCATCGACACCTATGGTTGGTAGAAGTAAGAGCAGAGTCTGGCTCATCTCTTGCTTTTAAAAGTCTCAGTCTTTAAAAATGCCTAGAAATGTTTGTTTTAGCCTCTAAATTCTGTTTAGTCCCTCTAACTTCTGTTGAATAGGCTACAAAACTAAAATTAAATCATTAACTCCACTAACATAGTATTTCATAATTAGTAATGTTTGGGGCATCTTTTGATGCTTTCCAACAGTAGGTCATGTTCCTATTCGAGAGCTGTCAGAGCAACTTTAGCACATATAGAGAGTAGTAATAATTATAGTGCGTTACAGAACTCTGTTTGCTCCAAGAAAAAATCTCACAGATTGTGGAACACACTTATCTCCAGTTTAAAAAAATTACTTTCTGTGCTTTACTTAAAAGACTTGACTGCTTTTTTTAGACAGTATGGAAAGGGTTTTATTTTAACTTGTAAAGCCAAATACAAATGATACAGTTTAGAAACTGAATCAGATTTAATTGCTTTTGGTGCCAGATGGTGTAAAGCTGTCAAGTTTATGTTTTTTTTTTTACAGTAGATGTTTCTTTTAAGCTGATAATATTATCATGTGAGGCCATTTTTCCCTGATTGTCAATATATCTATCTAGATATTACTGCACAGAAGGGTATTCTTTAGGCAGTGTGGGGCAGAACCAGCGTGGTGGGTGTCTGTCCATGCAAAAAAACAGCTGGCAGCTGAGGAATGTTTTTTCCCTACCCTTCTTTGATGCGTTGTAGTGATTCAGCCAAAGACACCTACATTATGCCACTTACATTTTGGAGATGAACCTGCAGCATATGATTTCCAGAATCTGTGATTCTCTCTGAGATGGGAAAACAGGAAAAGGGAGCAAGATGGGAAAAATCCTCATGTATGACTTTATATTCATAAGTTTGATGTAAAAATCTCAGGATTAAAAAAAAAAAGATCATCTTTTAAGAAAAATAGCAAAAAAGCCTTCTTCAGGTGACTATGCTGTATTGATATAAAAAGTCAAGAAAACCTTGCTTCTGTAGAGTTTGTTACCTTCCTCCTGAACTTTCTGTTCAATTTTAGATTTAGAAAGCATGTTAACATTTTCCTTTATTTGAAAAACTGGTAGACAAAGCATTCTTAATATTCTTGAAACTGAGTAGTAGACACAATTATAAATATTTTTATGAATGTTGTTCAAATGAATCATCTGTTATATCTCAGACAGATAGATATTCATTGTCTATCACAGTCCTCTTACTTCAGAGGTGGTATCTCTCTCATAGGTACATTTTACTTGCCATGTCTTTGTGAATTGAATAGCTATATTTATGCAAAGTTTTACATGGTCAGAATATGGAGGGATTGTTTTTTTCGAAAATCAAACTATTAAGTCACAGGAAGCAGAACTCCAGTGAAGAAAAGCAGAACTCCAGTCCTCTGTGGTGATTCATGCAAGTGAAAGGCTGTATTTGAAATAAATCTTACTGAAGCCAAGAAAATTTTTATGGTCAGAATACAGCCCACATGGTTCTCAATGTAAGATTGTTTTGCTGGATGTCAAACTATATAAAATGGCAGTGCTGTAGAAACATGAGCTTCTTATGATTAACACTGTGTAATATTTATATACTTTTTTTTACATGTAAGTTGTTCATAATTTTGTTTCATGCATTTTAATTTGTTTTTATTTTGTACCATCGTTAGTAACTTGTTTCTGCAGACAAAGATGGTCCATTATATTTAAGAAAGGTACCAGAGTGCAGATCTTAAGAGTAACTTTTTAACTTATAAGCCCTTTCACTTCCAACCGAGGTTTTGCAAGCATTTCTATTATGCTATTCTGGAGATAATCGGGATGATGTAGCAGATTATTGACTGTTTAAATGGCTATCAGGTAAAGCAAGGCATAATCAGGGAATATTTAGGGTTAGGTTTGTTCATTCTCATTGTTTATGCACTCCATTGCTAGAAAACCTAACAGTAAAAAGTTGAGGCTAAGGCAACAGGCCCCCTTTAAGCACATGGATTTGAAACCACAGGGTTTCCCTCTTCCACCCAGAGCCATAGTCATGCTCCAGCCCTGGCATCCTGCGTGAGACACTGCTGATGGCACGGCCCCCCCAGCTAGGGCTGGGGGAGGGCTGAGGCCCCAGCACACAGCACGGCACTGCGGGAACGTCTGAGCAGTATGGCCGTTTGTGGGAGGACGTGAGGAAGGCAGCGGTTGTGTGTATTTTGAGGTAGACATGTGAGATCTGACCAGTGACGGGATAGCCTCAGAAGTGTGGCACCCACTGGAGGGACTGTTCTGGACTCAGGCCTGAAAATCATTGCTGCCCTACTCGGTCAAGGGGATGGTAGGATCATGGGACAGTTCAGGTTGGAGGGGACCTCAGGAGGAGTCAGTTTGAGCTTAGAGCCAGGTAGAATATCCATTTGGGTCTTGAAAAACCCCAAGGATGGAGAGAGACTGCACAGGCTCCGTGGGCAATTTCTTCCAAGGCTTAACCGTCCTCGTGAGGAAAAAAATTAACCAGTCTGAACCTCTCTTGTTTCAGCTTATGCACGTTGTGTCTCATCTGCCTGCCACGTCCCACTGTGAAGACCCTGGTCTGTCTTCTTACAGTCTCTCTGTGGATGCTGGGGGGCTGCTGTCTGGTCCATTCGAAGCCACCTGCTCCAGGCTGAACAAGCCCACCTCCCAGCTGTCGTGGCAGCCCTCTGCTGAACCTGATCCAGTCTATTGATGTGTTGCCTTGTGCTGGGCGACCAAAACTGGGCACAGTGCTCTAGCAGTGGTCTAAGGTGTGCTGAGTAGAGGAGGATAATCCCTTCCCTCGATGTACTGGCTCTGCTCCTTCTAATGCAGCCGAGGAGGCTGATGGCCCTCTTTGCTGCCAGGGCACTGCTGGCTCACGCTCGGCTTGCTGTCCACAAAAGGAATTTAAACAGCAAAGAAATACAAGCTGGGTTTCTATTTTTAACTAAACAGCCTATTTTTAGCTCTCTCCCTTACAAATGTGGTCTTGCAAATATGAATTAGAGACAAATGATGTCTGGAAGCTGAACAGAGGAAAGCTTCATCTTTGCTTTCAAAACAGCTTCAATTTTACCCAGGTAGTGTCCTTTATATGTCTATTTAAATGTCTTCCTTTGAGAATGAGGATGAATGTCACCCAGTTACCTATATGTTAATGAACTTGGGGCTTTATATTACCCAGCCATCACTCTTCCACTGCCTTTGTGACAACTTCATGTGATGGTTTCAAGAAGCCATTTATATGAAGAAAAAAAAACGGTAGAAACAAGTAACTTCCCAGATCACCCCAAAATCCTCCAATCAGCTCTGCTATTTGGAGCCTTGATCTGGGTCCAGCAAGAGAAATATCAGCTGTCATGACAGTGCCCTGCATCATCTTAGATTCATTGCATCTAGTTATGTAACTAATATTTTATATTTCAGTATAATTCAAAATAGCAGGAGCTTTTTCATTTTCTTTCTGTGTGTTGTTTTTACAGCTGCTATGTGTGAATGCTATGGTTTTCCCATATTTGGTAGAGTTTCATGTGTCTTCTGGGAAAATTAACTGTGTGGTAGTAAAGAGTGCTAGCACATATGTCAACAAAAACAAGTATTTTGGAGATGATCCTTTTTATTTTTCTGAATGACATGGATTGTTTATCACAAGCTTTTAAGACTTCAAAGGTAAAATCAATATTAATCCCCCACTGAAAACTAGAAGCATTCATTTTGTCAAAGGGTCTAATCTGCCATATTTGACACAACTGCCAGTTTAATAAGAAAGCATCATTAATACCAATGAGGACAGATGATCATCTGCCTTTTTAAAAAATCATGTCTTGAATTGATTAATGTTCGTATTTTGGAGAAGAACACTTATGTTGTCATATTCCGTGGTCTGGACACAATTAAAGATTTCTTTTTTTATTGGAATCCTGTTGCAAAATTAATTTAAGCTGCATCAGCAAAGAATAAACAGTTTTTGAAGTCTATGTTTTGAAATCTTTTAACTTCTTGAAAATGGTAGAACTGCATCATATCAAAGGGCAAAAGTTTCAGAGATTACTTTATGCATACTTATGAAACCTATTGTTTCTTAAATTGATATGTACATTCAGACTTTTTTTTAGCTCTTCTGGGGAAAGAGAGAGTCTGTGGTTGTTTGGGATTTTTTTTTTTTAGGACTTGCAATACAGATTACAAAATCATCCACAAATATTTATGTCTTTTTATTTTGTCCTTTCTTTTAGTGTAGATCAGGAATGCAAACCAATCTTTTTTAATTCTGAATTAATGTGTATTTTTTCACTCTACTATGAAATTCACTATTCTGATGCCTTCAAATTTAAGTGCAACTTTTTTTTTATTTACCAGAAAGTCCCACATAGTTACCTATATGTGAAGTAACTATAAACATTTTAAATCACTTTTCAGTCTCGCAATTAATGCAAAAGGTAGCATATACTTTATTAGGAACCTATGAAGTGAGTGTCTCATAATGCAAAATATCAAATCAAAATACCTGGAGTAACATATTAATGTTTACTGAAATTTAGCAAGGTCACTGATCTAATCTAAAAGAAACAAATTCCTTAAAGCACATTGACATCCTCTTTCTTTGAATCCGTCTTAGTATTTAAGTAACTTTTTAAAAAAAGACATTTAGCAAATTATTTTCAGGTATAATCATACAAGTCTTTTGTTCCATTACAGCTACAGCATTCTGAATTAAGATGAGCTTTTGTCCTTCATGCATTTTGTTGAACCTGCAGGTTTTTTGTTTAGCTAATAGGATATGCTACTACTATTTTTAAATCCTATCGTAACACTGAAAAGTACCACTTACCATGCTACTTTGCACTTCTGTTTAACTGTTAGTCTTCCCAGTGTCAGTGGAGCTGTACCAAGCAGTATAGTTCTTAAATAAAAACAATCATGTTAGAACAGCTTTCAAATGGAAATCCTAAATGATGGATTGCTACTTGCATCCTTTCTGCACAAATGAGAACAAGAGGTCTAGGGAGCCTATGCAGGCATCTTTCAAGCTTATATTAATGGCCTCACTCCGATGTCTTGCATGGTTCTAATTACACGATAAGCAAACAGGGTGCACATAAGAGCTGCAGAACTTTTGATAGAGGAAAATTATTATGAAGCTTTAGAAAACTTCTCTAATATGAATAAAGTATACTGTGAAAAAAAATCAGTCTTACTACAGGAATAGGAAATAAACTGGGTTTTGCTGGTTCTTCACATCCAAGGATGGTTTTAAGATCCTTATACTAGGGACATGAAAAGTGTCATACTTTTTCTAGGTTTACAATCTGCTGTGGTTATTCTCAGTATATAATGAAATACCACTTTCATAAAGAGCCTGATATACCCTGCTGGAAGAAAGAACTATTGCATATTTTCAGTGGAGTGGAGTAGGCGGTAGAAGACTAAAGGAGGCCAAAATCTAATGTGAGGAACAGAGTCCAAATACCTATTCAATCTTTGGCACTCTAGAGCTGCATATTTTTGTCAAGGGATCACAGCCTTTTCTTTAAAAACTTCTGAAATGGTTTTGTAGTTGGTAAGATGGATCATTTGGTTTGGGGTTTTTACTTTTTTTAAGTAGAAGAAGAAAAAATCAATACTGTAATCAATCAGAGAGGCACTGACTGATTCCTCTGGCAGTCCCCTACAACAGCAGTTGATGAGGTCAGATAAGGACGTGACAGACTGTCAGTGCTGGATAAACCATTTCTCCTGGGTGGATGAATACGATATTTGTAGCTGCAAGGAAAGACTGCCATTTCTGAGGCTTTCTTGAAGGGGTTGGGAGGAGGGTCAAATAAAAGTTATTCCAATCAGCCCTATAGTCAAATTAACAGTCAGTTAGGTGACCTTAAGTAAGTCAGTCAAGACAGGAAAAACAACAACAAATAAACAAAACCCAAAAGGTAAGTGTGAAATTCTGGCTTCGCTGAATTTTATCATGCCCTCCTTTTACTTCTGGTAGTCTGTTTTTTACGTGCAGTGTCTATTTGCCAGTTATGAAAGCAATGTGGGAGCTGTGTCAGTCAGTCACATCAGCTGTAGGCTCCTTGCTTTTCCCACAGGCTGCCTATTATGCTATGAAATGTAAAGCTTGTATATAAAGTAATTAAGGTATCTTTACTATCTTCTGCCTTTGGTAACTTGGATTCTTCCAAATGATGATGATGATGATGGTAAAAGGACAGAATCATCTCCCCCACGTTATGCCTGAACCTACTCAGAAGTCACTTAATCTGTCAAACCCTCTCACACTAAAGAAAAAATCCTGGAGGGTAAATGGGGGAAGGCTTTTATAAAACGCTGGCTAGACAGCTACAGCTTTGCATTCCATTTGACCTTTATTTATAACATTTGTCCATTTATTTATGTGTGACAGCAAGAGAATTACACAATGACAAGCCAAAACCCTGCATCTGTGTGTGCTCTGTGTAGTTGAAAGGCTCGCCATGGAGTTAAAAGGCTCCTGCTGCCCCAGCTGAGCTGGGCATTAGGAGAGGGAGGTTATCGCAGGGCTGTTATCCCTCAGGTCTGTGGTCATTCCTGAGTAGGGGCCCCTTGTCCTCAGTTCAGTGAAACCTCCACTGCACTCATGAACCTTCTAGGTCATTGGCATCAGGGGATTAGCCTGTGGGATATGATTTTATCCTCAGCTATCTGGCTTAGTGAAAGAGGACGTAAAAGTGGTAGATCACTTCTCTCTCTCAGAGCAGGTGTCACAGTCCCGGGTACATGTAAATAGTGCCTGTAAGCCCTTCTGCATCTTTCTCATTGGTGAGATTAAAACGTATGCTGAGGGCTTAACAGAAGAGCAGTGGGTTTAGGCACTTGGGTTTCTGAGACATCGTAATTAAGGGCACTGCTGAACTGGAGTCTCGCTCCACTGAGGTGTTTTTTTCCTGAGAGAGGAGCTCTATTAAATATCTGCACTATGCTGTAAGACTGTCTTACACAAATGTTTGCCCACAAAACACCGCCCTGAGATGACTTCAATTTATACTTAGAAATAAGTATCAAAAAGAAGCAACAAAGTAGGTGTGCAAAGCTGGTGTTTAAAATTGGTGTTCTGCATTTCCTTCCCTCTCCATAGAGAGACCTAAGGAGATTAGATCCTTAGGCATCTGAACTCTGGTGATATGAAAACCCTTGTTGGTGCCCAAGGTGGGGATGTCTGTCTTCTTTCAGGGACATCTGAAAATGTGGAGGCAAGTCATTAAGCTCCTTTCACAGTCAATGAAATAAACACCTAAAGAGAGTGATCTATCTTATGCTACAACATCTTATCCTAAATTAAGTCGGATGAATCACCCTCTGGAGGTGACTGTTTCACTGATTAATGCAGTGAGAGAAGTGCCACCCTTGAGTCTGACTAGACCTAGAAAACCCTGTTTGGCTTCAACTAATTGTAGCTAAATATCTGATACCTCCATTATCTGAGCTCTCCCCAGGCATCATAGTTAGGTATTATGTACTTGTACTTGTGCCTCTATATGTGTCAGCTTGATCTAGACTGCTAGGTTCCACTTATGAGAATACAAAAATTAAGGGAAACTGTGCCTAAATCCTCTGATGCTCCACAGAAGGACCACTGATGGCCAAGAGGGTATGTCCATCTCCATTTCTGTAGAAAATCCTGCTCAGTTGAGGTGCCTTATTTCTAGGTCTGTCTACTCCGAAGCTGACTGTGCCTCACATTTATCTCTTGGATGCATTTAGATATGAGTGAATTGCAAAGATCACCAAGGTTTATATGGGAAGCACGCTGAGAATCCAGAGCATCTGAGACCCACGTCACATCTCATCCTGAAAACATTCTTCTTCCTCGCCTGTTACTCAGAGGGACAAAACAGATCATTCCTGTAGAGGTCAGTGATTTTCAGAATGGTATTTCTTTTTTATTAAGAGCTGAATTAAAATACCACTGCAAAGATCCTGCACAACATTTGGTGGTTAAAATTCTTAACTAAGTATACGGAGGAAACATGCCCTTCTTTGTCAGCTAGAATGAGAAGTAGTTTTTAGTAGGTGACAAATTACATGAGCTGATCTAAGTAGCCCAGCAATGAGGAAGTGCTTGTTACAATAAGAGAACCTGATTATAAATCAGGAGAGTGTTTTCTGCCTGTCCCTCTTGGTACCATAATTTTGCTGCTGTCAGCCTTTCCTTCAAGAACTGAGCTCTGAGCTGCCCTAGAGAAAAGGGTTATGCCAATACTAATGAGAAGGGTAGGAATGTTTGGGACTAACTGGGGAATAATTCCTTTTTGTTTTGTTAGCTTGTGAAATAATGGCAATAAAGATAATGCTAATGAGGTACAAATCTTCCAGGCATTAGTCCTATTTGACCTTGGCTGATGAAAAGCTGACAAATCCTCTTGAAAACTGAGATATGGAGATGGCTGTGTGATAGTGTGAGATGGTGACCACACCAGTAGGTTAGCCAGAGTGGGTCACACACCAGGATGCAAATAAAACGTGTGAGACAGAGTGGTATGAAATCTAAACATATACTTTTTAAGGTTAGTTATATCTCATGCAGTATCAGAGACAGAAAACAAAAGCACTCAGACCAACCCAGCTGCACGTCACTGTAAAGCTCAAAATCCCACTGTTAAGGGGGATACAACATTCATTTCTGTTCTTCAGGATTCATGAACCACTTGGGACTAAATTAATTTCGGCTATCTAGGCACTTAAGTGGGAAGAACAGGGAGAACTTCACACAGAATCATAGAATACCAGGTTGGAAGGGACTTCAAAGATCATCTGGTCCAACCTTTCTTGGCAAAACCATGGTCTAGACAAGATGGCCCAGCACCCCGTCTGGCTGAATCTGCAAGTGTCCAATGTTGGGGAATCCACCACTTTCCTGGGGAGATTCTTCCGATGGCTGACTGTTCTCATTGTGAAAAATTTTCCTCTTGTGTCCAATCAGAATCTCCCCAGGAGTAACTTGTACCCATTACCTCTTGTCTTTTCCACGTGACTCCTTGTAAAAAGGGAGTCTGCATCTTTATAGACACCCTTTTAATATTGTAACGTGATGATAAGGTCTCCCCTAAGCCTTCTTTTCTCAAGGCTGACTAAACCCTGTTCTCTCAGCCTTTCCTCACATGGCAGGCTTTCCAGTCCTTTGATCACCTTTGTGGCCCTTCTCTGGACCCTCTTCAGCCTGTCCACACCTTTTTTGCATAGTGACAACCAAAACTGAACACAGTATTGCAGGTGTGGCCTGACAAGAGCTGAGTAGAGTGGGATAATGACTTCTTTATCTCTGCTGGTGATGCCCTTGTTGATGCCACCCAGCATCCTGTTGGCTTTCTTTGCTGCAGCAACACACTGTTCACTCATATGGAGCTTGTTGTGCACCAGGACACCCAGGTCCCCTTCCACAGAGCTGCTCCCCAGCCGGGTAGTTCCCAGCCTGTGCTGCGCTCCTGGATTATGTTCTGCCAGGTGCAAGACCTTATATTTGTCTTTTTTGAACTTCATAATGTTCCTGTTAGCCCACTCTCCCAGCCTATCCAGGTCTTCCTGCAGGGTGGCCCTCCCTTCCAAAGTGTCCACTTCCCCACCCCGTTTGGTATCATCAGGAAACTTCATCATGGGTACACGTGATCCCATCATCCAGATCACTTCTGAAGATATTAAACTGTTAAAGATAAAACTGGGCTCAATATCGATCCCTGGGGGACCCTACTTGTGACAGGCTGCCAGTTTGAAAAGGAGCTATTTACCACCACCTTCTGGGTGCGCCTGTCAGCCGGTTCCCCACCCACCGCACAGACCACTTGCCTAGACCGTAGCCCATCAGTTTCTCCAGGAGGAAGCTTTGGGAAACTGTACCAAAAGCCTTGCAGAAATTGAGGTAGGCAATGTCCACTGCTCGCCCCAAATCAGCTGAACAGGTTATTTCGTCACAGAAGGCAATCAGGTTTGTCAAGCCCTTGGTGAATCCATGCTGGCTTTTTCCAATCATATGCTTCATTTGACTTGTGATAGCCCACAGGAGGATTTTTTCCATAACTTTCCAGGGACTAAAGTAAGACTGCTGGGCCTATAATTTCTTTGATCCTCTTTTAAGGCCTTCTTGTTGATGGGGGTGACATTAGCCTTCCAGTCTTCTGGGATGTCCCCCAATCTCCATGACTTCTCAAGGATTATGGAGAGCAGCCTCACCATGACATCAGCCAGCTCTCTTAACACCCTTGGATGGATAATGTCAGGGCCCCTCAATCTGTAGGGGTCAAGCTCCTGTAATAGTTCACATACCAACTCTTCCTTCACTGATGGTGGGTCTATGTTTGCAAGATGTAAGACCGACAGTGCCAGCAGATGCATCAGCTTTTTGGATGGACTATCCCAGTGATAGCACTTACACTTTTGAGTAGCTTTTTTTTCCCCTAGTGTATATTTTTCATGAGCATATTCCTGTCAGTCTCAGAATGATATCTAAGCTGGGTTTGCTGTAGTTTAAGGGGGTGCTAAGAAAAGAGGAGGGTCAGATCAACAATGAAATTATTACACTTTGGCCTTTGGCATAAAGTAGCAGAACTGTGTCCTGCTAGAGCTATGGCAGTATTTTGATATCTTGGTCATGCCTCCTTTTTTCTCTTTATGATCTCTGTCTTTATGGCAAGGAAGAGAAGTAGAGTTGGAGTCATGCCAGTGATACTACATATTCTAATGATGCCTCCAAACACACGATGTTCTTTGGATCAGATAAAGTGGCTTCATAATTGCTTTTTCTGTTGCAGTTACAAACAGCCATCAAAAGCACAGAAAAATGCATTTTTCTGTCTTGTGATTTTTGGGCTATCTTGCTTTTGTTATCATTTTGGTTAGGCATGTAAGAACGGGTGCAAGGAGACATAAGTGAGCTTTGCCTGTGCTCCAGGTTGCTTAGGTAGGATGCAGAAACCATGTCCCTAAGGTGTCTTGTTAAAGATAGCTCTCTATAATTTCAGTTCAGCTCCTTACCCATGAGTGTATAAGCATTTCTGAACTCGGGCTGACTGAGACTGGCTATTTATAAAGACAGGCCAAAAAGTTCATGTTTATATGTATATTAGCTTTTTGTTTCTTTTCTGTGTAGAAATCCTTTATAGTATTTGAAGAAATAGAAAGGATGGATAATCCCTTGCCCTGTGTCCTAAAGATAGAGTTCCTGATTGAGCCTGACCTTATATATGATTGTCACAGTGTCCTGGTTTCAGCTGGGATAGAGTTAATTGTCTTCCTAGTAGCTGGTACAGCGCTGTGTTTTCAGTTCAGTATG
>JAVKLA010000005.1:21879505-21906742 GCA_034782735.1 Sagittarius serpentarius | reverse complement strand
GGAGTCCTGCCCCTGAGGAGGAAGGAGCGGCAGAGACAAAGTGTGATGAACTGACCGTAATCCCCATTCCCCGTCCCTCTGTGCCACTCAGGGGGAGTTGGTAAAGAATTCGGGAGTGAAGCTGTGCCCGGGAAGAAGTGGGGGTTGGGGGAAGGTGTTTTAAGATTTGGTTTTTATTTCTTATTACCCTACTCTGGTTTAATTGGAAACAAATTAAGTTCATTTTCCCCAAACTGAGTCTGTTTTGCCCGTGACGGTAATTGGTTAAGTGATCTCTCCCTGTCCTTATCTCGACCCACAAGCCTTTAATTATATTCTCTCTTTCCTGTTCAGTCAAGGAGGAGGAGTGATAGAGCGGCTTTGGTGGGCATCTGGCATCCAGCCAAGGTCAACCCACCACACCACTGAAAATTTAAGTAAGTGTAGTTCCAGACAAAATACGGGCTTTAGCCTATGATCAGAGCATACTTAATTTCTGCTTCTTTTCTTGGCAGAGAAAATTATCTAAGTAAAAGGGCAATTATGAGTGAAGAAAGCTAGAAATCAAGTGTTAGGAGAGCTAGCTAGTAAGTATGTCTTGGTCAAAACTTTTTTCCCATAAAGTCCTTACTATGGTTTTTAGCTCATTCTCTGATACCGCGAGGGCTTGCTATATCACCATTTAATAATATAAAATTGTAGAATAAGGAAGACAGAAATGCCAATTGACTTACAATTGTATATCAAGGGTAATGGTTTCAAGACGCCCTTCTATCCTATTTTTCCCTTACTAATTTTAGCCTCTGCTAAATCAGAAATTTCATTATGCATATTCTTTATCAGTGATTAATTTCATAAAAGGATATACTACAAAAGGATTTTAATCCTTTGTATACGGATCATCACATATCTTAGTGTTAAAAGGCAGAATTAGAGAAGTGAAGAGAATCTTCCAATTATTGCTTAATCATGACACAATTTGAAGAATGAATCTTGTGAGAGGAAATATTTTAAATCAATGTGACACTTGAAAATTGCTTTAAGTCACTTCATGCATTTTGATGTATGAAATTCTTCTTGAGGCACAACAGATGAAAAGAAATATTACTTTAAAAAAATTCAAGGAGCTTATTGTTTCATTAAATATTTACCAGCCATTCAAACTTTAGTGGATTTACTCTGAAACTGAACAAGAGACCTTAGGGTTTACATCTGTAAATCTTTGTGCTGGTGCCTACCAAAAGTGATTAAAGCCAAGGCAAGCCTTTGCCATGGTTGTAAGTTATTTAATAGATGAATTTAGAGTGCAAATGTTCTCCTGTAAGTTTTAATGGTTGAAATAATAAAACCAGACCTGTTAGATAAAAATTAATAACCAAATGCTTGAGCTGAACAGAAATTAGGCATGCACTGTATTTACATCATGACAAGAAATAATATGATAAGCACATCTATGGAATCTGTCACTGGCTCTTCAGGGTCACCTGCTTCTCCTTGGAAAAGAAAAAGAAGAACGAACTCAGGAAAGGAGAGAACTGTTTTGCCCGAGGAACAATTTTTCAGATGGGGCTATCCTGAACTGGTCAAATGTCTTAAATTTTTGGTTAGAATATACTTTTCAATTGTAGTCGAAGATACCACATTTGCTTGCTTTAAAAGATCCTTGCACCTAATTTTTTTTTTCTTATCTAGAGGCGCCAAGGACTAAAATCACCTTCCAGATAAACAGCAAATGACGTTTGGGCTGAAAATACCCTTCCCATATACTATTAGTCATAGTATGTGCATAATATTGCATACATTATAAATGCACACAGGCACACACTTGTGGGATCATGGGACTGTTTCTATGCTGTTAGGAGCTATGTAATTTGATTAACTGCAGAAAATCAACTGGATCATATTAGGGTCTAACTCAGGATTTTTCCATACGTCTGTCAATTGCAGGAATGCTGATTTTATTTTAATAAGTGTGTTTTTATGTAGGTTCTGTTCTTTTCTTCATTTTCATTATTGCTGTTTGGGCTCAAACTCTGGAATTCATATGCCATGGAAAAGTCACACTGCTTTACTCACAAACCATAATAAAAGTCCCATAGTAGGCCATAACATACCCTATTCTGTCAGTTTTCTCTCTTCCATCTTCATCTGCTTTGTCGCTCTTGCTAGGCACTTTAATATAAACCACTTCAATGTGGAGTATATATAAATATTTAAGATGATCTCTAGTTATATAAGCATTTCTTGTTTCAATTGTTGGAGATTTTTTTGATATCAACTTGAGGTAACTGTTCTTTATTGAAAAATAACTTCATTTTTCATGAAACCTGACATGATGAGGAGTGAACAGACCTGACCAGAAAATAACTTTTTTTTGTTATGAAAAGTTTAGAGGTTTATAAATTTCTTAGATACTTTTCTTTAGTCTTTTTCAGAGATTTGCAGTCTCATCCAAAGGAATTTTGGAGATGAAATGGTCTATTTTTCTGAAAAAGTTTCATTGGAACCTTTCAGGACAACTTTAGAAACAATATTGTTTAAAAAATTAGTGGGAAGTTAGTGCTGCTTTTTGAGAAATACAATGCTAGGATAATGAGAGAGTACTCGGTTCTGCCAGAGGGGAAAAGTGCAGTCATTACACCAGCACTACTAGCCTTGTGGTGTTGGGGAAACATATTCCTGGAGATGTTCTCTGCAGATGTCTGTATCACCCCCATCAGCCACGCAAAACCAGTCAGATTAAAAATTGATGATAGATGGGAGGGAGAGCAGGAGTGCATGACATAGCAGTAACGAATCTCAGGGAACAAAAGTGCACAGCAGGTATTAGAGTCCTCCGTAATCCCTCTACCCGCCTTTGAGTGTGAGACAGGCAGGGATCTGCCACATGTCCCCATGATATTATAGTGAAAAACAGGTAGCTTTTGAGTGACTTGTCTAAAGGCTGACTTGCCTTCACTATCACATCACATCCAGATGCAGAAGCGATCTTGGTCCAGATCTGATTCTTTACGAACTCCACAACGCAGGCAGTGGCTCCTGTCTCAGGGACACACATGGGGAATGTGCGTTCACTATTCTAGTGTCTGTTCTGAAACACCCACAAGCCCTTCAGCTCTTCAGATAAAGCTAAAGTGTCAGATGCACTGAGTACAGCATAATTTTTTTGAGCCTGTACTTCCAAGTGGTTTGTCCAGTAGGAATGCTGCTCTGCTCTCATGTACTGTGGCTGGGATTCCTCTGTCCCTGTCTTGTCTTCCAAAAATTGGACCTGCTGTCACCAGCTCATCTTTATAGTTAGAAAAGAACAACTCACCCAATTTTTACATGGGGTGATTCACCTTACCTTAAGACACGTATCTAAAATATATGGACTGAGTCACCTTTTGAAGACAACTTTTTCTTTTTTTTTTTTTTTTTAATAATGATAGTCTGGGGAAACAAACTCAGTTCTAAACATCTTGCATTTTGTCATGTGAGCTGGCTCAAAGTGATTCCCATCCTTTAGCTGGGATGGCTGGTGCCTGTCCTTGGCTCTTGTCCGCAGAGCACGCTGTGACTTACTTTTACTGGCTGGTAAACAAGAACAACAGTGGACTCAACCAGTTAAGAGAGAGGAGCTTCCTAAGCTGTCCTTCATTACAAGGGCCGATACAGTTTTTGTCTGGTGAGCTTTTGCCCTGTTTACTCTTGTCCTGCCTTCAGTCAAAAGTGATCATCACTGAAATCCCGTCGAGGTTCAAAAGTCCAGCGCTGCGGAGGCAGAGGATGACCTGGACACGATGCCTTCCAGCAAAGCCTCGTGCTCCAGGAAATATTTCTGCATTACCGTGAGAGGTTCTCTTTTTTCTTAGTAAAGGGTGGTAACGATGGCAGCATACTGGGGGCAGCAGGGCTGCCTTTAGTGTCCGCAATGCACCTCCTTTTATCGGCAGCATTCAGCCCTTTCACCTCGGCTGACTCCCCGCTGCGCGGCTCCGCGGGCGCCCCATCGCCAGCCGCGGGCCAGGCAACACGAGCTCCGGTGGGCTGAGCAGTGCGACGGAGAAGCGCAGTTATCATAATGGTGTTCCTAAGTTTTCGTTTCACAGCTGCTCTAGGAAGCAGTTCATGGCAGTGCAAATATTGTGATAACAGTTCTGTCCAAGCTGATGAAAATGTTTGATAAATTAGGTGAATTACAGGCTAGTCTTTATCAGCTTACATAATAAGACATGGGGATTTTTACTTTTCCATCTCATTTCGACTCATTTTTCGTCGTACACCCTGTGATTTTATTTCAATAGTCTGCTTAAAATTTCTGGTTGGCTTTTCACTCTTGGTTCATATTAGTCTTCTGAATTGTAGCGTGCAAGCTGTGGTGACGGGGACTTTCTTTTGGGGCAGGTTTGGAACTGTAATCACATTTTCACCTCATCACGTCTTCATATTCTCACTTTTGCAGTGTGCTGGCCCCTGGCAGTTGATTCATCATGCGTCCCTAAGCACAAACATGGACTGGGACATGGAAAGCAATAATAGAGTAGAATAAATCATATTACAGCCTCATGTCTGGGGGAAAAAGATCAGAGAAGGCATGCCAGCTGTGACTGTAAATGTATTGTATGGCTTCTGGTTTGTCAGCTCAATGGTGTAGTTGTGAATTTATGGAGTCTAAGTTTTGAAAAATGCAATGCTAGCTACTTTGGTCAGAATCAATACCAGTCAACAGAATGAACCAGATTTAACTGGTCAAATACTCCAGCAAATCATTTAATGTCTGAACTCAGTGAAATACTGTATACGTTGCTCACACTAAACCAATAATTAACGATCTAAACCGAAATATTAAGCATGTGCCCGTTGCACAGGCACATGCTAAATATTTTTCTAGCTAGTACGGGAAAGAATATGCTATTAAAAATTGAATGAAGCCAATAAATGAGCGGGAAGTTCTACTGCAGTTATTTATTTAAGCATTCATTTGTTTGTTTGTTTGTTTGTTTTTTCCCAACACAATTAGGTGCCTAATTGCATGAGAAGACCTGCTGGATTTCCATGTATGAATAATAGTGATTTATTGAAGAATGCACTTACTCTAATAATTTGTGATACATCTGGAAATTTCACATGAAAGATTGTATTTCCAAATCATCTTAAAATAGTTCACAATTAAAAAAAAAAAATCCTTCTTTTGAAAATTGCCACCCCTCAGTGTGTAAGTGTCATAAATGGAATTTAGTACTAGAGATAATGTAATTGTAGATAGTATGGTTAACAAATTGCTAGTATGTTATCTATGTGTTTAATGCTGTATCTGTCTGATATGGTACAAATAAATTCAGTGCAGTCTTTACATGCAATATTTTTCTTACAAAAAATAATTCATACTATGTTTCAGTACCAAAATACATACAAAAAGCTGCAAGGTTTTTTTTGTTTGTTTTTGTTGTTTTTTTTTTAAAATCTATATTCTTATATCATAGATGTGCATTTGCTTTGCTTTGGAAGCTTAAAAAGCAAAGGACTACCTCTCCTCTCTGCACACAAACATGTATTTCATGAAAGTTTGACAGCACACTATAATACCTAAATTAGAAAGAACACATGCTACGCAAAAAAAATGTTAATATACTTTTTTGAGATGATAATGTTTTCTTTTCAAGTAATTAAACAGAACCAAAGGCTAGAATTAGGCAGAATTGAGAGTAGCCCTGTTAGGAATATTTAGCCCTTCTTTTCAACTGTAGATTTGTGGATTTTTTTAGTTAGTGATTTCTTTACTAATTTGATTGTCCAGAAGTCCTTATGTAGCAAATGGAGAGCGCAACTGTGAATACGATATGCTAAGACGTACATGAAAGACATGGGCATACTGGAGAGAGTCCAGTGAAAGGCCACAAAGTTGATTAAGTTGGAGCCTCTGGCACAGGCGGAGGGGCTGAGAGAGCTGGAGCTGTTCAGCCTGGAGGAAACAAGGCTCAGGAGGATCTTATCAATGTGTGTAAGTATCCGATGATGGGCAGGGAAGACAGAGCCAGGTTCTTTTCAGAGGTTCCCAATGACAGGACCAAAGGCAAAGGACTTGAACAGAAACACAGGAGGCTCCATCTGAACATCAGGAAACATTTTTTAACTATCAGGGTGATCGAGCACTGGCACAGGTTGCCCAGAGAGGCTGTGGAGTCTCCATCCTTGGAGATATTCAAAAGCATCTGGACATGGTCTTGGGCAACTGGCTCTGGCTGACTTTACTGTGAGCAGGGGAGTGGTCTTGATGATCTGCAGAGGTCTTTGCCAACTTCAGACTCTCTCTCATCTTGTGATTTGTCCAGCTTTTCCACTTCTCATTTTCTTCCAAGAGTGCTGGCATAACACTCTTAATTTTTCTATCCTTCCTTTATTATTTCTTTACATGATTAGTTGCACTATGTAACCTAGGGTCTTCTGATGTCTCTTTCAGTCACTCTGTACAATGTGAAAGAGAATGGTGCTTTTTGTCTTCTGGGTGCTTTTTATAATTTGTTAATCTCGGTCATTTTTGCACTTCAAAATGGATTTTATGTTATTTTTCCCAAACAAAGCTGATATGGAACAGATGCCAGAAGCTACAGGCTAGGGTATTATATAATGTCTTTGATTTTGGGAAATCCAGAACAAGTGCTTTGCGTTTCCTGAGTGAAACGTAAATCCTGTTTATCCTGTTACCCTTGAAAATATTTACATTTTGCCTTGGAAGAGTTAGCGATTTGTATTGTTTCAGTATTTTGGCATACTGACTCTGAAAATGTCACGTGTAGATTTTGATAATCATTACAAATAATTCAGCTGTTTCTGCTCTGAGCAACAACAGTGTCATCTAGTATATTTTAGAAGCAAAAATCTCTAACCAGTAACTTGACAAACTTAACAAACTTCACCATATACCAGAGTCTTTATCAAAGGTTTTTGAATTTTAGTAAGACAGCAGTTGGTAAAGTCACTTTCTCCTTTCACTTCAAACACAAATGCTCCTGATTGCACCCCTTCCCTCTTTCACACCAGAAATGATGTTAGCCATTCCTTTGGTTTATTTTTACCTTTAAAAAATTCTGTATTTTTAAAAAATATTTTCTTCTTACAGTTTAAGATGAAGATTTTTGTTGTTCAGAGTTTTTTAAAAATTGTTTTCAGAATTTAATTATTTATTTGAACAAGAAATTTTGACATTTATAGTATCTTCATGTAAATTCTTTGTGGCAAAATACAGAAATGTAGAAAGAAACGGCAACGAACAAAACCACTTGATGCTGTCTTTCCCAAGAGAGGTTAAAGCTTTCAAAAAAGAAGAGGAGGAACTACCAGGTACAAGCTTTCCTTTGGGCCTCCTAAGTATCTACTCCTGGCCATGGTCAGAAGGCCACGGAGATAAACTTTTCTAGAGAAGACAGCAGCTCTTTTGTGTAAACTGTTTGTTTCCTCAAAAAAAACCCCAAACCACAGTTGCTTTTACAATCCTTCGTGACCCCAGCTAGCTTCTGAACTACCTGAAACCTCTGGGATTGGAGATGAGGGAAATGAAGACTCTAAAGCTCTGACAAAAGTCTTTCTTTCAGAAAATGAAAATTTAGTGGAGTAAAATTGTACTTGCAAATGGTACACAGGTAGGTATGAGAGTATTCCGTTTTAATAAACAGGTGCTGGAAATACGTGTATTTGCATCGCCTCCCTTAGAATCCACCAGGTGTGGATTATGCTCCATTTATTCTCTCCTCCTCTCAGTCCCCCAGCCCATCTCTCCAAATTGCCTGTGCTGCCTCTCACAGGGCCACTGGTGCAGGGAGCAGCGACAACAGTGAGGCCCAGGAGGCTCCCAGCCTCACATTGCTAGCAGGAATGATAAAGTTCTTTCACTGGATGGGTCAGGACCTCTGCTTTGCAGTTAGCCTCTTCCGAACTAGGTACCTGAAGAGGGATCCCTAACGTCAGGCAGCGTAAAAGTCACCCAGAGCAACCAACGATCCATGCATGTGGCACAAGAGAATATGCCATTTTGGTTAAACAGTAAGCCTGGTCCTTAACAATACGTTCAAAGACACGAAAAATGAAGGAACCTGTAATGGCAACAAGGTAGGAAAAGGGATACAGCAGGAAAAAAGTCTTCAGTGGCGGGGAGGGGGGTGTGTCTGGGACGGGAGGGATGACCAAAGTGGCAGGAGATAGCAGGGAAGCCATGTTGGCGTTTCCCTTGTTCTGTTGCTGGGAGGAGGGAGAGGGATGCCGGGGCTGAGAAATGCATCTAGGTTAACTGTGCACAGTTTGTATCAGCCTCCGTTTTCTTTAGGATCCCTTCCTTGTTTTGTTCGTTTCTCATCTGTGAAAATTTGGAAAGGAAGGTAAAGCAAAATGTTCTTCACAGCGGGTGTGCTTCAAGTTTCAGGCTGGAACTTGAGTAATGTTCATGATAAAATATACAACATCCTACTGGGAGATTTAGTCTTAGACTTTGCAACATTTATTTAAATTTTGTGATAAGCTTCTATTGCAAAATTGACTGATCCCTCTGTTTGAACACATTAGCTCAGAAACCAGAATGCCTCCTCTATGATTTCACAATCTATATGCAAAAAGAGCATGAATGGAGGTTATAAATACCCATTTGGTTTCCTGGATGGTGAAACGTTCCTTCAGGCTCTGCTGGTTTAATCAATGGATAAAATAGATTACATTTGTGTATGGTGGTGATAGCCTGACTAATGCATTGACTTCAGTCGGAAAGAAGCATATATATGCAGAAAAAGAAATACCCAGCAATACTTAGAGAAGGAACAGTTAATCCACCCACATTAAAAACATAGCAGTGTGATTTTGAAAGAGTGCTTTGAAATTGCCATGCAAATTTTCTGCATGTTACTTAATGTGCAACAAAAAATAACTTAGTCATGTTTTAAGTAGTAATACATAAAGCATATTGATAATAATGGCTTGCTCAAGTATTGAAAGTATTGTTTGAAAGGGTTTGCTCCCTCTTCGTAAATTCCTTAGACATGTCTGGATAGAGAAACTTGTATTCTTTTATTATTTATCATCTGCTGATGGAGCATGATGGGTTTTTCTGATTAACTTGTCAAGTGATTAGCCAAAAACCTGCATTATTTGTAGTTGCTCCAGTTATGGAGATAAATTAATAATAGAGTTATTTCTGTTTTGGGAAATAGAGCCAAAATATTTTTTTTTTTGAGCCTGGTTCAGGTGCCTTTGAAACTGATGCTGTTTTCGTTAGGATTCAAGCCAATAATGTTACGTTTTTCAGCCAGTCCAGAACTGGTTTCATAATGGAAATTACAGTATTTTGATTTCAAAAGGGCCACGTGGTATGGTCAGTCTGCTGCTCAGGCTTCAGCCAAGGCGACGATCCTCTTCCCCGCTTGGAAATGGGCAACGTTTCTCACCAATGGAGAATCACAGCCTCTTTGAAGCTCCCTGAGGTTGGCATACAGTCTTGTGCTAGCTGAAGAAAAGCATAGTATGATGTTGCATTTGGAGTAAGAGTAGCTCCGCTGCTCTGGTAAACAGGATGAAAAACTTCTTAGGCCTTTCTGCCTGTCCCCTCCACTAGGTTCTCCCTTGAATATACACATACGTAGAGAGACATTAATGCACCCGTGTGCTCATGCTTGGTCAGTGAGGCTAAGCCACCTGGCATTGCTGGGGGCTGCAGCAGTAAGGGGAAGGCTTGGCTTTGTGTTAGCAGCTGGGCACGGGTGTCCACTGTAGGAGAACAGCAATCAAAGATCCCTCTTGTTACAAGCAGTAAAAACTCAGTTTAAATACCTTCAAATAGCTCTGACCTCTTTGCTAATGTTTGCAGAACTGTAACGAACAGCAAGAATAGTGCAAAGGTGTTGGCTTTTGCTGGAGATTTTGGCCATGCGTGTGGTGAGAGAGAGAGATTAGGGCAGGGAGATCCCAAGGGATGCAGACAGGCTCAGAGCGGAAGAGATCCCTCTGCAAAGATGTCAGCACTTGGTCAGTCCACTCTTCTGAACTGCAAGCCAGAATATTCTGGGAGGATGGGAGTGTTCAAAAGTCTTCAAAGTAATGCTTGGAACTTGGTTCAGTTTCACTCTGAACTAAAATATTGCTTTGAATGATATGATAAGCCTAAGTCTACTTCATATCCTCATTTTGTTTTTCCAGACAACATACAAATTTCATTTTTTATGAAAATGGGAAAAACAGGAGCCCGTGTCTCTGCTCAGTTTCAAGTCTCTTGTGTTATTATTCTATGACAGCACGTATTTCTCGGCAGGCTTTTTTCTTAGGGGTCTGCATTACTAACCTATGCCTCGTGCTTCTTTGCAGAGTATTTTCCTTTATTTTATTATTTTTTTTTTTAGTAAACTTCTTCCAAAGCCACTAGCACATTCAGAAAACAAAATCCAATGGAAAGCCTTCTCTCCTCATGGTCCTTTTTTTCTGAGAAACAAAATACCTTGGTTGAAAGCTTCTATATTCTCGTAAACCAGCCTTTTATTTTACAGGCATGACAAAGTTAGGTTAGGATATTACATACATAATCCACAGGTATTACAGCTCCGTCAGATTTGTCACATAATATATAGAGAGTTCTACACTCGAAAGAGGTGTCACAGGTGTCCATGTATTAGACTTTGTGTATGAGACTCATGGGATATATGATGCGTGAAATTTTGAGTTCCTGCTCTTTGAGAAAGGGAAAAATTCTGCCCCACGCCACCATGTGGAAATGTTTATACTTTTTTAATGGAATCATTCTGTTTGACATTAAACTGTAATGCTGTGGGAATAGTTCAGGCCTCCTGTGAGCTGGATCTACAGTCTCCATCTCCTGTGGTGCTTCCATGAAACACCACACAGTGTGTGCAGGGAGACTGCAGTACAACACTGCGTAATGTGTGTTTTCATCAGGCTCACTGATGGGCGAGAATGGGGACCTGATGTGCGTGAATACCGAGAGACGTCATGGTACCATAACCAGTTTAATATCGCATTGAAGTAAAATGGTTCAGTTAAACTAATGAACATGTTTTTATACATGTGCCAATAGAATTTTAGAATAATGCAATTTTTCTTAAGAACTTTGCAAATTAATTTTTATTAGAAGAATAATTACCATGAAAAAGGTAACATTCTTCTGTCTGATTTCAAAACCAAATTCTGAAGTTAGGTCACAGCATAATTCATGGTCAGCAATGCATACAAACAAAGACGGTTTTGTTGCTTTTGGGGGTCTTTTAAGCTTACCACCACTGCGGAATTGATCTGGTGAGTTGATTGAAGGTCAGGTTAAACAATTAGGGTAGCTACTAAATTTAAGAGGACATATGGGTAAACCGAGAGACAAGTGTAGAAAAGGGTAGAAAAATGATCAGAGGATTATGCTGGAAAACTAATATAGCTAATCTGTTAACAGGGATCTTGGGCAATTTATGAGCTCTATTATTATTGAGAATGTTTTCTGAACTTTTGTTTTAGATAGCAAGCTCCATTTTGGGTATTTGGTTGGTTCCTATGCCTTTATACTGAGGTAGAATATAAAAGAAATGAAAGGAGAAATTTTTGCCTCTTGCACACTGATGGCAAGAAAGGATGATTAAAATTTGGTAATTATTCATTCAAATGGAATAATGAAAGATGGCTATAACCAGAATAGCTTATGAAAAGGGAGATGACTTTTCCCACCCCACGCCCAAGCTCTGTAATTTTGGTTTGGTTTTAGGGGCAGGGAACTCAAGCAGTTGATAAAGCTGACCAGAGAGGCATCTCCAAAAGCAACGCAAAGGAAAGACTCAGAGCAAAAGAAGAAGCTGCGACAAGGAAGAGGAGAGGAGGGACTTCGTTTGGTGGCAATGTGGAACCAGCACAAAACATAACAGGTTTTTTTCTTTAATGCTGTTGCTTACTTCTAGGGCCACCCAAGGAAAACTAAATCATATCCATGTTCTCTGGCTTCTTTCTCCGTCCAGACGTAACTCGAGGGAGCTGATCTAACTTTGAAACTCAGTAAAGTCTCTTAGATATCTTTTACCAAACCAGAGCACTATACACATGAGCTTTTGTCTTTCAACTTACCACTAGGGTACTTTCTTTGCGCTAGTGGTTTTGAAAGAGCTTTGGTATATCTGGTTTTTTTTTAAAGAATTTGAGTGCAATACTGCAACAAGTAGTAAGCCAAAGTAAAGGAGCACTGCAACAAGCAGCTCCCTCCCGAGCAGAGTGCTCCTCATGCGGTTTGCATTCTCTTTGTTTCCCCCAAAATTGCCAAGGGAAATGAAGAGGGCAGTGGTTTCTCAGCCCTTTTTGAATAAAACTTTTTCTTCCAGTCTATGAAATTGGGGCCCTGCTGGTGCAATCAGCGCATGCTCAAGAACTAATCCTAGCCCTCTGAAAAGCCTGGGAGTGCAAACAGCAGATATCTCAGGCTGAGCAGGCACAGCACAGCTCGGACTGGTTTCAGGATGGGTTGCTGTAAACAGTACCAGGAGCCTGTGTGTGCGTTTGTGTGCTTGCAAGGCTGAAACAGACAAAAATCCTTTCAGTTCTACTAATCACTTTCTGATTTATGGTAAGCTTAGAGTTCCATGAACACACTTCCATGCTATATGAGAGCTAGGATTTCGTCTGGGAGGAGGGAGAACATCAGGAAAATAATAAAAGAAATGGAACTTCTACTGGGAAATGGTGCTCTGATTGTAATAACAGAGAGCATGTTGACTGTCCTCATTTTAACCTTCTCCTTCTGCCACCCTCCTTCTCAAATCTTTTCAGGTAGACCTTTCCCAATGTCTTCAGCTCTGCCTCTTGTGATTTTGCTCTTAATTTACTTTGTTAAATTACCGCTGTTCCTACTCAACAACATCCTCTACCCGTGACTCTCCTTTTTTGGTTCTTCACACCTGTTGCTACAATACCTTCCTTTGGGGGATCTTCTCTGATACGAAAAGCTTCTTAACTCCTGTAGTATGAAAATTTCTCCTTCTCTTCTCCGTGTGAAACCCAGCTCCTTCTCAGAACATTTTTATTACTTTGATCCTCTCATTGATGGTACACATTCCCATCCAGAATTGCTCGTATACTATGCTTTCCTGATTAAATTACAAGCTCGTTAGGATTGGCAGGTTATTTGGTTATGCATTATATAAAATACCACATGTATCTAATATTTGATTTGAATTTCACCCTCATTTTCTCATCACAATTTGGCTAGCTGTGCCTGCTCTATCTGATTTACTAATAACTGTTATTGCCACAATACAGAGTTACCAGAATAAAAGCACCTTTCTGTAGAGACAGATGTGATGTTTTGGAGGAATTATCATCTGTCTGTAAGACCTCAGATGAACCTTTGCTTTGCACAGGGGGAAACCTCAACTGTTCTAATCCTTACAAGTCAATTATCATCTAAACTGCTCATTTCCTGCTGCAATTCAAGATTCATAAAATCTGAATGGGATATGCATTTTTAATGTTATGGCAGGAACCATAAATATTGTTGGCCTTGTTTGCCAGAATCCTAATACAATAATGACTATAAAGCTGCAGGAAGGAAAGATATCTAAGATGCACTGATTCAGTTTCATAACCCAATAATTCTGACAACCTTTTCAAATGATTAAATAGGCTTGGAGAAATCCAGGCCCTGAAGTATTATCTCCATTTGTGAAACCCTAAATGTTTTGTTGTTTTGTTTTGGTTTTTTTTTTCCTTTTTTCTTTTAAATAATGCAGGAGCAGGTGCTGGCATTTCAGTTCAACTAATTAGCTTCTAATTTACTGTAAACATCTTAGAATTCCATGAACACGTCTCAGCGGTATCTGAGAGGAAACAATCTACTGGTTCGATAAATCTTTCCTGAAATACCACTGAGAATTGACTACATGAAGTGTATGGTCTTACTGAATATAGCTGACTCTTTCAGAATACACTGAAAAGCAAGATAAGGATTCCAGGCTTTCCTTGATATTATTATTATGTGTGTAGAGATATGCTCTGTAGGAACTTGGTGTTAATGACACCATTGTTTTAATTTAAAAGCTATGCAATATTGCCTTATATTTCAACATAGTGCTGGAATTCTTCCAGCCATAAAATGTGTTTGTAGTGATATTGCCACAGGAATTTTCAACAATGCTTTGCAGTATTTTTACATGCATATGATTTGTGTATCTAATTTGATGATCAAAATGTAGAAGTAAGTATTGCAATATTTCTCTTATTTCTAGGTTGTTGCCTTCATAAAGTGGTTGCATTTAATATGAGGAAATTTAGCTGTAACCGTTCATTAAAATAAACCAGGAAATCTATCTAAATAGGTCAGTTTTTAAATTGTTTATGAACTTGTTAAACATATCAACTTTAATTTTGACTTTTTTCAAGATAACTGAAACTGTAAACAATACTGAGTTGAATTTCCGGATTAGTACTTTTTAGTCACATGTTGATTATAGTAAAACATCGTAAAACAACACTGTCTGCTTCTTTTTTTTTCTTCATTAATTATTAATTCTCTTTAAATTAAGATAAAAGACACTTTACAAGATACGGAGGGGTACTAAAAGATACATGCTTATTTTTTCCGACTTCATCTTTGCAAACCAGAGACAGTTGTCTTAGTACAGATGGTAGGATTTACATTTCACCATTTGGCTGGAGCCCTAACTTACCTCTCAGCACGTCAGCAGATCCCTTAGGAATGCGCGGGAGCAACTTTGCTGAACCAGCACTGGTGACGCTGAAATCCCTCTTCGGATTGCGCTAGTAAGTGTAGTATTGCTACAGTTACAAACCTATTGGCACCACTGCCAGCGTATGCACCTTCCCTTTTCATCAGCATCATTTGTGTCGGTATAACTTTTGTGGCATTATGCAGTGAACTGAACAAGGAACTGGCTGAGGCTAAAAACTTTTTTTTCTGTTGCAGAACTATTTTTGTCCTAGGGTTGTTCACTGATATTTCTCATGTTCTGGAACCAGAAACAATTTTCCCAGGGCACTGGAGAGGGTGATGATGAGGCAGGAATGAGCTGCTTAAAGCTCCAGTGTCACCAGAGGAAGTATATTTATAACTGTACTTTCAGAGACAAAAAAAGTAGACAGGCAGAGTCCTGCTGAAAACTTGACAGGGCCTATTAATACTGGAGTTTACTAGGATTTAGGTTAGCTATTGCTTCTTGAACCTCAAAGATACTAATTTTTCATCATATTTGAGGAATTCACTCTTGTAAGAATGGTGTTTTTCTGATATGCAATTTCCTTAACTTTTCATGGAATATTATGTGAGAAAAAGTGAATGTTGATAGAAGTGTCTGTTTAGTGTCTGTTTTTATCTACCCATAAATGTTTCATGGTTTGGATTCTTAATGAGTATAGGAAATTTAAAAGTACTTACCATAGATTGTGTGAGTGGCTAAAAAGTTGATACTAGCTGGAAAGAAAAAATGAATAGAAAACTGTGAGGCAAATAGTATTAATTCCTTTGTTTTTATGCAGGTTCTTTCATCTCTGCTTTCGTGTGATATCTGATTCCTTTAAATGAACTGTATTTTGCTAAGTAGGGGAAAATGAGCGTTATCATTAGAGTAAAGTGTGTTGAGAAAAATAAACCAACTGAGGGGTTAGGATCTGTTTGGAAGAGGGCTGAGGAAAAGATCATTTAAAATACACTTATGTTTATGTGCAGGAGAAAAATGTTAATTGAAACTGATATTGATATACATAGGAGCAAAACAAATTGTTCTGGAGTGGGAAATTATGTAATTGCTACCCTTAAGTTACGGGGCTTGACACACACACACTGACAAAGCCCTCCAGCTGTTTCAGTTGCCCTGGAAGAGGAGCTGCTGCCCAGCACGGTGCCCACAGCCTTGTGCCAGCAAAGGAAGCTTCAGCCCTCTGGCTGAAAAGCTTTTTCTCATGGGATAGCTTGTGTTCTTGTTTCAAGGTTTTCTTGGCAGATAATCCCTCTTATACCCTAACATAAATTAGTTTAACTGTATTTAACTAAGTTTAATTGTATTAAACTAAGAGTGATATGTGTTCTCGGTGCATGTTCCAGGGTAAAGGAGGAGCCTCTGTCTTGCTTCACAAGGCTTAAACTTCCTCCCTGCTGATAACTGTTAAAAGAACCAGAAAACAACATTCCCCCCCCGCCCCAGCTTAATTATGTAGATGCAACTGTTTACGAGAGAGGATTTTTTTTTTTCCCCACAGTTATGATATTTTAGAGATTTTCTTTTTAATATCCTGCCAAATTCCCTGAACTGTTTCCAAACTGAGCTGAACTGTCATCCAAATAGCCTCAGGAAAGTTTATGGATACATATCTTTATACTAAAAAATGCAAGCCTTTGTATTTGAGAGGAAGCAGGATTTTGTTTCCATGCATAAAGGACCAGACCAGGGGGTCAGAAGTTGCAGCTCTTCTTCCTAGGATTACCATGGATGCTAGGGAAATAATGATGTTTTTTGTAAAATCTGAGTCAGAGCGCGTGCCACAATTAGTCTGTGTAATATTGGACAAGTTGCTGGACGACCTCTGCCTTTCTGTCTGTGAACCTGGGACAAATAAACCCCCTTTTAGGGCTAATAACAAGCTATTCATTAGTGTTTATAGAGCTACTTCTGGTTCTCATAAGGAAGATTTTATAGATATGAAATGATACTGGGATTCTCCTAATGACCCTTTTTGCTTCTCATACCCAATTTTCTTCTTTTTATAGCCAGGAAATGGTGGATTCTGGAGTGTGATAGACAAGTTATAACTTTATGGAGAAAACAGGGGGCCTGAGATCAGGCAAGTCAATTCTTATATGCACCTCAGTAAAGCTGCGCTGGAAAAAGAGGTTACTTGCATCTTTGCAGCACTGAGATCTAACATAGCCATTTAGCAGAATGTTGATGGATTGATTTGGTGCCTGACACTTAACTTTTGTATCTGACTGTGGTGGTTTTTGTGTGGTGCTGGTTGTCATTCTCTCCACATGACTAGCTTTTGGCTACATGTACCTCTGTTATTAAGTCCTCAAGTTATGGCTTGATGGCAGTGGACAGAACAATTCCTTAGCAGAAAATTCTTAGCAAGTGCACAAGTGACTGCTCAGTGAAGCACTGTAATTAAAGAAGTGATGGAATACAGTCTACTAAATTACTTCAGTCTCTCAAGGTGGTAAGGCAAATGCCAGTGCAGAGTAATAATCTAAGCAGTAAACTCATAAAATACCCATTCTTTGCTCTGACATGGACCATTTAAATCTCTTTTTCTCCTAATTCAGTAGCTGGAGAAGATCCCATAAATAATTAGGGTAAACATAAAAATGTTTCTTTAATATAAAACTATTGGAGCCTTTTACAGAAAGCAGCAATTGATAGTTGTTCATGAAGTACTCAGTACTGCATTCCTAATGATGATGATTACTAGCAATGGGATACAGTGTTAACCCTAACACATTAGTTTTTGTGGTATGAATGTAGGAGGCGTGTGTGTTCAAATATTAAAAGATTTCTATGACAATGGGGTCAGTGTTTTTTGTTGGTTTTGTGTTTTGGTTTTTTTTATTTTCAAACACATTATTTTCCTGAAAGTATCCAGATATATGCTATCATTTCATTTGTCATTCACAGAACTGTAACTTTATTACTTTTTTTTAATAATGATGTATTTTTTTATATGAGGGCACATTGGAGGAATAAATTGAAGCTTTTAGGCTTAGTTTTCATGCCAGTTTGTTCAATCACTGTCCATACTCATTTCTGATATGTTCAATATAGCAGAAGGTAATAAGCACAGAGTGGCTAAAGTGATTGGATCAGAATCTCTGCCATTCATAAGTACGAACACGTACTGAAGATTTTTAATCTGTTTTAAATTGATGGTAAGTGTTGAGGAGAAAAGAGGAAATGGTACTTCTCCCTGAGGACATCCATTTGGTGTTCCATATGTTTCTCTATATTTGAACTTCTGGGCATTGCATTTTCATCTTTTAATACCATCTGAAGATAAAGCTTTTAGCACTTTTTCCATATTATTAAGGAGTCTGGTATTCGCTTGGGTGACAGGTAGGTTTGAAAGCAGAAGCTATTATTTCATGAACTGATGAACGCCTGGCTCGCCTTGATTTTTTGAAAGCTCCTGGAATTGCGGCAAGGTTTCATCTGTCCCAAATTTAGTTGTATAAAAATCACTCATCTGACTTGTATCCTAGGCTGCCCTCACAGTAAAAGCTACACGCCTTCCAAAAGGTGAGTCACATTATTTTAAGACTAGAGGTGGAATTAATCTATTCAGATGATCCTGTAAGTGTCCATAGAGAGAGACAGGCAGTTTTAGGGCAAGTCATCTCTCTTAAAGTAGGCATCTAAAACAGATCAAATGAATCCACATTAGGAGAGAACTGTGCCCTAGCACAAGAAAAAAAGACTCTTTCTTGGCATTGACTGTCTGGGAGCTTATATGATTAGCTTAGATTAGAAATCTAGCTTTGAGATACATTAAGTTGATTGATATTTGCAACACAGACTGGCTATAAACAACCAGCTCTGCATAATGTGTTAACTAGTTGGCATAAAAAATGTAAGTCCATAGAATTCAAAAGGACTCTCTGAATTTACAACAGTGCCAACTCTTTCATTGGCATAAATCAATGCAAATTCATAGAACTGAAAATGACCGTGCTGGTTTATAACTGCTAAGAGGTTGACTTAGTAAGTGTATTGCAAATTTTGCTTAAAATATTTAAGAGAAGCTTAGAATATGCTTGCTATGTCATCTAACCAACCATCCTCTAACATAATTATCTGAATTCCGAAAATTTTGAGCTGTATCTCCCATATCATCAAATAATCCTTGAAATGTGTAAATGAATACTGATTTGATTAACTTTACATTCAGGTATAAAATACCCCATAGATGGATACTCAGATTCAGGAGTTCTGGAATTAGCACAGATCTCTACTTTCTCTCTGTTATTGAAACCTGCAGGATCCTGCACTTTGGTCCTTGTGTAGCTGATAAAGGCAACATGAGCCATATGTTTAGCAAAGACTTCTACTAACCTATGACACTGACTTAAGTCCCTGTTCACCATTCTCTCCCTTCCTCCATACCATTATTTCCTCTTGTTTTCCCCAGCTTTTCGTGCAATGGATGCGGTGAGGCTGTCTGCCTCCAGTGAAGATGCCGTCTTCCAGTAAAAGGCAACTCTGGAAAACTAGGCAGCACGTTACTGTCATTTCAGTTTAGGCTCCCTAATTTCTTCCTGGTATTTTCTGGAGAGACATTCACAGGCACCATTTGGCTCATTTGTAGTAACTTCAACACACACAGGGCATACTGGGCTTACTGTACATGCACAGACCACCACCACCTGTGCGGTGTGTACTCGGTACGTCTGAGACCTCAGACTCCTTGGGTATCCTGTGAAGTTCATGTGCACATGAGCAACGAACATTACTCTGAGATTCCTGGGGGTCTGGCAGCACATGCAGACTCACTGCTCTAGAAGGCCCGAGCCTCAGATGCAAGCGTACGTTTGCTGCGTTGTATGGCAATTCTCTACCTCCTGGTAATTCCGGTGAAATCCCATCGAGTTTGGTAAAAACTTGCCTTCTGGATTTCTGTGTTATACAAATGGCCCCTAATAACTTCCTTTTCCTTTCAGTTTTTGGCTGACAACTGCTTCTCACCTTAGTATAGTTATCTTTTATCATGCTCCATTCATTTGAAAGCCACCTAAAGGTTTGATTAGGGTGCAATGAAGCTACTCGTCCCTTGAGCAGGATAAACAAAGAAGAGAATATTAAACCTGTAATCTGATTGTAGAGTGCCTGCATTTTTCTTTTGTTTGAGGGAAGAACATACTGACATTTACTCGTGGAACAGGTTTTCTGGGACTGCCTCTGATGCGCTGACGGTTACAGCACCTCTGCTAAGGACAACTCTACTGTGGAGCAAGAGAACCGAAATGAGGAGCTTTAGGGAAAGCTTATTGTTAGATGTCTCTGTTATACTCAGTTATGATCTGTGTTATGCCAGACCTGCTTCCTTTCATTCTATAGCACAATAAACTCATCTTTAGCCTGCATTTTAAATAGCAGACCCTGACTATATCCTGTTTTTTCACTTTGAAAATTGCATAAATTCATTTATACGAAGAAAAGTGTTTACTTTTGTTGCTTTGAAAGCATGTGGGACTCAATTCAGCTTACACTGAATTAAATAAAGGACATTTAAACATGAGCACACCTGGTGCCTTAAAATATTAGGATACAACATGTTTGCCTACTTTATTCCAGGTGACATCATCCATGACAGAACTGCTGTGCCTTGGGCTATATTTTCTTTTTCTTTTTCTTTTTTTTTTTATATTGTGTTAGCAGAAATTGTGTCTGTATATTAAAGAACTGTTTCTTTTTAATTTGAATAATGCCTATCTTGAAACATACTGTGCAGTGACTAATGTGTAGCGCATACACATGTGCCAAGCAGAGAAAACTTCACAGTGTATGCACAAAAATTCCATACACTAGTTTTTAGTAGGATACATCTTTTCAGTGTTATATCATGTTTATATATTCTTCCATATGTTCAAAAATATTTTCACGTACAAAAAGGTCATGAATAATTCAACTTCCTAGTTGTAAAATGATAATATAAATATTATTTGTATTTAAAATGTAGGAATTCTTTAATTTAAAGAGATGATTATTCAGGTAATTTTTATTTGCTGCTGATGTCTTTACTAATCAAAGTTGATATAATATGTTTATTAATAATATTTTTTCTTGGAATATATTCAAATATAGAATTTTTCACTCAGACTGGCTTCATGTAATTTGGCAACCTGGATTAAGCTCAGTCCTATAAAATCTCCTAGACAGCCCCATAAAAATATAATAGATCATCTGCTATTAGACTATTGACAGCAAAAAGGGATTACGTACTTTTCACTGAAATGGTATTAGTGATGACCTGTAAAAGATACATTTTCGCTCAACACACTGTGAAGCCTGATGAAACGTTGTTAATATGGTCACTGATCTGACTGCTATCTAGATAGATACACAAACATGTATGCTGCTTGAGTGATGAAAAAGTTAAGCTTTACGTAGTATACAGCAATATCCAGGACTTCTGCAGGATAAAATAGGGCCAGTGGTGTAGGACCTGTGCTGGCTCTTGCCACATCAATAAACTTTGTCCTTTATAAATTATCCATAGCAAATTTGTCTTTACTTTTAAACGATATGAAGGATCCAAGTTATGAAGCAGCCCTTTCCCCACCTTATCACTGTTGTCCTCACTGTGCAAACATCCAGCCAAGAAACATCCTCTTTAATTGCTTTGTCTACCTGGAGAGAAAAAAATCTGCTACACAGGGCAAACCTGATCAGCAGCAACTGTTCTCTACTACCTTCTGTAGGCACTCAAATTCTTTAGGGAAGGAACTCATGGATGCTAGGAATAATATACCTTGATTTTCCTAAACACACACGGAGTCACCCTTACTACCAAACGCCGCTTTACACTGAGCACATAACACTAACACCTGCTGAACGCACTTTGTACTGCGCAGGAACGCTCACACAGGCAGGTCCCAAGCACAAAAAAGGAGGCACCAGGCGGAGATGATGTGCCAGTGAGGGAAGAGAATGCAATAAAAAGACAGCATTGGTCAAAATGATAAATAGTTGTCACTATACACCATCTGCTGAAAGAATATCAAGAAATCTGTAGTCATAATACTGGAGCAGAGTATTTGTCTCATATATATGCTGCTGTTCCTAGTCACTCAATGTCATCTGCAAACTTGGACATCCTCCCCAGTAAACAGGCAAGTTAGGATATAATTTTAGGTTTTGTATATTGACAATGTAGCCCAGACCTCCCCCTCACTGGTGTGAATTTCTGTCTGATCATTGAATCTCTGAAGCTAAAAATCCTGCAGAGATATTACTGCTGTGTGAACTGGGGAGGTGTTGTAATTTTACTTTCATCCATTAACTCACGAAATGAGGATGGAATATTATTAATTTTTTTTCTTTTTTTCCCTGTGTGGCCTGGATTTTGTTGCTAAATTGGAACAGCTTATGCTTAAGTTAACAAAATTAAATAGTTAACAAAATTAAACACGCCAGCTGATTGTTGTATATGTCCAGCTATTAGATAAGTGCTATAATTAAAAAAGTTAAGATGTCAAGGTTTATCTGAAGTACAGTAATAAGGAGCCTGAATGCAAGAAGAAATTTTCTGAACTCTGATCACCCAAGAATGGACTTTTCATTTGAGCTTGGGAGCTGTGTCCATTGGGGTGATAGTTTGTATAACTGGCATCTCACTTATGATCCATTAAATAAATCTCTGCCTTGACAGGTGAGATATTGTCTGATTTCTTGAGACTTGAATGTAGCTGAGAGCACTGACAGTACTTGAAGCTCCTCAGTCTTCCCTAGTTCACACATACCAGGATAAAATTAAATCCTCTACCACTGAAGTCACCTCTGGTGTCACTGAAGACGTGCAAGAGTTCACAACATTGTTTAGGTATGTAAATTATTCATTTTAACCTTGGTTAATCTATTGGGCTTAAATTGCTGAGTTTATCCTGAAACATCTGTGAACTGTGGCCAGGCTGCAGGGTTACCAACAGAGATGCATGTCTTTGATGCAAGGAAGCATCTGGAAGAGTAAGAGAAATGTCTATATTCATCTTGTCATCGAACCACTTCAAGGAGAATGCACAAAAAAATTACAATCGCCTCTCAGGCTTTTCCTCACAGGGAAAGCCATAGCTCAGGAATATCCTTTTAAAAATGTTTCAAAATTATGAATGTTTAAGGAAACTCTTCTTTGAAGCTGTTTTGTAACCTGAATTAAGTGTTCCTGAGATGCTGATCATGGCAAAGTCTGGTCATTATGGTCTTTGACTTTCTCAGTGCTTTCATTTCAAAATTTAATAACACATTTTAAATGAGTTAATGCTACAGAAAACTACAAAATATAGATATATGTCATTGTGTAAGCATCCTGTAACTACCTGAGCCTTTTAGAATTCAAATTCTATTTTTTTTTTGTTTAATGGAACAAGCTGCTCATTACAATATACACAGGCACTGCATGGACTTACCAGGAGACAAATTATTTGCTTTCTTTTTATTTTCCATTCCCTATATTATTTGCTTTATAATTAAACTTTTTTCTGCACCTGAATAAAACTTATGCCTTGAAGCTTTTCGGTGTGGTAGCCTACTAATTCAAATAGTAAAGTTTTTTTAAGATTCGGAAAGGATTCAAACTGTACTAATTTGCAAACATAAGGTTTTATATATTTTGAGCTTTTAGAACCTGAACTGTAATGCCATAGAAACCTTACATATGGTAGGTTTCTAAATACAGAGAAGAGGCTGAGTGAAAGACATTGTTTTCACTTTAAAAATGGATCCAATGTCATCAGATACCTTTTCTTTTTCAAGAAAAATGGATAGGCATTGACTTGCCCACCTCAAGCACAAATCCTAACTAGAAATCCGTAGCCCTGGGATCAGTGTTTGTTTCCATCTAGGAACTCCTTTTTTGAGGTAAGTTTTTCATAAGAAATGTGCAGTCTTGCACAGATAAGAATCATTCTCCTGATCGCCACCTATGAGCCCATACTTGTAAAGACAGTAGGTAGGACAGTAGAATTGGCTTTACATATATTTATTGGGAAATCTGTTCCGACAGCAGCTGAGACGGTAGGGTTTCTAGGAGAATTATGTACCCCGAAGGTTGCGGGTAGTGAGAAAGCCAAGTCCTGTTATTTGTTCCCATTCGTAGGAGGTTTTGTTCTCTATGTCTATCCCTTCTCAAGAAGATTTTCCTTTTAGTTTTGTACAGTGAGAGCTGATACATTAACTTGACCCTGTCCCTAAGAAAGCTGTTATCTATCCCATTACTGTGAACTGTCTGAACTATGACTTTGGTACAGTGCAGTCAAGGAGAACATAACTTCATTATATTCAGACACCTTGCCAAGCAAACATCCAAGCTTTCGCTTATTTTTTTTTCTGAAAAGGCATCCCTTTTTTGAGACTCTTAGGTAACTGTGCAATGAGAAACAAAACCTTTGTTTTCATATGCTGTTTTAGTATATAAAGCAATTTGTGTAAAATTTCATCCCACTGCATGCCAGGTTACCAATTCTATATTCCATTTACAGATTTAATTTTCCAGTCCCCACCTTTTTCTTTTAATCTTGTTCAGTGTTTTTAAAGCTGTTATTGCAAATCAGGCTTTTAAAAACATAAATTATCAGACACAATTGCTTTCAACCACATTATCAGCAAATGGCTAGAGTGCAATCAAACTAAGTGCTTCTTCCTGTTGTCTTTTACACACACGCACCCACACACGCACCCCGCAGATGAAATCACACTCGAATGCGCTTGGCTAAAGCAGCTGATGAAACCTTTTTTCTGCTTTTCCCGTGTGGCAAGCGAAGGGAAGTTCGCGTCCCTGAGCGGCGGTACCATCACTTCCCCCATGCCACTTTCTTGCCTTTGCACGATCGGGCTATCAGTCCCACTCAAGGGACTGAACACCGCTTCAGAGGGGTCATGTTTCCCTCCCACGGCAGCTGCTGTGCCTTCCCCCTCTCACTCTCTGCTTTCAGTGGTCCTTTCAGTGGTAAAAGAAGTCAGGCACCCCAGCGCCCTCGGCCATGCCACTGCCTAAGAGCGGACACAAATCAAAGGAGCTGGAATCTCTCTGAGCACCAGACCGTGGTCTCGCCTGCGGGACACTTCCAGGCGATGCCGAGAGCTGGTAACGCTGGTCAGGCAGGCTGCTCATTTTCTATGCAGTATCGTCGCTACAACAGGCTGCTGTATTGCAGGAATCTGGAAAAAGAGAGAAAGAGACAGAAGTGGTTCTCACGTTGTCTGTGAGAAATCAGCATCTGACACAATACTTCGATTCTGACAGAATACTTCAATTTTAAAAATGATAGTATTTTAAGAACAGGCTGGTTTTACTCACTGAGGCGGGAGCAGTAAAATTCCTATGGGTATTAGTTCATTCTGTTTCACTGGACACTGATGATTACAATTAGGTTTGTATCAGGCAAATGGTTTGTAAGAACTTGTAATGATCTCAGCTGAGTATTATTCTCAATGATGGTGCTGATCTGATCCCTAGGGAAGTCTGTAGTCAAAGGGACTGGGATATGATGTCTACGTCCACAGAGTTACCTAAGCACGCTCTACTGAATGTTGCAATGCTTAACCCCAACACGGCCCTGTCCCTTTTTCTTTAAATCTACAGTAGATACTCGTATTTCTCACACAACACATCCTTCTTGTTCATTCCTGGTGATATTTAACTAAATCTGGGGTAACTTCTTATTACTGTGTCTGTGTTACCCCTTTAACCTCTCCACTCTGTAAAGATCTCGCATCCACATGCCCACCAAAGCTCACGACTCTCGGTGAGGGTGGCCTGGATCCTTTTCTCTGACGCTGCAGCCATCCTCTCCCGCAGAAATTTTGCCACCTTTGATCTTCTGTCCGGATCCAGAATGTGGAGATGTTGTACCTCGTCTTCTAGTACCTCCTTTTCGCTTTTCAAGCACTTCTCTTTGTCTTTCCTCCTTTTCTTCTTCTATATTTCTTCTAAAACTCATAGATTAAATGATGCTTATTGTCTGGTCTGCCTTCTCTGCTTGCCATCCTAAACCCGTCCAGTCTAAATCTTCAAATCTCTTCCTCATTTGTCTTCAGGTCTTCACTTCCTTCTGCCTTTCTGCATGAAAGTATCTCCCTTCAGCCTTTCCCATTTTTTGAGACTGCTTGACGTTTGAGACTGCTTGACAATTGACCCCAGTTGTTTCTCCAAGTACTGCTTAATCTTCCTCACGATTACGTGTCTAAGGTAATGTGTGACTTCTAAATTTTTAGGTGCACGGAGGTGTAAGGAACTGAGAGGCGTGAGGTGGTATTTAGAATTGATGTTTGCAATCTGGCTGTTGATCCTTTGTGCTGATGTATCCTGTATGCAAATGACAGTTCAAGGTACATCTGAGGTGTTTCTCAATCAGAATGAACTTGCTTCCCTTGTTTTCCTGGGGAAAATTTTGCTCACTGATGCCGTAAGCAAAGGTTGCTTACTGATACAGTAAGCAAACCAGTACAACAGTTCAACGTGTTCAAATACAAATTCATACAGCTTGCAGGGACAAAATTTTTCCTAATTTTTTCCAAAATTTTTCCTGCCTTATTTCATTTGCCAATGTAGTAGCTTTTTTTTTTCTTTCCCTCACACCCTCTGATACCTACATCGTTATTCTTCTAACAGATGACTAATTTCATTTCACAGGGTCAATAGAATTATTTTTCTGCTTTCAATTCACAAATAGGTTTACACCACCTAAGCTGTGCTTGATGAAATGTATCCATTTTCTCAAAGAAACAATTAGCTCAAAAAAAGGAGTAAAAACTATGGAACGAATCTTCAACTGATATATGCTGTCATTGTTTCACTGAATTGAAATCAGTCTGAAGGAATCTAAATTCATTACTTTTTATTTCCATTCTTTAGTTAGCAATGCAGATGACTGGACTTGCCAGATGCTGTACAAGGGAGATAACTGTGTAATATTCAAAATGTTGTGTCCCATGTTGATGCCTAGCCACAAGCCAAAGCTTTGCATCTGTTCAATGGCCTAATAGAAATTCAAGATGCACTGCCAAAAATTACTCAAAAAAAGTTAAGCTTTATCCATTTTTACCAGGGGACTGCAAACGAATATATGTTATGATTTTGCTTGAGCTGGTACACACCGCTGGCAATGTTTCCTTTCTGAAAGCAGCTGTTTGAAAGCATCCATGTTATGGAAGCATGCAGAAAACACGGCTTTACGCTACTTTGTTTTAAACTTGGCCTGTGGAAAGAGCAAGTCTGTACTAATCAGTCCATCTGAGCTGGTACAACGAAGTATTGTAGAAAAGCATGTGGCCTCTTCTTGATAACATGGCCTGGGTAAGAAGAGGGAGTGTAAACACTGTACGTGTGTGTGAGGAGCACACCAGACTGCTTGTTCTGGGAAGAGCTTTGCCCCTAAGCTGATAATGCCAAACCAAAATGAACAAATATAAAATTTGCTTAAGCTGACCATTGGTAGAACTAAACAGTAACCAGGGGACTAGCAATAAAACTCTGAGAGAAAGAGTCAGCTTAAGAAGCAATATAGGAGAAACACAAAGATCTCTAACAGGGTGGAGAGACTCAGGT
>JAVKLA010000005.1:21843974-21879457 GCA_034782735.1 Sagittarius serpentarius | reverse complement strand
GAGGAGAGACTCAGGGGGGGGGGGGGAGGAAACGAGGTGGGCAGGTGGGTGGGTGCTGCTGGCTCGGGGGGGTGGCGGGGTTATCTTGCTGATGCTTATCCTGAATGTATAGTTCTCTGATTGCTGGTTAATTACATCATTAATAAATCAATAAACTGCTTCCATCTTGATTTCACTGAAACCCTGTGGGTTAAGCTGGTTTTCCCCATGGCAACGTACCAGTTGTCCTACAGCAACAATACAACTGCATTTTTGATGCTGGAAAAACTCCTCATTATAGCTATATTTTTGGACTTGCTGCCTCGGTATGTCAGTGACTGGATATCAAATCTGTTTTAAACGCTGCTAGCAAGTCCATCTCTGTAATCATAGAAGTGTGGCTCAGTGAAAAAACACAACTAGCTTTCTATTCCCCTCCCCACCCCCAAGGGCCATGAAAGATACCCTGGCTTTCCCTGAGCAAACCTGGCCACGGAATACCTGCCAAAAAAAGAGAGTCTGACATTGCAATGGAGATGCAAAATGCACAAGAAAGAAAGGCAACAATGCTGGGTGATGCTGGGGTGCCCACATGTTCATAGCTGTGAAATGTGCTGGCTTGACAAAGGCACAAAGGCAGCCAAATGCGCTCTTAACAAAATTGCAGTGTTGGCAGCTGTGTCCAGGGACAATAGGTACCAGTAAAAGTTCCTCGTGTGGAAATCATGGCCCTAGCATCTTGATATTTGCTTTAATTCTTATTCTGATAATTCTTATTTTTCTACAGTCTTATCCAACTACCATTTATTTTTTAACTCCCTAGCAGAAAAGGAGACTACATTTCCATGCTGTGTCCATTAAAAAGTACACCAACAAATACTTACTGATGCTATGTATGTGCATGTTGTGTATGTTGATTCTATCCATTAGCAAAAAAATACTGTTAAGAGGCTGCAAGAGAACTGAGCTGAAGTAAAAAAGCTCACATTCCTCTTCAGAGTCTATTTTGTCTGCGTGCCATTTGACATATGCATTTTGTAACTAAGGATTTATTTTTGGTGAAAATTTACATTTGTTCTTAATTCAGAGAGTAAAAGAACCATCATATCTGTGGATATCAAAACATGTTATACATTATTCTCTCTATAGAGCAAGAAGCAGACTATCAGGACCCTATCAATTTCCTCTTCTCCCCTCCAGTTGTAAACATGTCCTATTCTTCTGCTTGTGCCACTTGCATCTTTTCTTCTCTTAAACTGCACCATATCAGACTTTCTTCCTTTTTCTTTTTCCTTTTCTTCTACTATTAATTCTATCTCCCCAACTTATTGTCCCAGCTGAGGAGCCTTATAAAATCATTCCATAAATGCATAATATGGACTGTGGGGGCTGTATGCCCAGCTCTGGAATCTGTGAGCCATACCATAAATAGAGCACCTGGTTAAATTGTGAATTTCCTTGTAACTCTAAACTGAATATACCAAAAGTTTAGATGGATTCCAAAAGCAATATGACAAATGAATGGAGAAAAAAACCCCATCAAACGTTGCTGAAGAGTATTGTATTTGGTGCAGAAACTCCCTAAACTGCAGATTGCGGGAAGCTGAGAGACTTCTGCATGAAATACATCGTGGAATGCCTGCCTGTTTCTTATACTCCTCCTTAAGCATCCACTACTGATTATTTTTGAACATGAGATACTGGGCTAACTGAATGCTTGGCTTGTTATGGTATGGTTGTTCTTATATAATCCTATGCAGACGCTTATGACGACAGATTTAAAAAATGAATTAATGCTTACCCATGGACTAAGTAGAACCTGGACTCATTCATTCACTGTCAGAGTATATTCAGATTTTCAACTCTTTCTTAAATGTAGAACTACTCTGGGGGAGAGGAATGTGTAGGGGCAAAGAACTTAAAGTTATAATTTTTTATCACAAGCACATGCCATTAAATATGCATTTACATCTGTTTTATTACATTTTGCATGGTGAATATGCGCATGACTGGGATTCAGAGTTGGCTGATGCAGTCACCAGCCGTTTCAGTATTGGTAGGGTACCGACATGACCACAAAAATGGCATTGCTCCTTATTTCCACTTTAACGTACTTTGTCTGAGTGTAAAAGATTATTCATTTTATTTCCATTTTGGTCCTTTGCCTCTCTTAATGCCAGATGCTGGGTAAATATATAAACATGCTAGTGCTTGTTTTGATTTTATCAAAGTCTTATTAAGGCCTGGGACGGGCTTTGAAGACCTTGGAATATCAGCTGTCTTCTTTATTTTGTCAGGCTAACTGAGAAATCATCCCTAACTGGAGTCCCATCAAGAAAGAAATCTCTTAATACAAATATGATGGATTTCCTTCTTCTTTTGCCTCATGTTGGCTGATCTTCCCTGGAACACAGCCCAATTTAACACAGATGTGTTTTCTCCTCCTATTGATCCAATTTGTTTGGTTACTGGTTTTTTTTAAGAAATTGCCCTAACTCAGACATAGTCAACTTAAACGTAGGAAGGTCTCAGAAATGTAATGTAAAATATAGTCAGACTCAAGAATAGTAACCAGTGTGAATTGCTAAAATGCACATGGAGTCAAATAAGTCTTATGGTAAAATACTGACATTATCTAACTTATGTCGTATCCAGAACTTTAATGTCTTTTGTCCTTAAGATTTTACGCTAAATAGATGGAGATGACATGAATATAATTTTTCTAAGTTCATGAATTTTTTTTTCTTTAACTTGGGTGCAATAGAAGTTACTCTTCTGAAACTACTCAGTTTTGTCTATATTTACAGCTGTCAGAGATCAGAATCTGGCTCTAACTTCTTACAAGAGCAATTAAGTTAAAAGTGGGTTTTGTTCCAGAAGCAGCTGCTGAAAGGGCAATGGAGCTTTTGAGGACAGAAAGAGAGAGAAAAAAATCCAAATTGTCAGGAAAAAAGAAATTAGTAAAATCCTGATAAACAGTAAATATACTGGCTCTTACTGTGCTGTCCATTTCAATGCATTTTGACCTGAAGTCTATGGCCCGTTAAGTTAGTTGACCAATTTTAACTGGAAGGAAAAGGTTCCTGGTTGCAATCTATTTGTCTTTTCTTAAAGAAAGAACTTATCTGTGGAAGTGTATGTTATATATTCCCACCATGAACTGAAAGTCCATTACCCTTCCCTCTCTCCCACATGCAAAATTTCCATTGTGGATTTCACACTGGTTAACAAAAAGAGTTCATTGAAAGAATTAATTTTTTCAAATCTTTCAGAAGTTCACTTCTGCAGAATCCAACAGATTAAAGGAATCAGAGCTGAGAGCGAGCACTCGATGGTAATGTCAACAGCCCAGGTCTCCCTGGCAGGAAAGTCTAACACTGTAAGCTCACAATCTGAACTGGCTTTTTTCAGCTGAGAGCAAATCTCTGGCAGGCAGTCTCTGCAGCTGTAGTTTTATTCACAGCAATGATATTTCTGTTTTCAAATGACAGAAAATATGTTTGGTACTTTCAGATTTGTTTCCCTTTGGGTCAGAGGTCTTTTCACGCCTTTCATAAATTATGGAAAAAATACAAATTAACTTGTCTAAAAGATTAGATCTACAGATTATCTTCAATGTTTGAGTAGCAAGTTTATTCTTACCAGAAGTTGCTACTGAAATATTCTACACAAACATTTTCTGTTTATGGGTAAAATCATTCTGTCCTTCTCATTATTTGTTTCATATTTACAGAACTGTAAATTATCTGATTATAACAATAAAGCATAGCTACTATGGTATTTAGTTGTTGTGCCTAATAGTATGACATTGTTAGTGAAATAACATAAATGTTCCCAGCTGATACAACATAATTTTGGATTGCCAAATAAAAACATAAACATGTAATTTCCTTGAAAGGGGAAAAATAAATTATTATCATCTCACTTTAGAGGCTGGGGTTTGAAGCATAGGAAAATTAGATGACTCGTGAGGTGGGAGTTAACCAGGATCCTGTAGGTTAGAGTCTACTGTCTGAAATCCAGCAATATGCATACATCACTCCATCTATTCATCTATCCACCCATCCACCCTTCTATCCATTTGTTTCCTTTTTTCTTTACAGGATACTAAATAGTGTCTAATTCACAAAAACATGGAAAGAAATGAAACTAGAGAAAAAGAAAGAAAATGAAGGGAGGATGGTAAGGACAGAATGATCTCAAAGACTTCTTAAGTGCACTGGTATTACTTCTTTGCAGGTGTTTGTCTAACCTGTCCCTGGAGTCCTCCTACGGTGGAGACTCCCATCACCTCCTCAGGCGGTTCCAGTGCTCCATTATCTTTGGTGTTTGAAGTTTTTTATAATGTCTTTGTTGCAATCTAAGTCAATTTCTTTTCTGTTCTTCTATGTGTGTCTATGTGAAAACCATTCTTGTGTTTGAGCAACAGCTTACACAGCTGAAGAGAGTTTATCATGTCTCCTCTCTTTCTTGTAGGAAGCTTGTTCTAAAGAGGATGTCATGAAGTGACAAACACAGCTACCAAAGAGAAAACTGTTCTTAAAAGATAAAAACTATGCTAAAGATGAAAGTGTTAAAATATTAAAAAGATAAAATATTTTTAAAATATCTCTTCAGTCACAATGGTCTGTAATGACAGTGAAAATCATCAGAAGTATTTATAGGTGCTGCTAATACTACTACACTAAAATGCTAAGAATCTAGAATTTTCAGACAGCTGAATAATAAAGATAATCCCCAAGCCTTTACAGGTGCAAAGAATTTGAATACTTATGGTGTTCGTCATTGTAAATGAGGAGCAAAATTTTTAGCAAAAGTGTAAAGTGACAGATTTCTGCAGGAGACAATGTATTTAGTCTCAGCTGCATTATTTGAGGAACATTCCTGCTGTGGCTAAGTAAAGAAAAGAATATGGTCCACAGGCCATTCACAGTCTAATTTTAGTGACTATTAAAATAAAATCTTTATTTATTTGATTATTTGTTATTAATTTAATATTTTAATGCATAACCCTATTATTATGACAGACATTTGGAACTTTGAGGCTCGGTTCACATGAATCCCATACAAGCATAATTCTAGATTTATAATGGGAAAAGTGAAAGGAAAAACTGAGTTCTTAATATCATCTTATAATATCATATAATCTGGTGAAAAGATTTCTTTGCAGAAATAATTTCAAAATGTTTATAACAGCATGATAAACTGATATAATAAAACCAGAAATTTTCAGTTTAAGGTCATAACACCAGCACAACAAGAACAAATATTTTTGTGGTAGAAAACACAGCCAACTCGAACTCAGTGTCTCATCGTCTCCAGCTTAAATTGGAGTAGAATGAAGACAAGTGGAGCTCTCTTGCTGTAATTTGCAAAAATAAAAGAATATTATGATTCTAAACTTCTAGTTCCTAGAAGTATTTTGGTTTCAGTTGTGCTGAAATGCTGCCCAGTGCAATGTGACACTGAGAATTACTAGAAAGATTCCTTCGATGAGAGTCCCTCAGGTCACAGCTTGTTCCTCTGCAGCAGAGCACACTATTGCTTCTATTCAGCTCGGACCTTTTTTTCACAGCAGGTCTTACAGACCACACAAGTTGCAAAGGATAAAATGACATTTTGCTTCTCTGAGTTTGCAATCACATTGTAACTGGGAGGAAAAAAAAAAAGCTGAAAAAAGGATAGAATTTACTGTCAGGAAGTAGCTGAATACTGCTCCATTTGAAACAATGGAATTATTCTCATTTACCATTAGATGGCATACATACAGTACAAAATACATGATTAAACAGAATTCCAGTGTACTAGGTGAAAGGTTAAGTAATACTTCTGTTGTATAATAGAGGCACACTGAAGTCCTCTAATAATGCTTGTTTCCACTCAAAGTTGTTACGTCTAAATAATCTCAGACTCTCTACATTGAATACTGCTAGATAGCAGGCCAAATAAGTCTGTGCTGCTAAAAGTAGCTCAGTGGCTGTCAACACTGCAGCACTGCTGTGTATTCAGCTCCTCCATCCCTCTTCCCCATTTTCGCAGTTCAAGGATTTGCTGTTACTTTAAGTCCTGTAACAGACACACAATATTCTCCATCCCTTTTTAGCGGGTGTGTGAGAAAAGGAATCACAAAAAAATAAATTTCTGTATCAGTAGTCTGCAATGAATAAGTTAAATGAAAACCTAAGTATTTTACTTCAAAAAAGAAATGCCTGAATATCTTTTCCCACTAAAATGGAGCTGTTCTTAATTTATAAATACTCTAAGACAGCCTGTCATACCAATGTAGCAGTTATTGTGGCAAGGTGACCTGCTAAGCACGAGGAAGATACTGCTTTAAACTGAGTAAGGACTTTACATATATTTGATGGTGATCACGTCATAAGACGTATACTGCCATGGAGTTCTGAGACATTCCTCCTGGCCGGGTCAGAAAGGAGGGGATACTGTTCAAGGCTGCAGTGGAGAAAAGGACATGCTGCTTGGTACTGGCAGGGCTTGGTAGCGTCACCCCTCTTGCCCTGAAAGCCTGTGTGCCAGGTATGTCTGCTGTCATGCTGATCAGCTGTGCTTGGTACGTGGGGCTGAGAAATGGAGGAAACTCAGAGTGTGGTGCATCAAACGTATGAATCTCTTGGTTAAGAAGTGGGAAAGGGGAGGAGGTCAGTGTACAGCTACAGCCTTCCTTCTTAAATATCTGAAGACACAATTCAAGTCAGGATGAGAACTAGTTCAGACTGAAACTTAGAAGTGACAACTTGTTCAGAAAAAAAACATTGAATTTGTGAAGGATCTGTGAGCGTAATAAGAGAACTTTCGGGCTTGCATGCTCAGGGGCTTAGATGTAGAGGATAAAAATAGATATATTCTCTCTCATGACCTTATTCTCTCCTGCTTCTCAGTTGGTGGTCAGATCATCCTGACTCATCAGATACTGTCTTAGTAGCAGATGTCGGATGCACAAAATGTCATGATGGCTTGAAGTCGTCTCTAAATTAAACTGTTTCTTCCCTTATTTGTGCTGGAAATGAATTTGTTGAAAGTTAAGGCAGCATCTCAGCAGATTCCTGTAGAGATGAATAGAGCACGTTAAATGACTTACTGATGCTACAGGAAATGGCTAGTGTGATATATTGCATAGCGTCAAGTTTTAGTACAGCTTTGTTTAGTCCAAAGAAGCTCTTTCAATTTAGAGCACTGTGGATCTGAGAAATAATAACATAATAACAATACAGTGAAACATATTCTAGGCAGGAAAATAAAAGGCTAAAATAGTCTGGAATTAAAATGTAGGTGTATTAAGGATGAACAGAGGCCGGATGGATCCAAAAGTCTTGCTGTTTGTTTTGGAGAGTAATTTTTCCGAACCACCCATCATTTTGCTTGAGTTCTGTCACCTAGTCCAGGATGTTATTACACACAACCTTGCATGCATTTCTGAGGTCTAGCACCTGAATTTCTATATTCCAGCCTAAAAAAGAGGTAAGTGCAGCAGGCTTTGCACTTGTTAAGCAATGGAACTAAGGGAATCCCTCTAAGTGTGGGACTGTTGGAAAACAGAGATTGTGGAGGGCTTGAATGAATAACAAGACTAGAAACATTTCTTAATTTCTAATAGGTCTTGTTGCAGGGAAAAACTACTCAATTCATTTAGTTTAAATGAAATCAGTATCAAACCAGTTAATTGATTTACTAGTGACATATAATTAGCCAGTAGACAGTGAATAGTGCCCAACGGCGAGGCAGCTCTGCCTGGTCCAGGCGTAGGTTGAGATGCTGGAGGCAGCTTGTGCCAGTGTCAATCCAAGTTTTGGCTGCTGCTGTTTCTGGTAAAAGGTCTTTCCCCCCCATTACAAATGTCCACACTTTTATACTTCTGTTCAAGTTGACTCCTCCTGTTTTTCAAAAGTCTATTTGTAATTCTCTGGTTACTGTTCAACCTGCCTGATGGGCATCTTCCTCTTTAACGTGATCAGTCGGGAGGCAAATGCCCTTCCAGACAGTTTCGAGCATTTGAGCCACTTGTATTGGGTATGCTCCCTGTCTTAACAAGTGCCGATATCCAGGCCATTTGCCAAAGACTGGCTCTGCAATCACCCACCACAAAGTTTCTAGCTAGTAGATAATTATGGTGTCTTTTAACTAAATATTTTGATCAGTGCTCCTTTCAGAGTTACCTGGGACTTCTTGGAGACATATGTAGTGTTTGTTTCTCTTCAGGACAGATGAAAGTCTTGTCAGTTTTGATTAAATCTGGGAGTCAAACATTCATAGTATATTTTTTAAAATTGCTCATATAGACGAGGATGTTATTACTTACATTATTGCATGTGTTTATATTAAACCAAGTGGAAACCGGAATTTCCGTCTTCTAGGAAATACTTACATTTCTGCTAAAAAAGAAATATATCTTTTTCCCAGTTGAGAGCAAAAGGTTGGAAATATGCTTTCTTTTTCTCGTCCTCCTTTAGGAGTTGTAGAGAGAATGATTGCTTTTTGGGAAAGAGTGAAGAGAAGAGGGAAAGTTTGTTTATTTTCACTTATCAGCTTCCATCTTGGCAGCAGACTGCCTTAGGGCTCCAGGGCCTAACATATGAGGAGCTGAACAGTCCTTGCTCTCTTGAAAGATCTTGGGAGCCTGTGTTGTGGAAGAATACTGAATGCTTAGCTACAGGAGCACACTCGGTAAGCTGCTAGAAAGCTGGGGAGTTTCAGAGCTCCTCCAGTGTGACAGTAATTTTTAATGTCATAAATTAACTTTGTATACAGGAGGAAAATGTCAGTGTTCATTAGTTCCCGTATTTGACTGAGCTTGAGCCATAATCCTTACTATGTTCATCTCACTCCAGTTATAAATTGTGTTTTCTTGGAGGAGGTGGAGAAACTGAAATAAATGGGAGCTTTACATTCGTGTCTCATTACTCCATGAAAAAGACAGATGAAATAGGTTGTAGGGTAATACCTGGTCGTAGCTGAGCACATAAAAGCACAGAGGCTTTGCAAAATGAATGTGACTGGGCCACGAGTCTTCACAGGGATGTGCAGTGAGCGCTACAAGTAAGCTTTGCATCCCTGAAGCTGTTTCATCAGACAGTAAATTAACGTGAGGTTTGAATGCGATTGTCCAGAAAATAAAGGACGTGGCTAGTCCTGTCCCTGCAGGATGGGCACTCCACTCCAGGCTTATTCTGTCCAATCTTCTGTAACCTTCTGAACTGCAGCAAGCTGGACAAAGTCTCCATCACCTCCAGGACATGGCTAAATGGTCTCTGAAGCATTTTGGAGTCACCACATGTATTAGGGATTCAACGACTATTTAAACTCCTGTGGTTCCTGCTGCTTTGCTCTGTGAGCCTCCCTGCTTAGCACGCTGCCAGTGAGGCACCACCTACCCTGCAGGCAGGCAGCCTTCCTCTCTCTGCTTCCCCGGCATATCCTTTTTTTTATCAAAACGAGCTATACATGCACACAAACCCAGCAAAATCCAAATACAACTTGTATGCCTTCTGTTGCAGTACATGTGTCTTTTTCTGAAGCACCTTTTAACTTTGAACACCAGACTGCAGAAACCAAGCAGAAAGAGACCTGAACAGCAACTGAACGGGAAACATTGTAAAAACAGAGCACTGGGGTCATGACGCTGTTGTTTCTGGAGAGGTGCAGTTCAGGTCAGCACTAACCATCGCAGCTGAGTGTTTTTGTGGTGCCCTGGCACTCTTAAGAGGATTTGCTACCTTTTAGTTGAGATGAAAATCTAATTCCTCTGGAAATATTTTGGAGCATGTAAGAATGAGGTGTTTAAACTGTCCAAATTCCAATGCAATAAAGTGAATTCTCTTTAAGTAGATTCCCTGTACAGTTGCTTAGCTTTCAGTTACCTACTGGCTCTTTCCTTTCTTCCCCAAATTTGTTCCTGGTACTGCTGAATGCTCTTCAGCTTTGTGTTTCATTCTACCAGGGTTTGCCTTTCTACAGGCGATGAAACAGTACACTGGGATGAATTGTTCTCTAACAATATAAGAAAATACATTATTTCCATTATTTATTTTTCATTTTTTTCTTTTAAACAAAATATAATCATCATGATACATAAAGTTCATTTGACATTCTTTGTGGCCAGGTTCTGGTATGAGAATGCCACTAGTTGGAAGCATTCAATTTCCTAATTTTTTTCTGTCTCCTTAATTTTCTACCCCCCCCCCCTTTGGTGCACCACTACCCTCAGTTAATTTTGCCAATCATAAACACTTGTAACTGAAATGAATGCTGAGCAGAGTGGCTCATTGAAGTGAACCCATTTATTTTTACATCAGCTCTTTTCCTTGAAGACTCACTCATTTGATTATATAAATTACACTGACTAAAATACACTCTTCTGGTTGTGTTTTCTGCTTTAGAGATGTCCTCATACCTTGGTTTTGTGGTGTTGAACAGCACTGATAGACCTTCTGGGTAGCTACTCAAGAAAATATAATGGATGATGAGATTCCCTTTTGTATCAAATTCACAACACTGGTATTAATCCCCCCTTTGCAAAGTTGGCAGAAAAATGAACGCTCCCAGTCCATCTTATATTATCCATTTTTAACAGGAAATGCAGTTTTTTCAGGCTGGCTTCACTTCACCAAAGTGTATTTTTTTTCTACCTATAGGAAAAAAGAGAAAGAAACATAATATTTATGGTTAGGATGACCTTACTCTGGTCACTGCAATTAGAGAAACAAATAAAAGCATTCTGAGTTGGTTTGATGTTAATGTGGGCTGCTTTAACACCTCCTGGTAATTAGAATTCAAGTGATCCAAGTCTCCGGTATCTTTCATACCCTCAACATCCTGGCCTTGCTCTCAGCACTCCTAGTGCACATTCTACCTGGGAAAACCACTGCAACTTACAGTAATCAGGGACAGATTAATGTTGAATCAATCAGGAAAGGACTTTTTCTTTGGAATATGAAAATGTTTTCTTTCACTGTTGGTTTAAGGCTGAAAGAGACCATTCTAGTATTACACTTGAGTTAGTCTGCCCACCACCGTGCCCAACAGCTTAGGTAAGAGCCACGTTTCTACTGCTTTAAGCAAGACTATACTGTCACATGCTGCAGGTGAGGAGTAAGAGGCTGAGATCCCTTCAGTGTAAAGGAGCTGGTTAACAGAGATGCCTGGGCTGTCCCAGCAGTTATTCTGAGATTCATATTATGTGCCTTATGGGGAACTGAGGAACTGATAAAGCAGCTAATCCTGGAACCCATTTCCAAACTCATTAAGGACAAGAAAATCATCGGGAGCAGTCATCATGGCTTCACCAAGGGTAAAAGTCATGCTTGACCAGCTTGATAAAATTCTATGATAAAATGGCTGTCTTGGTATTTGAAGAGAGAGCAGTGGATATTGTCTACCTGGACTTGAGTAAGGCCTTTGACACTGTCTGCATAAGATCCTCACACGGAAGGTGCTGATGTATGGACTGCATGTGCAGACAGTGAGGTGGATTGAAAACTGGTTGAACGACTGGGCCCAGAGGGCGGTGATCGGCTTTGCAATGTCTACTTTGAAGCCAGTAACTAGTGGTGAACCCCAGAGGTCAATACCGGGTCCAGTCCTGTTTAGCATCTTCATTAATGACCTGGATGATGAGGTAGAGTGTATCATCAGCAAGTTTGCTGATGACACAAAACTGGGAGGAGTGGCTGATACACCAGAGGATCATGCTGCCATCCAGAGGGACCTTGGCAGGCTGGAAAAATGTCTGTCCAGAATCTCACAAAGTTCAACAAAGAGAAGTGCAAAGTCCTGCACGTGGGGAGGAGCAACCAATACGTGCTTGAGGCCACCCAGCTGGAAAGCAGCTTGGCAGAAAAGGACCTAGGGGTCCTGGTGGACACCAAGTTGAACATGAGCTAGCAATGTGCCCTTGTGGTAAAGAAGACTAGTATCGTGGGCTGCATTAGGAAGAGTGCTGCCTGCAGGTTGAGAGAGGTGATCCTTCCACTCCACTCAGCATGGGTGAGGCCACAGTTGGAGTACTGTGTCCAGTTCTGGGCTCCCCAGTACGAGAGACATTGGTATACTGGAGAGAATCTAGTGAAGGACTGGGGCATCTCTCCTATGCAGACAGGCTAAGAGAGCTGGGACTGTTCAGCCTGGAGAAGAGAAGGCTTGGAGGGGATCTTACTAACATACATAAATACCTGACGGGAGGGTGCAAAGAGGACAGAGCCAGGCTCTTGTCAGTGGTGTCCCGTTACAGGACAACAGTGGCAATGGCACACAAACTGAAACACAGGCGAGTCCATCTGAACATCAGGAAACATTTGTTCACTGGGAGGGTGACCAAGCACAGGCACACGTTGCCTTGAGAGCTTGTGGAGTCTCCATCCTTGAAGATACTGAAAAACTACCTGGATATGGTCCTGGGCAACTGGCTCTTGGTGGCCCTGCTTGAGCAAAGGGGTTGGACCAGATGACCTCCAGAGGTCCCTGCCTACTTCAAACATTCTGTGAGTCTGTGGTTCTGTGAATTGAACGTTTGCAGCTTTTGTTATGGCAATGACCTGGTGGCTAGAGACAGACCTTGGAGTTAAGGTAACACATGAGTCTTTCTCTTTTCTTGAGCTGCAGAAAGAAGAAATAACAATCAGTCAAGTTCAAACAATTAGAGACAATCAAGAGTAGTGCAAACATAGTCCAAAAATTCATATTAGAAACTGGATTAGAACCTTTTTCTTGTTGAAACCACCGTCTCTGCTCAAGTTCTCCAAGCCCTGGGGATGCACTTGCTTTCTTTGGCTCTCTGATACAGTGTCTGACTGTCTTTATAGGTGAGGTTTTCAAGGTTGAATTTATCCAGCTCTGACTTTCTTCCTTTCATTTTATCTTGTTATGCTTTTGTCAGCAAGGCTGAGGAGTCCTTCCTTTTGTCACAGGTTTGTTTTTTTCTTCCAATGTGAAACATCTCTACAGAGTAATAGTCACTTTCAACTTTTTCTTTTCTGGTTACCCCTAAATCCTCCCTCAGCTTGCTTTTCAGTGGTTAGCTCTTCGTGCATGAGTATCTCCTCTCTGAACTCTCTCCAGCTGATTGTATGGCTTTCTTGAAATGAGGATTCAAAGCTGAGCATGAGAAATGTCTTCCACTCCTTAATTTCACTTCCCATATCTTTAAGAGTGTCAGTCATTGGTTGGTTGGTTTTCTTCTTTCTTATCAAAACAGTGCCCTGAAAGTTCATGTCAAAGTTAAAAACAAGTTTTAATATTTATGAATTGAAAATTTAAAAATTTTTTTCTCCTTTCAATTTATTTTAACAGATGCTCTTGAAATACCATCACTTCCTATGGAATGGAAATCCTATTTACTTTTTCAATGCCATTATTCTATTAGATGGGTGCCAGTATCTCTCCCTATAAAGACGAAATCTCTTCTCTGCTTTGTAAAGAGGAAATGGGGGAATACCATTTCATCTTCACTAATACAAACAGAAATAAAAATCCTGTGACATTAATGAAAAGATATTCACTGAGTTGAAGAAAAAAGAGGAGGGTGGGGATTGTGACAGATGGGAAGGGGAATAACCTATTTGTGCTTTTGTTAAGAAAATGTGTTTTTTCCATTAAAAAGTGGCCAGACTATGGCCTGCAACAGACCACAGTTACCGGAGGGCAAGGTGAAGTGCTGATCTTGCTGCCAGTAGCACAGATCTTCAACAACTGAGAGCAAAGGAGAGCAGTGAGTACCTCCTCAGAGCAGAACGCTCGTGCTAAGAAATGAAGAGCTGATGAGAAACGATGCTCTGTACGGATGTTTGCCAGAACAATCTTTACCTTAATACATATTGTGCTCTTACTGAATATTTGAGGTGTGATCGTCCTCTGATCTTGACCAGTCTTGCTGGCAGAGCAGAAGGCTGAATGCACCACACAGTGCAGTCCGCATGCAAAGAAAGGAGTGGGGTGGTGAGAAATGCTGCGGCCTTGAGGCATCTCCCAACTCTTTGAAGGGCTCCCCGGAGGGCTTGCAGTGGGCCCTGGCATCGCTGAGCGCCAAGCGTGTGCTGGCTGGAAGAACCTCCTGGGTTCTTTCTTGTTTAAGCACCAAGAAAAATGTCAGAAACACGTAAGCCCTAAAGGAGTAATATATTAGCACAAGCAAGTTATAATAAAGCAGGAAATGTGTCATGTTCCAGTGGCTCAAGCAGGAACTGGCAGTGGAGCTTCTTGAGCTCTATTTTTGACATAGCTATCTAGCTTTATGACATCGTGTGTCCCTTAACCTTGTTGTGCTTGCTTTATGTAATATACAGTCATATCTAATCTCAGATGTTTGCTTCAGAGATTCATTTGTTTTTCAACAGAACTTGGTGATTCTCAGGAGGAAAAACATTATAAATGAGTCATTAGTAACTTATTGCACATCCAGGCTAATTTATTTTCTCTTGACGTTTCTGCTAAAGATCCTTTGTCTTTGATTTTTACGAAGTGTACTGAGGGATGCAAGCATTTTAAATCTTACCAGTTCTGAGGTGTTGTAGGCGGCTTAGGGCAAAAGCACAATAATGAGTATAAGTGATACGAAGCTGTTATGATCACTGCTTTCATTACACATCAATTTAAGTGATTATTGCAACAGGTACAGTATTAGGAAGGAAGTCAGAATTGCCATAAGGAAGAAAAAAAAATCCTTACCATTTATAAAAGCTTCAGGTTTGAGGTTTCTTTTTCTTTGCCTTCGTTATGAAAAGTTGGAGCAACCTCTCTCTGGAGAGAAAAAAAAATCGCTAAATATTCAGTTTGCTTACTGATAGTTCTGGCCGCAGAACCAACAAAAAACCCAAATGTAAAGTCCAAGATCCAGCTAGCGGGGTGGGGAGTGGTGAGGCACAGCTAGCAGGAAAGGTTTGCAGGGTAGGCAAGGAACGGTCCAGCTAGTGGGACCAGGACTGGAAACAGGGAGATTCACGAGGAATAGGAGTGACTATTGAAGAAAGGCTGGTTGCAGGATCAATGGCAGCTTAAATTAGATCTTGCTACCCAGCAGGGTTTACTAATTGTGGTGGATGTGATGCTGCTGCAGAAGGGGGAGAGCAACCAACTGGCCTAAGTGTTTGTATCCAGCGGAAGCCAGTGATTTCAAATTAATATAGCTGTACTTTAGGAATTAGCTATTGTATGCTGCCCTGTTACGTGTGATGTTTTCTTTCCTTCCTTTAACAAAACTATGGGTTTTAAAGCATGTTTTAAAACAATTTTAAAAATTCATGTTTGCCTTGGTAAAAACTAGCTCACAGATTTTCAGAAAGTTTAATGTAATTTTCCCAGGATTCTGGACCAAGTGAAAGTATGTTAGTAGTGACGCTTTTAAATGTTAACTCAGCCTTTGATGCAGTTAATCAGATTATTGCAGAAGGACTTCAACACTTAAGGTCTACTATTATACAGGTAAAAAACCCAGATGAGTGACAGAGAAAAGTAAAATATTCAGTTTTTCAAACTTCTGAAACTATAGATTGTGACTAGAGGTTTAATATAATTTTTAAAAGCGAGTGAGTACAGGTAAAAATACAGATCACTAAATTAGGGAATATTTAAATATGAATTATATCTAAGCTTGTGACATTCACCTTTAAGCATCAGTGGAACTAGATAGTATATTTTCTGCATTAGTGATGACCTTTGGAAACTTTTAGAGAACAGATAGCTGAAGAGTAGAGAACAGTAAAAATAATCTGTTCCAAAGGAGAGAATAAGTTTAGCCTTTAAGACAGCAACCTACACTTGACCAGAAAAGTAACCAAAAAAAAAAAGGTTTGATCTGTCTGTGAACATCTACAGAGACATACGGTGATAAAAAGTCAAAACTGGTTACTCAAGCAGTCTCATTTACTCCCTGGCTGATTAATCAGTCCAGTGGGTAGAGGAAAATAAGGGACGAGATTTATTTTGGCTTGAGTAGGACTGCTGACATGGTCCTGCACATGCAAATTAGGAAGACATGGTTAGGTGAAATTAGTTTAGAGTAGATAAACAGCTGTTTGAAAACATGGGCAGCTATCATTAAGTCTTTGCCAAAAAAGGGGGGAGAAATCATATGAAGACATGGATGGATCTATTACCAGTTGTTATTTTACTTAATCATGAAAGTAATATGGATGACATAACAGAAAATATAATTTAAAATGCTGATAAGAAGTTAAATAGGGTTACAATAATCTGAGAGAGGAGGAGAGAGATACAAGTTAAGATTTCAAAAGTTCTTGATAAATTGGATAAAGAATTTGTAATCAATAGGATGAAATTCAATAAAGAACAATGCAGAATAATTCATTTGTAGGAGAAGCAAAATGTAGAAATACAAAATGGACAATAACTGGCTAATGAGCTGTGCTGCAAAAACCGATCTGAGCCTTGAGATCTGAGCTCACAGGTGCAAGTTAATGCAGTGTTCTCTCAAAAAGGCTGGGATGCATCAGTAAGACCGTTACGCCTCACCCAGCAGGTAATTTTGCCACTAAACAAATGCAGTCTCAGCTGACACCCCCAGGTCTGGGCACCAGGGAGGAGGGCAACAAGAAGAGAAGACAAATGATATGTGGAAAAAGGTTAAAATAGTGAGAACAGTGTAGGGGGAAGGAAGATAGGGTGACAGACAAAAACAACACCAAAATCTTCAGAGAGGTACAAGGACTTTGAATACGAGGGTTAATAATCAGTTCATGAACTAGCTTCATTCTCCTTCATGTTCCTTAGAGCAGGAAAAGAAGGAAATGTGCTGACTTATCAACACCAGAGGTGAAAGAGAGAAGAAAGCATGTAAGAGCAGGAGCTGTGAGACAAGGGAAGGGACTGCCCAGGGAAATGACAGACTCTTGTTTAGGGCTGGTCATCCACGAGCACGGGTCTAAGGTGATGCGACCCAGCCGGGAGCCGCCTGGATCAGTCCCATCAGTTCCAGGCTAGGAACCACAGTTAGGGAGAAAAGGGGGTAGTGATTGTGTTGGATATAGGAAACAACAGTTAGGGAAGCACAACAACCAGGTGTCACCTACAGCCAGGCATGTATGATGGAAATGTGTAGGCCTGACATTCATAAAAGGGTTTTCATCACCCATACCCAAAAAAAAGCTTTATGGTGTGTTGAGGGTACAGCTGATGTTACCTCAGGACGACATCAAAGGGATGCAAAGTCCCTTTTTGCCTGATGTTGTAATGTTTGCTATGGCATTCACACACTTTGCAGGGGGATCCTGGGTGTGGTGCCTGTTAGAGAATCCAGTTTCATCATTACTTCTAACCAGAGAATTTTATTTTTTTTTTAACAGATGGAGTGCAAATCAGGTTGGGATGCCAGGATCTTTCCCTGCCTCCTGGCCAGTAGGGCTGGAATTCCTCCCTATGTCTGGGAAAATTGGGAAACCTGGCTGGCTGCCAGACTGCAGATTAGGGCTGCTGAGATGCTGTCAGCAGCAGTCTTGATGGTAAATATTCATGAGCCAAAATGTGCCAATATTCATGTTTGGCAAATTGCATATTCAATGTTAATATCTATACCACTTTGTAAAGGTCATCCTGGCATCTAAAGTCAACTGAAATGACTGATCCACTGTAAAAGGACACCATCCTCTTAGAAAGTGTGAAACCTGTGCATTTTTGAGTAGTCTATGTGGACCACTTATAAACACTTCTGTTTCCACTATCAGGTGACAGTCCCAACATATAGAGTAGCTCCAGTTTAGCAAGAACAGCTGTTGGTCCTGCCCAGCTTTCCTGGATTCTTGCTGTGCCTTATTTGACTTTGAGAGTACAAAAAACTGCATCTAGAATCTCATAATTTCACCCACTTGTACAATGGGTTTTTATCTGCAGTGCGACGCAGCCAAGCTGATGGCTTTGCAGTTTTTGAATATCGAAGACATTTTATTAAAAAAAAAAATCACTCTACTTAGCTTTACTTTAAGAACTGCTTATTTTGGGATGGGGCAGGGAAATCCCATATTAATTTTCAGCAACAGGAAGATATTACTGTGGGTGAATTTCTGTCAGAGCCAAGGAAATGATTTTTTCAGCTGCAAGAATTCGGTGCTGCAATGTCATAAGAGCACGTAGTTATTATTCTGAATGCTATGCAGACTGTAACATGAGACAGAAAAAAGTGCTCACGAGGAACATATTGAATTATAATAAATCTGTCTCGTCTGGAGACAATGATGAGCTGGCACATTTTGTCAAGTGGCAGTCACATAGGATGCTGTGCACTGCATACATATTACTGCATTAGCAATAGGCAGCAAGAGGATGGCACCAACAGGGGAACTGCTCAGACAGATAGGTTGATCATTTGTATTCCAGAGCTCAGCAAGTGCTCAATTCACTGATCCAAACCAAACATGTTGAAGTCAAGGCCTGTTTCTATAACATGTTTGATATACAGCTGAGCAGTAACTGAATCAAAACAGCATCTCACTATTGCTGTCTGGTGCCGTACTGGGTGGTGAAAGCAAGGGAAGGTTTTCCTGGCACTAAGGGTATGTTGTATGCAAATGGACCATCTCAGTGGTAAATCTTTAATGTGGCAGACAGAACATTAATTGCACAGCTCCCCAGGATCATGTTGCATGCCCAGTTTCCCTAAGTTAAATTATTCCAACGATTCTTCTCTTGATGGAGTATTCCAGACATTGCAGTCCTACCGTGTGCCATAAATTAACTCTTAAGCCATTCGGCTTCAGGTCCTGCCTAACTCCTGGGGCAAATGCCATTCATATTCACAATGTGTATCTGACTGAGACAACCCAGTGTGTTAACTACAATTCATATTAATATTCTGAAATACAATCTAATCAATAATGTGATATTATATAATATGCCTACAGTTACAACATCTCCTTTTCTTAGGGTGCCAATTCATCTGATGAAAATGAAAAAGCTGCTTATTCAAATCTTTAAACAAGTAAATGCCTAAAGCGCTCTTCCCCTACATGTTATAAAAGCAGTTCCCGGCATGCACAGAGTGCGGAAGGATCAGCCCTTTGCCCTTGGAGTCAGTGCTATATTGAAGCCATATAAACACGCACATGCACCCAGACATGCACACACACGTACTCACACGCTTTGCTCTGGCAGCTTGCACTGTAGCAACCTTGCCTTTTATTGGCTGCCCATAACTTAGCACAACTTTAGCTTGTGCCATGAGCAGCATGCAGCAATTCACCAGTCAGAGGTTAACAGCATGGCAATGCAGTCCTTTATTTTCTCTGAACATTTTCACCTCTTCTTAATTTACTCCCATTTCCATATATAGGTGAAGATCTATCAGAAAGAAACTCCTTTTAAGAGCTGCTCAAATTTCTATGTATGTGTAAGAAACAGTCCCTTTTATTTTTCCAGGAAGCATTCTAATGTAGTCCTTTTCACTGGAACGAAGATGCACTGTTTTAGACAGATTAGTCCCGTTTGCAAAATGAAAAAGAAAGCTCAGTCCTTTCCAAAGAGAAAAGCTCAGCATCTCCTAAGAGAGGTTTCATTTGAAAGAATAGTCTAATCCACCTTGGCCTTGGTCCCATGGTTCCTTATTGCAGGATACTTTTATCCTATTTTCTCGTCAAGAGAATTGGCCCTCTTGAAGATACAGCATATCTCCAGTAAGGTGAAAAAGAAAAGCAGACAATAAAAGGGACGTTTTTAAAAAAAGGATGGAGGGAAAAAAATGTGGGTGAAAGATGAGGAAAGAAGAAGATAGTACAGAAAAGATTGTTGCTTATTTTCCAAACTAAGATTATTTTTGGGCTCCAGTGATTTCCCTCTTGCACCCATTCAACAACGTGTATGAGAAGCAGGCAGTCCGTAGTAACAAGTAAGCAAGCAAGCCATGTATTTCTGCCAGGAATGACTGGTAGAAGTAGATGCCCTCTGTGACCAGATGCACTGCCAAGACAAGCAGCAATTGGAACAGAAGAGGTGAAAAATGTTTATTTTCATGGTTTATTTAAAAATTTACATAAACAAAGCAGCTAGAATACACATAAAAGGAACACATCATGGAGCCATGCAAGCCTAAATCAAAATCTTTTTAATAAGACAGTATTCCCTGAACCCATGGCTGTGGGTTGAGCACAACATAAAGAGGAAAATACATCCAGTAAATGTTCTTGTTAGCTTAACTTAGTTAATCTAGACATTCGGAAACAAAGAAGTGCCTTTAGGTATGCCATGATCTGTCTGCTGGCTTTGGGCTTGCAATATTGAACCCAGGTTCAGTCTATGGCTAATGTATTTTACATCAAAAGTAATCAACAAACAGGACTTTTGTGCACTGCTACCTGATTGTAACTTGTCTGATACTCAGCTCCAGTACGTTTTAAAATGTCCTGATCACATAAAAGAGAAAGTCTGGTAGCCTGGACATATAAAGCTCTTTATGGGGGCAGGATGCTATAGCATGGAAACCACACTTTCTTTGGAACTGTTAATCTTACATCCATTAAAGACAATGTATGCCCTGCATTACTAAATCTTTTCCAGACTCTCTTCACTTAACTTCCAGTGGAAATTATTCCAAGGTATATTAAGGTTGTGATTATTTTTTTCCTCAGAGAAACAGATTGCCTAGTTTATGTGTTTCTGTATGTCTGATTCATGTACTTGTGTTCTCGGGCAGGGGGAATCTCTGAAATGGCCTCTGAAATGATACAAAAGGAGAGGGTTTGGGAGCACCCGTGTTTAGATGTCAGCTAATTCCCACTGTTGCCCATATTCTTAGGAATAAGAGGAACAGAGAGGGAATTACAATAACTTTTAAAGTCAGTTCTTCATCCTCTGGGGTTCCCCTGTGGAGGTGCTGCTACTTGGCCCTTCTTATTGCAGTGCTGTGCCTAAAGGCATTTGTTATAAAAACTGATACAATGTGTGTAACACTGCAGTCATTTTTAAGACTGCACAATATCAGCTTGAAGAGGTTTCTTTATAGCATGTTTAGTGGCTGATTATGTAAACGGAACAAAGTTCTTTTTCTGTTACATGAGTGTGTAATCTCTAAACGTTTACAATCCAAACAACTTGAAAATGTTGGCTTTTTTCCACTTTTAAAGGTTATATACCCAAGTAATCCCCACAAATACCAAAATGCAATAACATGTATTTAAACTTCAAAAGTCTCTGGCAAAACATTCTGGTTTTAATCATACCCTGCAAAATGTAAATGTAGTTTCAGAGGTAACAAATGGTTTATGGCAGGCCAGATTCTGCCTCCTTTGCTCCTACAAATTGGGGCTTGAAAAAAATTAATCTGTTGAAGGACTAAAAGCCTTCATAAATGAATAAAAGCGGCAGGATCGCTTTCCCTGTTAGTAGAGGGTGTTTCTATGGCTCCAGATACCTCTCTGCTTGAAGACAAGAGCTATTACTGTGTTACAGTGCTCTGACAAATGGCACAGAGACATTCCAGGGTCTATAAAACCTCCAAATGCAGCAGTGATACTTATGCCAGCCATTCCCTTACCTCAGACTTCATGTGAAATAAAATAGACATGATTGGTTGCAAAATTTGACAATCCCCGTTAGTATCTGATCAAGCTGCTGAAATGGCAGGATTTGACCCTGGGTACTTACTTGCACCCCAGTCACTGACGTGTGTGATTTGTAAAACAGCGTATATTCTCATCCCAAATCTCTGTTTCCCTGAATAACTGTACAGGTGGAAAATGAGACTGGGGAGACGGGAAGGAACCACATTAACATGAATTATTTCCTATTGCCTCTGTAGATCCCCTCCGTTCTCCCACATCTGTTCAAGCTGTGTGTGGTTTTTATTTACCAGTCTAGTGGTAAATATAAATATGAAATAGCAGGTAACAACTTGATGCTTGCCCAATGGTCTCTGGATAGTTTCCTTCCCCCTGTAAATTCACCTCTTTTCCCTAAAGGCAAGATTAGAGGGGATCAGAAGTGAGAACAGAAGGCACTGAAAACTCCACCAGGCTGAACTCTTACTCTTTCAGATGGATGTAGAGGGAATGGATGAATGATCAAAATATTTGCTCTTAAAACATAGAATTAAAATCACATCTCATGTGCCTTTGATATACATTGATCTGCTTATTGAGAGTGGCTGGTTCTACTCTTTTCACTGAATAGCATCACCGGCTATTGGGTAGACGTGGAAGAAAATCAGACCTTTAGGAAGTAAAATATAAGGCATTCTAAATTCTAGGCTCTCCTTCATAATTATATATTTTTTTTAAACTCTGTTTTTAAGGCTTGGGTGTAAAGACACTGTTTTCACAGCCAAGTGTAAATTTATAGCCAAGTTTATTAGAAGATGGTTAAAACAATGGTTATCTCTTTAATATATTTCAGAAATTGATTATGGGTTTCTAAAGCACAGGAAAATGTCAAGCATGCTTTCTGATGTAGAAAAACACACAGCAGTGTCAAAAATGTGCATGTGCTATATAGGATATCAGTTTTTAAAACTGTAGTGAAATATATTTGGACTTTAGTCTGCAAATATTTTGCATCACAAAAATTTATGAAGACAGCCTAAATCTTGACAGTTTATATAGCCTATCCGTTTGCCTTAGGTGAGGAAAAAAACTCTATGTAAGGCCATCAGAAATTATTTATAGATAATTGCTAATGACTTAATGAAGATCTCTGTAGTCTGAGACTCTAGGCATCTGTTACTTTCTGCCACACTGCCAGCCATCTTGATCAACAGATTTGAAAAATCAGAAAATTGCACAGCTTTGAAATAACAGTGATAGACCTAAATTTTGTAAGATCATCTGTGTGAAAGTGGAACACTGAGCTTGAACACTATGTCAAAAAACCCAGCAAAAATAGAAAAAGAAAAAAGACAATATTTGTAAAAATGTCCCCTATCTTACTGAGCCTTGTTAGCATTTCATTACAAACTGACTTGGTGGAATTTTATTCAGACTCTTTGCCTGTAACACCTCAAATCAAGATCAAATCTTGACAGCAGAATCAAACCTGTTCCCAGGCAGAATTCTGCTGGGAAGCATGTGGCACCTTCAAGGCAAATGTTTCTGTCTACCGGCTCCGAACTTGGGACAAAGCACAGATTGCTCAACTGATTCCTTAGTTTCAGTGGAGTGCATAATGTATGCTAAAGGGTTCAAGGAAATAAAGAGAGGATAATGGATCCTTTGTCCTGCTGTAGCTGTGCATGATTTGCAAATAGTTGTTTAATTCTGACTGATTTTCTCTTGATATCTTGTTTGTATGTTTTTAACCTTGGCTTTGCTAGTGGACTTCTAAGTAAGTAGTGGACAATATTCTACTAAAGTTGAATGTTTATTCTGGAATTCCCAAGCTATTGCATGCAACTTGAAGAAGGATTTATTTTTGTTAATTCTTCCAAGTGCATAAATACTTCTAATGACTAAGTTCCTTCTACTAGACTACTGACTTAGCAATACTGTTCCCTACTGACCATTTTTTCTTCATCTTAAACAGTAAGATTTTTATTTTTGTGTCCTCCTTCCACCCCAATGAAAAATATTTTCAGGGCCAAAACCTGTTTTGACCTGTCTCTTGCACAACACAGAATTACTGGTGGACTCTATGCAGATCAGCATTTGTGGAGCTCTGTTACTTTCTACAAAATCTGCCCTGACTAGTCATACTTACCAACAGAAATTGCCAACTGCCTTCCTGATGCCTATAAGATATAAAATACAAATATACACACACATATGTATGTATATATAGAAATTACTAGCCTATGGGATTTTTTCTGAAATGTTAAGCAGTCATATCTCTCATTACTTTAAAACAAAGACCATTCAAGCCAGACAACCTTTATGTTTTTTTACATTACTCAGTCAATTCCCTAAATCAAAAAGCAATCCTATGTTAAACTCTGGCCACTGGGCATGTGCTTATCATTCATCATCTGTTAATTTTTACACTTTCTTTAATTTCTTACCTTACCACCTTATAGATACCCACTACTTGATAAGGCTTTTTAATGCACATATAATGTATTACCACTGCCCATGTTTGAGGATTAATGTCATTTTAGTCCAAGGAACTGACCCAGGGACTCTCACTCTGTAGCATTTTATTTGCTTGTACGAAGAACACCTCTATCATTGACATAGATAACAATGCTGTGCTAGTTGTGTTCAAATGTATATGCATTCAAAGCTTCCTTTCTCAGACAGAACTCATAGTTCCCGTGTGTTTTAGTTTGAGGAACAAAGAAATTGTTAAGCTTCTAAATGGTTATATTCACTTCAGTGTTTGCTGATCTGGTATTTGTGTTCATTATTTCAACTGTGCTTGCCCATTAAACATGACCTACAAAATATGCTCTCACCCTAATTAAATTAAATCTGTCTTTAAATCTGGGCAACAATTTTATAAAGGTTGCTACTTCTAAAGGAACTACTAGGTAGATGCAGGAATCACTGCCTGAAAGCAATAATATGAGATTAGGCTGAATGACCATTGGGATCCTTTCTGACCTCACTTACCTACCTGTGAAAAAGAAAACTACTCTCCCTGATTTTCTTGTGGCCATGTGGTCTATGACATACTGTGCATTAGCCTGAGACAAATAAAACCACAGGAAGGCAAATTGGAAGCCAATATTTGGACCAGAAAATGCAACAGATAGTAAAATTTTAATATGTAGTTTATATGCCTGCATGTACAACATATGCCAAATCTTCAAGAATCCAGACACTTGAACTTGTAGTGATTGAACACAGAAATTTATAGAAATAAAGTTCAAAGTCCTTTTAAGTAATCCAATAAAAGGAACCAAGCTCCCAAACTAAATCTGGTGCTTGATCCTCTCTTCGCCCTGCTGGAAACAAAATGTTTTGCTGCCCTGACATGTATAACAATGGTGGTCTGGACTCTTTTGAAGTCCCTGAACAAACTTTGCCTTTCTGTTTCTTTCTGTGCTATTAAAGAATTATGACTATACCGCTACTTTGTACTTGATGCAGTATATCGCCCTGCCATCCTATGTTTGTTAGTGGGCAAAGAAGAACCACAATTCATCCCTCTGATGTATAGAATTTCTAGTTTTAAGCAGGGAGGTAGACCTCCCTTTTGCTCAGAGAGGTGGAAGTACTGCTATTGGCACTGTCATTAAAATGACATGTAAGTGCTCCAGTCTCTGTTCAACACACAGTTTTATTCAGCATTTGCATGCTCACATAAAACAAGACATAGGTGGAATTTAACGAATCTATAAACATGTGTTGCCTGTACACATGATGCAGTATGACTATTCATTCACATGTGCATAGCTTTGAGAATTTAGTAAATGCTACAAAAGCTTTTAATCCTGCCCTAAATTAATTTTTTAATTCAGTGGTCACAATTAGAAGTTATGTCTCAAAAATGGGATCTGTGAACTTATTATGAGAACTTCTGAAATATTACAAAACATGACAAAATGTTGCATGCTAGCAAAAAAGTGAACAAAACTCTTCAAATCCCCACTCATCCAACACACATTGGTTAGTGACCGGTCACAAGGGTAGTCACAACCAGCTTGCTAGTGCAATTGCATCCTCTGCAACAAGAAACAAGTAAGCAAAGTTGTATTATTTTTTAATGTCTTCACTCTCCCTCCCCCAAGCTTTCAGACAATACTAGAATACAAAATAGCTAGTGGATTTTTATTTCCAAGGTGGTTAGATGGTCCTTTCAGTAAACAGTTGAGAAATGCCATCTAGCGTACTTGATACTATTCCTATCAAACCTATTTGCACACCCATTTCAAGAAGCAGTTTGATATATTCACCTTCCTTAATCTGAACCCTCTAAAATATTAAGGATACTTATTAACTTGCAAAGACACCCCTGGAAACTGAGGCTAACTGTGTAGGGTGATCAAGAGAAAAAAACTGAAAAACATCGCCTTCCTCAGAGAAGTAACTAGAGAAGTAGAATGGGAAGAAGAGACAAGACTTGAATGCATTAAAAAATGGTGAGAATGTATACTTTAAATACATAATTGGCTGTGTTGCGCTATGAATTTTAAATGTTGCCTACCTTAGGCACGTTTAGCCGTTGGCCTATCTTTTTTATATGAATTTGGTCTCAGTTAACAATTGGATTTTTACTGTCTCCTTTGTTTCTTGGCACTGCCATTGGCCTAACCTATTCACCCACTACATGTTGTCTTAAATAACTTATTTAGGAACAAGATCTCATCAGATATTTGTGCAACACTTAGTACAATAGTGTTAGGTAAGGACATAAGACAAATTGTGACTAAATATGGATGCTGTTCATGACTTTAGGCATGTTCAGGGATGAAGGGAGGGTCAACATAAAATCTTATTTCCACCTGAATTGCTCATTTGAATAATCTCATCTACTTTAGTATTACTAAGATTTCATGCTAAATTTTAAAGTTGCTGCTGAAACTATTTCCATTAAAGTTCATATTGGGCCTTAAGTTCATGGGCTTTGTAAGAAAAGTGATTTTTTAACTATGCTTTAATCTTTCAGTGGTGGCTCTGAGATCTGAGACCATCCTTGCTGTCAATAGGTGTAATTAAAAAGAAGAGGAATGATTGTGAAAAGGGGAATTATCTGCCCTTGCTTTTTGATGAATAAAGCAAAGTAAAGATCCTGGATCTGATATACCATAATTAGCAGCAGTTTTATTTGGAAACAAGATTTTTTCCGTGGGTGAAAATGTCAGCAGGATGCAGAAGCCAGTTGGCTATATAGACTTTTTTTTTGTCTTTTGAGCTGAACTTGTTGAGGAAAGAAAACCCTTTGGAATTTTCATTTTCTGAATCTGATGCCAAAGTGTAATTAAAAAATAAAGATATGGAAAAATACATAAGGACAACACTACCCAAACACACATGCGCATACACACATATGCGCACACACACCCTAGGATATTTGGATTCATTCCAGGCGTAGGGGTTGTGTGGAGGATGATTTTTATTTAGGTGCTAATAACCTGGGAATGTTAAGGAGTCCCCAAACCACTGTCAGTTTCTCACTGTAGCAGTTTCACACTAGCGACACATGCTGTGTCTACAACGCGGCGCTGCAGAGCTCTCAGTTCCCCCAAAGCAATAACGCCTACCTAACTGCACCTAGAGTGGAGCTTTCTCTCAGGTTCGGCCCCATACTATGGTTTGGTTGGCATTGTGTGATGCATCACCACCTGCTTTCTGCCCCTCAGCCTCCTTTTCTCCAGGCTAAACAACCCCCGTTCCCTCAGCCGCTCCTCATAAGACTTGTGCTCCAGACCCCTCACCAGCTTCGTTGCTCTTCTTTGGACACACTCCAGCACCTCAATGTCTTGCTTGTAGTGGGGTACCCAAAACTGAACACGGTATTTGAGGTGCGGCCTCACCAGTGCGAGCGAGTACAGGGGCACGATCACTTCCCTAGTCCTGCTGGCCACACCATTTCTGATACAAGCCAGGATGCTGTTGGCCTTCTTGGCCAGCTGGGCACACTGCCGGCTCATGTTCAGCCGGCTGTCAACCAACACCCCCAGGTCCTTTTCTGCCAGACAGCTTCATGGTGCACTGTGTTTTGTTGTTTGTACTGCAGCTGCTTTTCTTGAAGAAGAAAGAAAAGATAGAGCCGGGCTTCTGCCAGCAAATGACAACCAATGTCTCCTCTCCCCCAAGAATGATTCCTCTCTTTTTTCCTTTTTCTCTCATTTCTATGGCAAGCTTTTCTGCTTACCAGAATATGATTTTTAGTGTACAGGCAAAACCCAGGACAGTGTCATTGTTCTGAAATAAATGTTGCTTCTGGAGCACCTTCTGGAATGTCCAGTTGCCTAAGTATGTGCCTTTGCTTTTCCATATTGACTTGGGACTTACTGCCCTGGTAACTCAAAATAAGACCCTATTTAGTATGGACAATTTTCCCTAAACAGTTCATAAAGTTTCAGAACAGGTTACCCTTCCCATCTATAGGTCTACACTTTCAATATATTTGCATTGCCTAATCTTGATCAGCATCTCAAGTCACCTGAAGACAAGACACTTTTGGGGGACTAATACACACAGTTTAGCTCTAGATTTTGCTTCCTTGCACTTTAAAACATATGATAAATGGCATATCAAATTTCCTTCACATTTACGCTTAAAAATAGAAATCATAGGTTTTTACCTGGAACTGGAAAACCATTTCTTCAGTTTTGGGTTGGAGCTGGCAGTGAAAGTCAAAGGTTGGTCTACAGATCCTTGCAAGATAAGTTAGTGATATATGTGAGTGAAACAATATTTATGGAAACAGCAACTGTTCATGGCACAAAGCTGGGACCCAACATCAAAACAAGTCATCAACAAGATATCACATGAAGAAAAAGCTGTGGCAAGTGGGAACACAACCGGGACAAAGGTATTCTTACTAAGTCTACTAGATAACGAATACAGACCTTTTGTCCTCTTGTAGAAAAGATTCTTTTTATAGGGCCTTACCAGCTGAAGATGACCACAGATGAGAGCTCTGTAGTGGTCAAAAGCACAGGATTCTTGGGAGAAATGTGAATATAATAAATCCATAGGAAACTGAGAATCTTGTATGTGTAAGTTGAAGTTCTTCTGTCAGAGAGATGAAGCCAAAATCGGCATCAGGTAGTGTCCAAATCAGATCACCCCTGATGCTGTTATCATTCACATCCGAAGAAAGGAATTCCAGATGGTGTGGTGCAGAGGAAAGATGACTGGGGAATGTAGAGTCCTTCCACTATGAGTACAGCTGGTCCTAGGAAAATACACTGCAAGTATATATGATTGGTATGAATAAAAACATTGGCAGATTATTACCAAGGGAGAGAAAAGAAATGCAAGTGAAGAAAATGTGATTTTAAGAGCAACTACAACTGAACTAAAATGGAGATAAGAAGTATCTCGCTACCAGAAAAGGAAGCTTCTGATATCACCCTCAAGTAAGAGTAGCGGTCTAAAGAAACATCAGTAGTTTTTGGATGGAACTAGAAAAGTTTGTGAAAGCAAGTAAATAATTTCCCTATTAAAGGAGGGGGGCAATCTGCTATGTGTGATCCAGTAACTTCTTTCCAGAGACACATTCTGTGTACCAGCTATACTACGTCACTTATGCTCTGTCACATTTCTAATTATGTGCAGGAAATGCAAAGCACATTTTCTCTTACAAGTCTCTGGGTGTTCATGAACACTTTGGAACTCCAGCCTGGCAGAGATTTGGAAGGGTGGCTCCCTTAAAATTGTAACCCAAATGAACATATAAATAAACATATTTCTAAAGGAAATGTCGATATAATTTGTTTGAAATAACAGTTAACTTTTTTTTTTGTGTGTGAAACTAGATGAATCTTTGCCAACAAATAAATCGCCATTTTGGAAAGTTATATTCCAGAACTGCAAATCATGTAGTGTAGCAAGGTGACTCCGTTACCTTTCAGTATGTTCTGCTCAAAATCCATGCCTGTCTACATACAATTTTGCAGTCTTAGCTTTCTGTATGTTTGTCATTATAGAATATTCTTTGGAAGCAAGATGCTCAACTCTTAGAGAAGCTCCAAGATGGAATTTACACAAGAATAGGATATGCTTAGTATCATGCATTGTAACTGCTGATCTCTGAGGAAAGCTCTTCTTCATATTTATTATTATGACCAAACAGTATAAATCACTAATGAATGTGATAATGATTAGATCTATAAGGCTAGAAAATCGTGGGATGATTACTATGAGTTAAAAAGTCAACACTATGTAACTGTAAAGATACTTTTTCCTGTGTGTTGTACTAACTGCCTTCGCAGACCTCCAGAGTCTATTTCCTGAGAACTTGAGACAGGCAAAGCAGAAGGAATATCCTTTGGATCCACAAAGAGAAACAAGAGTAAGGGGCAATTCATGTAGTTTCCTACATATAATTGCATCTCGGTGTGCCTGGCTCATGTGCTCGAGGTCATTGTACTTCTAGCAGATTTTTCTGTTGTTTTTGTTCATAGATTGCAAATGAACTGAAACTGAACAAATACTGAAGATTACTGTACTGTGTGAGGATTTTCTAAGGAGATGTCTTTAAAGGAAATACTGGGTTGTTCTTAAATAGGCAAACTGCTAAGCAGTGTAATCAGTCTATATGCTCAAACCTGCAGGGGAATAAAGTAAGATCCAACAGGGTTTTAATATTTTCAGAGTGTCTCAGCTGGAAACCCATCCAAGTAACAGAGCAATTACACCTTTTTTATTAAAATGTTCACACTATTTCATGTTGTACTGGTTTTGATTAAAAAAGTCTACTCATAGAGTTTAAATGCTTATAGATCAATGAAGTTTTAAATTGGAAAGTTAATGTCTCTGCAGGTGACAATGGGTCCGACTGCATGTAAAGTATATGTACAGCTGACAGGCACATATAGTTCATAACAGCAACATGGACTGAAGTTGTCTTCATTTTATTATCAAGACATTGTAAATGTCTTGTGTAACTTAGAACAAAAATAGTCAGGGACTAAAAATTTTCCAGTACTCTCTTACATCAGTAACACAGAAGTTAATTGAGTTTGGTTCTATTATACTGAGAAATGTACCATCCCAGATAACTGTCAACAATCAGCAACTGTTGAGATAAACCTTCACCTCTTTGGGGCAATTTCTGTTTCTTATAAAATATTGCTGTTCGAGCCTCACTGTCACCTACTAAACCCACAGTGCCAGACTGTACTCTCTTTGTTCCGTGACGCTAAGTGTCATGAGGTGTCTAGTTCAGGGTAATTCTCTGTACAGAGGATGTGAACTCTTGATCTGATCCAGATTTCTTCTTGACTGCACCAGCAGAAGCTCTTGTCCTATGTCCTCCAGCACCAGTTCGTGTCTTGGGAGTGGCCGTCCATTCTGGCTCTCCATGGCTCCATCCTCTAGAAGGGATCATCTGTGGAGTCGACACTCAAATTTTCTAGGGACCTTCTCCATCTCCTGGGATAAGGATCTTGAGTAGCTTACAGATCAACAGCCCAACAGGCTGTTTTGAATCTGCTTAAGCTGACATATTGATTATTCCTAAATAAAGTGGGCCAGGGGTTGTTTTTTGGCTCTGAGGTTTTGTCCCATCTTACATGTCCAAACTTTCCCCCTTCCTAAATACAGTGATCACACAACATTAGGAATAGTCCCTGACATGTACAGCACATCCAAACAATGCCCAAACATAATCTGAAAGAGCAGTAGTTTACATGAGCCAAAACTGTGCTAGGGACTGTGCTGACACGTAACCAGCGTAGATGTTTGTGAGCTATGGACTGTTTACTAGTATATAGCCACAGAGCCTAAGGTCAGTTCGGCTGCTATTAAAACAGATTTTTTTTGTGAATGGGCATCTATGTGGTCCTGCTCCCAAAATGCTCAGCTAAGGAGAGTTTAAGTATAGCCCCAGAGACCTCAGCTGGACAAAGCCTCTATGTACTGGGCCCTGTGTAACGTTTTTTTCTGCACAAAGCATGTCTTACCACCATGAGTCAAGAGGATCAGCTTGTTCTTCCATGTGTGGTGGAGCAAAGAGAAACCTTTAGCCTCGAAAAAAATTAGTGGTGAGAGAATCTTTTGTCAGCAAAAACAAGTGAAAACAAAATTTCATTCTTCTCAAAGGCATTAATGCAGACACAACAGTGAGGGCAGAGCAACACATTTCACTTAATCTTTGCCCCCGTTAGTTAGTGCTGACCGGAAAGTCAAAAGAAGTTACAGTCTTTCAGTGTGAGAACCAAGACAAAATAAAATGAGCTAAAAATATAGACTTTCTATATTTGCTCCATAAAAAGTGCCAATAAAGACACTGGAATTCTGGGGACGTTCCCACAGTAGGAAATAGGTTAGTTCTGGTTCCTGGCCTGCAAGGGCATCCTGTCGCCTGGCCAAATGGGGCAATCACCTTGGGGATAGGGAAGCTGACGATAAAGTTTGTGCAGCAGTGCGAGCTATGAAAGTGGAGAAAGCACAAAATGATTTCGTCAGGGTGGAGAACCAGGCAAGGTTCATCCAAGGGTCCCCTGGATGGTGGCCCATGGCCCATCATGCTCCTGAATCATACAGCAAATTTCAGTGCTTCCATCATCTAATTACTACAAGATAACTAGAAACAATAAAAACTATATATACAGAAATGTCCTTCTTTTGAAGAGTCATTGTTTTACTTAGTCCAATGACTTACACATATTTAGCCATTTGTTAATCAGGTAAAGAAACCAATAAGGCAAGGAAAAGGGGCTCATTTCAGGCAGTATAATGAATCTCCTTAGAGGTATAAATGGGGAAAGATGACAAATCTAGTACGAAGGTCTATTTTTCCACTGTTCTCCAACAGATCAGCTGTCAGCTGGTCTGCTGTCTGTGCCTTGTTTTTAAACTGACATATACAGGGAGCAAGTATATATGTTTGGGTAGCTCCACTCTGATAAGCCCCTTAATAAAAGAAGCTGTAGCTCACAGAAACTTGTAAACTGAAAATCAGGGCTGACAGGGAACAGAACAGAGATGACGTGGACAACAGTGAAGACAAAAATAAGATGGGAGAACATTAAGTATAGACAACCCTATCTTGTGCCATGTGTTCTACTATCTTTTGTTCAGTCTTATTCCTGGCACCAAAGGTAGTGTTTGCAGGAGAGTAACAGAAACAGAAGTGGCAGCAGGTGGTGTGCTCCAGATGGCACGTGTTGGAAATTGCCTAAATGAAGCTCTGGGTGAGCTGCTGGGTAGCAATCTCCCAGTTTTGAAGTGAAGTGGACAACAAGCACACAGGTTGAAGAATGTGAGTATAAAAAATTTTATGCTCCTTATGGATGACAAATTAACAGTATGAAAAAAAACCCCAAACTAATAAAACTGAAAGACAGTGTTTGGGAAGAATTTGCTTTGCCTTTCTTTGTCCAACACTTCAGCATCGTGCACTAAACTGAAGAGTGACGAAACAAGCAATTCATGCCATTTAAAGTGCTTTATTTGTTTGCTTCCTTGTTTCATTGTTTTTGCCCTTGGGCTAGTTATTTACCTGACTATTTCTGCAAGTTGAGCTAACATGTTAAATATGCGCAGGAAAGAAACTGACCATCAGATCCTGCAATTACTGCCTCCTTTGGAAAGAACACAACACAGCATCATTCTCGGAAGACAACAACTACTCTATAACCTAGATTACAATTCAGACTGCAAAGACTGCTTTTCTTTCCCCACTGATCCACCGTGAATTGAATGCCGGACTCAAAGCTGGCACTGGAGGCATATAGTGAAAGTAAGCTGATTTTTCTTGTAAGTCAGTGCAGTAGTTGGGAATTTCCTAGTGAAAGTCATTTTTATTCAACAGGCATGGGGAACAGGATAGGAATGCCTATTCTTTAAAACCATATTTATTTATTTAGATAAGGATGACATTTGGAGTCATAGTGGGAAGAAAGTGGCAAACTTCATTCTCTAGAATAGTTTGGACCTCAGTACTTAGTATACATGCCTAGACCTTGCCTGCTATTTGACTACGAGCCTTCTGAAGTAAGTGAGGTTGTATCCTGTTTTTTCCAACTCTGAAGGTTTTTATTCATTTTGAGGTTGAAGAGGAATTAATTTTTTTGTAATGTTAATGTCAATTTGACTTTTGAACTCCCATAAAGTTAATATGACAAATTTATATCTAGAGGGAAACCTAACTTTAACACTTGTTAAACAGTTTTAAAGAAACTTTATGAATAAACTTTTCTATCAAGCCACAGATGATAAAATATTGTTTTGTAACTTTTGCTTTTAAACATTGTGAATGCCATTTGTTTAGAAAGTGAAGAGAATGTGCATTCTAAAGAAAAGACATTTCAATTTGCTGAATTTACGAGCACTTTATACTAGTGCAGACCAACAGGAGCAGATGTGCAGAATGAAACAGTGGTGAGGAACTATTGTTACAAATATAGACCTCATGCTTTTTTTTAAACTTCAGGCTCACTCTAATCTGCTCCATTGGACTGAATGCCCACTGGTGACTAGAGGCCATTCAATACCTTCCTGGATCACAAGTTCTAGCTTAATCTCATCCAGAAGATTCCAGCTCAAGCTCCCAGACACAGAGAGCTCTGGTATGTGATTGATGCCCAGGTGACTGGAAGATTTCCTTCAGAAGTGCACTCCTTGCCTGAACTAAAACACGTCTGTTGATGCGTCCTAAGCTATACGTTTTGGTTAGGTTAACCTGGCCTAGGTTACCAGCTGCAGAACATGAAGCAGTTCAGAGTTCAGTATCAGAGCCTGGAATACTCAGTTTAATTAGCACTGCTTCTCAGAAGCAATATTTAAGGTAGTAAAACACACTAATGCTGCCATTTGCAACTTGGGTTTTTTTTCCTTCTTAGCATATGATGACTTTATGGGTCATATACTACTTATTTATGTGGAACCCCAATAGTACTTTGAAGAAGGATTTTATCCAAGATAAGGGCTATGTAAATGAACAGATTTTCTCAGCCATGTATAATACATTTTATACATGCTACCCTGATTTTTGTGTAAATAGGATCATGACTAAACATATCTAGTCAAAGATATTATAAATTTTATAATTAAAACAAAATAGAGAAGTAATTTGAACTTAGATTAACATTAAAACAAATTTAGAAAAGGAAAATTCAGAGGCAAGGCTACCTTAAAAACTTTATTTTTGTCCTGGATTAACAGGTCTCCATAACATCTTGTCTGTACTTGCAAGTGACAGTGATGGCCCTTTAAATAGGGAATGGAGAAAGTGATTTTTTTCAGTTGTCTTCCCGCTCCACTTGTTTGGGTTTAGCTACATAAGTTTGTTTTGAGAACTTAGCATTCAATGTTTATCATAATAAAATTAATGAGCTTTAAAGAAGTTGAATCAGTGAGGCTTTTTATAGGGTCTTAGATATCAACTTCCAGTTTACATAGGGGTGCATCCTTGCTCTTTAATTCCACTGGGAGATGTGTAAGATAGATATAGTTTTTTGCAATATCCTCAAATACAAAATAAATCAAAACCACCCAAATGTAATATGACAATTTATTCTAATTTTAATAGAGAGAACTAATTTACTATTGATCTCTCCACGATGGCCAGACAGCGGACTTGGTTTCATATATGTGGAAGCCAGAATCAAGCACAGATTTCACAAAGCACTGTATGTGGTCCATACAGATTACATGTGCATGTTTTTTTGTGCCCATACAATGATCACCCACCATAAGATAACTTTCATTCAGTTCCCTCTGGAGTACGTTAAATGTTAACAAAGGGAACAGCATGTGCTGAACATTAATTGGCACCAGACAAACTCATTCTCTGAAAGATGTTGTTCATCAATAGGGAACCATCTGCATTGTATTTACATAAGTAACTATTGGTTTCTCTCTTATTACCATGCTGGATCCTTGACAAAATAGCAAGGTGTTCCTAGTACAACCACTTTGATTATACATCCTGTTGAACAAACCAGGTGGTAAAGATGTATGACTTTGAGTCCAAGATTAATTCTCTGATGGGTCAAATGAGTTTCTGCC
>JAVKLA010000005.1:21812218-21827628 GCA_034782735.1 Sagittarius serpentarius | reverse complement strand
GTTCCCCCTCACAAAACATGTATCATGCTAAACCTTCCTGCTCCAGAGGTCTAACAGGTCTATATTAAGATTTATTTAATATATTTATGCTACTAGTGGTTCTTGGTTATAGAGGTGGTAGATTAGGCTACCACCAATAAAAGTTCTAGACCGAACCAGAACAAATAAATTATTTCAAGTGAATAAATAAATTCAGATTTAGCATTTGTTGTCTCTGGAAAATAAAACAGACTGGCTATTTGTCTCAGCTAATGTGGAGTTTCTCAGGCTGTTCTAGAGAATAAAACAGTCTAGGATAATAATCACCTGACAATACCCTGCTACAATGTCCTCTCTTGAACGTGGAGACAGATTACATTGGAAGGCAATACTCTCTTTTGTATTGTGGCAACACATACAGGTAAATGAATAATCTTTTGGGCCCCATCTTCAATAAACAGTACCATGTTGATGCTGCCCCAGCATGGATATGTTTCATACATGCTGAGGTCTGCCCGTAAATCTGATCAGAGAAGTCCCTTTACATGAAAGAATGTTTCAAGGCTCACAGGAAAGAATTTAGCTGAGTTTAAATAGTAGAGCCATTTTCTGGAAAACTAGTCTGTTGGGTTGTTTTTTTTATTATTATTTTACTGTTGTGGGTTTTTTTAATGCCACAGTCTGCTATTCAGATCGTTGTCTTAACACTGAGGCCATAATGTCTCAGATGATAAAAATATATTTATAATTACATACTGTTAGACTTTCGATTTTGAATGCTAGATAGGATAAAAATAAAAATTAAGGTTAGGAACCCTCATATGTGGTTTAGGGCTGAAACAGAAACTGACAGAAATGGGGAATTCTCTTTCTAATCAACAGGCTTATGCCATAAATTCTTTAGCACAGACTTTAAAAGTAGCAGAGCCATATGACCATATTTTGAAGAGCTTTGATATGATGTGCAAACAACTTGCAGATATCTTGCACAGTATGCTCATGTTAGAGCAATCTTGCTTGAAGGCCAATGGTAGAGATGATAATGACCAGTAAATATTACCTGGACACTGGAAAAAGTTAAAAATATCAGAATGATCTTTCCTCATTGTCTGTACTTGGTTTGTGTTGCAGCAGAATTTACAAGTGTATGTGGCCTTTACAAGGAGAAATGTATATATTTTAAACTATGCTGAATACCTGCTGTTTGCTGCTGCTTCTTTTTTTCTCCAAGCTATCTTTTTCTGTCCTTAACTCGGCTGACTAGAGAAAGGTAAGTTCTGAATATTTTATAGCTTCTTTTTAGAAGACATAATAAGGCTCCACATGTTATCTGCCTGCAATTTCTGTCAAGGTATCTGTACCTTTAAGTTGTTTTGACCATCTATCTTATTTTTGTCACTCTGGAAATTAGGAACCATGTATCTCAGTATGCAGGCAACTTCTTATTCTTGTAAAAGCTTGACAAATAAGAGGCCTTTTCCCCTCATATGGCATAATGCAACGGACCGTAATTATGTGAGGTGAAGGACATTTGCCTTGTTTTAAAAGAGCACTCACGTAGCTGCTGTTTGTCACCCAAGAGGTAATGGTCATCAGTGTAAGGAATACGTACAAAATATGAATCGATTATGGATCAAGATCTAGCTCAAGTGTGCTAGCTCTGGTTTAACCTTGCATACATCAAAGCCTTAAAGCCCTCTGGAACTGAAGCAAGACCTTCAATCACCCTGGATTTATTCACTAAAAAGCATAAGGAGCGCTAAGCCAACAGCACGGTGGTTGGCGGTTACTGCACGAGGCCCAGGTGCCACTCCTGGTGCCTCACTAATGTGAAACGTTGGGGCTGTATCCTGGTCAGAAAGTTTTCAAAAAGGATTTTTGATTGTTCTTATCATCTTCTGTGCTTTTAGGAGAGACAACTGGATAATGTGAAAAAAATCTGTTTTGATAGTGCTAGTTAATTCTGCTAGAAGTAGTTTACAGGTGGGTTTTGTTTGGGAAGGGCTTTTTTTTTCCTGAAGAATACCATTACATCCATGCAGCAGAGTGTGGAAAAGCATTTAATACATATTCTGTATGAGCAAGTCCAATATGCCCAGGCATGTTCCTGGGCACTGAATAAAGGGAATGTCTTCCATCTATGTCAGTAAACTGTATCAACCACCAAAAGAGATGGGCTGTTCATAAACTGCTTATGTGCTGAACCGTGCCCATCTCGAGGAATGTGAGTTGGACCAGGCCAAAAGCTTGCCAGGAGCTGTTGAGTGGCAATCAGTGCCAATCAGCCAGTACAGACCATGTGCAGGTGCTAGTAATTTAGCATACTGTATAGATGTAGCTATACAGTGCCTGCTCTTGTCTCTAATTCTCCCTTGTGCTCTCCAAAGTAGTCAGCTCCCTCAGCGACTTGGGGCACAGCAGTAGCAAATCTGTTTTACTGTGGACATCTAGCAGTTACCTCCTCCCCTCGCTGTCTGCTCTCCCACTCTGCTGCAGGTAGATGCAGCAGAATCGACTGGACAGAAGTCCTTTGTAATTCACGTACTTTTTGGTGTTTTCTCAACTCGAACATCCTCATTGTCCATGCAAAATTAAGATGCACAACTTTTTTTCTAATGATGTAGGGTCAAAAGGCAACTTGGGGCAATGAACTGAACTGTCAGTGAGGTTTCTCAGACATCATCTGTAGCTCCTCTCCTCTATACTTGGATTTGGGCACATTTATTTTTGCAGGAGCTTTTATTTTTTTTTTTCCTTTTCTTTTTTCTTTTTGTTTTTTAAAGTATAAAGGGCCATTGATGAGGGAACTGATTCTGAAGAGCAATGACTCTCAAATAAAACAATTAAAAGTAGAAAATTGTACTTATTCCTGTATTTTTGCTTGTTTGCTCTGATTTGTTAGAAGAGCATGGTCCAGCAAGATGTACACTGAGTGCCTGTCAGACAGGCCTGAGACTACATGCTGGAGGATCGGTAGCACTTTGGTGTGCAATTTTTCTGGAAATTCAGAAGATCAATACATGTAGGTGAAAAATGTGAGCTGTAGGTTTTTTCTTGTGCAAAAGATGGCCATGTCTCCAAATAATTGGTAACCTAAACAGACCAGTCAGACAACCCTACATCCACTGTTGCAGCCCATGCAGGTTTACAACGGGGTAAATTCCTACAGCTGAGCTGCAAACCGACCTCCGGTCCCCTGAGCTTTAGATCAATGCCTTGTTCTAGTGTATTCTCTTCAGGTTACATTATCTTCAGTCTTAAATTTGATATTACATTTGAAAAACTGAATCTGACTGGTGTATGGGCAACCTTTGTGAATGAGGCCTTTCATTCTGACTGAAGTTACTCTTTCACTATTATTGAAAGTTCGAAGTTTTACTTCTCCCTGGTGAAACACCTCAGATTCAATGTTTTCCTGCTGGACATGAAAAGACCCATCTTTGCTTCCTTCCTCCAGCTGAGACTTTACCTTGCTTGTTCTTTCATCCACTTTGATTCCTCTGCTCACCTTCTTCATTATTTGTGATTCATGTGAATGCAAACTGAAGATGCTTCCCCTCTGGGAGTGCTATTCCGTCACTGTATCAGGTGCAGATGGCAGAGGTCTTGTTAACTTAATTGATTATTAAAAAGCTGACATATGGAAGGAATTGCTTTCTTTCACTTCTCAGCTTGGGGAAATAGCAATGCTATTGAGTAAACAACTTAGAAAGTTCCTGAAAATAAGAGGGCTGCTTTTGACCTTCCTGTGAGTTCTCACCTCTAAAAACTGGAAGCTGGTACTGGTTGCTACCACGTGGAGCTGCATTTCTGGTAAGTTACATATGAAAGGGGGTTGTCTGTAGAATTAAAGAAGCTCCAGCCTTCTTCAGAGTAGTTGGATCTTATTGAGGAAGACAAAAATATGAAAGGTGTAGAAGTAGTTCAGGAAATGCAAGGAAGTTGCGGAGGAGATAGTGCAGACAGAATATGTTTGTTTTGTCACGTGGTACATTCTCTGAAGTTTGTACTTCAATATTGCTATTAAAAAGTTCTGGTTTTCCTCACTGTTTTCATAACCAAACTGACTAAAGGAAAGGACAACTATGCTTTCTATTTCTGTAGTCAGGGCACAAAGCTTGCATTTCAAAGACATGGACAAAACTCAACATAAATCTGGCCTATGAAACCTTAGGAGATCTTTGGCTTTGACAAACCTACTAAAACTGCCATTGTCTAAACTTCAAAGCTCTCGGTAAAGAGGTTCATTGAATCTGAATATGCTGAGAGTGCCTTCATTCAGCTTCTTCAATTCTGGCTATACACATCTGCTCACATTCAACAAATATAAAGTATTACCATCATTAGGGCACTTCTGAACTATTCACATGCTTATATCAAGGTAAGCTGTCTCAGATCACTTGTATGTTAAATTTTCAAATAACTTCACACTTTTTGTTATGTTGGCTCTTGTACTTCAGAAGAACTTCCCGGGATACTCAGAAACCCTTTACCTTCTTTAAATTATTTGTGAAAATTTTCTGGTGGGAAACCTGATAGTCACTAACCTCCCAGAGCACTGACGACATGGCCTGTTATGCTGAGATTTGTCTTGTGTCTTTCATAAATTTGATATTGGACATGCAGACTGTAAATTCTTTGGGGCAGAAAATCATCTCTTTAATCTGTGAGTTTTAGAACAGGTAGTATAGCAGGGTCCTGGTCTTATGGTATTACAAGAACTTACAGCTTCCATCTTCTATGTCAACAAAGGAATAGCAAAATCTGCTTCCAATGTCCTTCATTCTCAGGGTATCTATTAATTAAACAATGTCACAGTATCTTTTGGATACTGTTGTATACAACAGCAACTGGTACCATTTGAATGCTTGAAAAGATGTTCAACAGAAAATGCAAACACTACTGCTAGAAAGAAGTCTTGCTACATGACATAAATAGGCATCTAAACACAAATTGAAGGATGAACAGCTAAAGCTTGCAGATTTGAAGTAGACATGTTTGGCAAAATTAAAATCTGATCAAATGCAGAGTTAACAATCTTACGATACGTAGGTCAGTGTTTCATTAGAAGTATCACATCCAACTGAAGTTAGTGTTCTGACACAAACAGCTTCAGAATAGTTGTACACTTGGCCCGATCACTTTTGCAAATTTGCCTATAAAAGAAGATGCTCATCAATTGTTTAATCTGTTCGAGAAGTGCTATTATGCCAGCTGTCTGAGCTGGCATAAAGATGTTTAACTGTACCCAAAATATATGTTAAAATGTAACAAGAATGACCAGGGAAAAAAGAACTGTGTCTGTTTTAATCTCACTCTGCAACCAGGAGTACTCACAACCTGAATGTTTTCCATGGCTTTTAAATTTCTGTCAGTTTTTTTCTTTGCTGCTAAAGGCCAAAGCCCACGTATGTGTTAAGGAAAGTACAATTGCATAGTGATTTTTAGACTGAGTTGATGTTGGGTGAATGAGTACTCGGGCAGTTGGGAGGGGAAACTAGTAATGCCATGTTTTCCTTATTCTGGCTCAAGTCTCCTGAGCAATGGCATGGAAGGAAGAAAAAAAAAATTCTCTCTATAAAATTCTCATAGTAGAGAATTTGCACCCCTTACATTTGGGGGAGGATTTATTTGCTTTAGGATAGCAAGACAGTAATTCTCCATCCCTATGGGACTGTCTTTAGACTTACAGTGGGGAAAGAGGAGGATTTCTGGCATGAAGGAACAGGCTGGTACCTACCATCTGTGTGAAGGTGGGACTTCTACAGAGCTTCTCACTTTTCTTCTGTTTTTGTCCCCCTCCTTTTTCTATGCTACACTGGTTTCTACTGTGTTGTATGCGATGCCCTGCTAAACTTTCAAAAGAGTGTAGAGCCAGTTACCCATCTAATAAAATGCTCCCCCACCATTTGCTTAATTACAGTATGACAATCAAGCCATATGGTCTAAATGAGACTTTCTACAATTTGAGCCAAAGCCAGATCTTAAATGCAGAGGTGTCAGTCCAGGGAATTAATTCAGGCATTATCTGATTTAAGAGAAAGGCAGTTAGCCCCTTTTTAAATTTGTGAATCTGCAGCTGCAGGGAAAAATACAGAAACATCAATTAAGCATAACCGTGACTTGTTGGTAATAAAACCAGAAAGGTAATGAATGCTTCAATCAATAGCAAAATGCAGTATATTGAATCATGTTAGCAAGCATGTTGGCTCTATCAACATATTGAAAGTTCCAGTATGTTAAATACAAATCACTATCCCTGTGTGACTGACTTAACATTCCTTACTCTGTGACACTGATATGTTGGAGTCAACATGCAAAACATCAAAAGGCATTTGTTCTTCTCATCCAAGGAAAAATTAATGAATTTGTTATCAATTAATTGAGACGCGTGAAATTCCAGATAGGACCCTCTGTTCTTTATAATCCAGTAGGACCCAATGATATTTGTTATAGTGCCCTGGTTTTGAATGAACAAACAGTCTTTAAATTAATACCTATTTTTTATTATTTTATCTCTCAGTGCTAATACCAGAGGAAATCACAGATATGCACCTTATTTGGAAAGCTGAAGAACAGTCATTGTATGTCTTCTGAAACAAACTCTGATCAACACAGTGGTTTTTAGAAAAAATGTGCTTGAGTGTGCTCTAAATTATTACTATAAATATCACTGCTTTGTACAAGGTAAAAAAAATCACCCCTCAGTATTGCCTGTGTTTTGGTCTTGTAACTGGTCTCTGTGTAGTACCTTCATGCTTGTGTTCACATCTCTTCCAGCAGAGAGCTTTGTGTTGGAAAAATCTTCTAGGGAATCCATTTCCCTGATGGAATGGTTATTAGATATCTAAATGCAAAGTCCATTAAGCTAGTGTAATTTTGATGGAAGACATATATCAATAGATCAAATCATGCTCATATCTATGGAAAGTATTTTGTTCTGTGCAAGACTTTTTTTCTCTATTATACCTTGAAGATAAAACAGTTACTGTTATAGTAAGGAGGAGGGAAGGGTGTATTGATTGTACTGAAAGCTGAACTATTTAAGTGTAAAATTGCTCATAAAGACAGTCTGGAAGGGGAGAAGGTTCCCTGTTTACCATCTCTTGATAATTTATATACCAAATATGTTCAGATTCAATGTAAAAAGATTTTTAAGTTAAACTGCTGTTTTCCTGCTTGTGTTTTCATCTGTAATAAAGGTACTGGAGATGATAACACATACTTACTTCATGGTATTTTCTGACAATTAATTAGTAAATGTTTGCAAAATTCCTCATATTTGCTAAAACCAAACAGAACTCAGAAGTGATCATCTAAAAACCTTCACTGTTCTGATTCCCTTTCTTCCACAAGCCTACCTGAAAAAAATGTATCTAAGAATACTTGCATCTTATTTTAGCATCCCTTGTATGTTTTTGTATGTTAAGTTTAGAACTGTCTGAGGCAATCTCCCACTCACAGTCCCACTTTGGCACCTGTATCAAGGCATGACAGTTGGCGCCCCGGCTTACGGAGGCAACAACTCTTTTCCTGAAACTGCATCTGCTAGAACAGTCTTTACTATTTTTCCAACAATGGTGACAGAAGATATATTTATAAATAGGTTTGTAGCTAAGGTACTCCCCTGAAGGGTTAGAGATCAGAGTTTAACAGCTTTTGTGCTTAGTGTTACCAAGACCTACATGTAACCATCTGGCTGATGGGAAAGGGATGTGCTCTTCAGTTCCTGCTTGAAGATGAATATCCTCACAAATAGTAATTACCGTTATGAGAAGATGAGTAACAGAGAGCTGACTGTTGCTCATGTAGTTCTGGAGGTCTCATATGTTCTGTGAGAACCTTAATTCCTGGTGATTTCCCTTTACCAATTGGTGGTTGTCAAATGCGAAATATAAAATTCCAGGTATGTGTTTTCCTTCACCTGACCCATTCTTCCTAAGAAGAAAACAAGCTAGTTAAGAGGACAGAGAACAATTACAAAAACCTATCCTGCAAAACTACCCAGAATGCCCAGCTGCCTGGGCCAGCAGAGACAGGAGAGCCCATGCTGCACAGATTAACGTGATGTGTGTTTTGTGCAATACTCCTCCAGAACAACTGTAATTACTTTTCTCCTTTATTTATAAATTGGACACATGATGTTCCTGTAAAATTCACATCTCTAAGTTTTGGCCATCAAATTCCGTCTGTGGAGACTCACATGTTTATTGTTGGAGACTTCCAGGTGATTTTCTAGTGCAGCAGCCAAGAAAACGGCCATCTTACCTCTGTGCTATTTGTACTCGAAGGCAAGAAGTATGCCCATGTTTACAGCAGGGCTAGGGACTAAGTATGGACACTAGCATGATCACTGTCTAAACTGCTTCATCATTATCTTTGTTCTTGACATAGGTTTTTCTTATGCCAAACAGCACTGTCTAAGACAATGTCTGGAGGACAATGCACACCTGAGACTAGTCTCAAAGGCAGTGGAGCAGGTTTAGATCAAGTCTGGCTGCTTCTACAGTACTTAGATACAGTGTCATTGGGTTTGTGTTCTTGAGCACTAGTTTCTAAAGCATGCTGTCATGTAGCAGCAGGACCAGGGCTGCTCTACAGCAGGGGATGAGACACGAACCAAAGGTGATCACAGCACAGGCAGCACATCAACAGGGCACAGTCCCACAGCATCTGAACAGACAAGTCCTAGAGCAATGAATCCACTGGAGTCCAGCAGGAAGAGCAGGAGATGGGTCTGCAATATAACCCTAATCTCCATCTGGGAGGCAGAAATGGAGACAGAGACATTTACAACAGTACACTTATAGCATAGCCTCAACAAGGATAAGGGACCTACACCTGAGCTTAAATGGGTCTCCTGGACCAATGGGCAGAGGGTGTTGGTAGAGGTCCCAACCGAGGCTGGTCAGGGAAATTAAGGCTTATTACTACACTCAGGACCCTAACACATGCAACCAGTTATTAGTTTCATTCTAAAGAATGTTGCTCTGAAAAAAGGTACTGTACATATGCCATGATATCAGAGAATTCAAGCTAAAAGCACACTTACAAAATAATTGCTGTAGGGCTGTAGGACCACCTTATGGAACACACGAGAAATCCAGGGTAGCCTCAGGGTATAAGAGTGGTCCCTGCCCCTGTAGTATTTAGCAGTATAGATACAAAGAGTTGGTCCTGCTAAAACCCCTTTGTCCTCCAGTGATACAGCAGAAACTGAAATGTGGTGTAATATATCTGAGGAATCTCGTGCTCTCCATTTAAAGTGAATGGACTCTTTATCATCAAGTGTGACTAGTGTAAGACATGCTCAGCTGGAACTAACCTTTCTTTTGTTAACAAAGCAAACTGTGTCTACTTAAAGTGTTTAAAAAGAAAGATGCTCCATAATTCTTTCTTTTGGCATTGAAATTTGAAAATAAATTCAATATGTAATAGTTTAATAGATTGCTTTGTAGGCAGTTTAGTTTAATATTTATGCAACTTGAAGATGATTTTATTTTTTATGTATAGACCTTTTCAGTGTGGTTACACATTACTCGGAATTGTGCAAGTTTTGCTATCATTTATAATAGCTTCTGGTTGTCTATTTTGGAGAAGAATAATCAGGAGTACTTATGGATGCTTGGAATAAATCTATATAAATTATCTCTGACAGTAAGAGAATATAAGTGTGGCCAGAGGCAAAAAGAAAAAAAATAATTTGCAAGAGAAGTGAAGAAGGGTGGGAAGGGTTTACTGCTTTCCTCAAACCAAGAAAACTACTATATATTTGTCACATGTAGTGTGTATTTAACGAGGAAAGTGGTAAAAATATTTAGTGCTGGATGGGCAATGAAGTGAATTCAGGGTTTTTATAGAAGGCAGATGCATATTAAGCAAGACAGACATGGTAGTTATTTAAAAAAGAAAAAACATGCTGATAAATGTGCAGTGTGTTCTGTGGGAGTGTGTGATGCCACTGTTCTTGTATCCCACCTCTCTTCCCAGGCTCATGTGAATGACTATCTTGTAAGAGATGTAGGGTTCCGTTTATGTGGAAGTAAGTGAAAAATTCAATTTACTTGACACGTCTAGCCTCTTAACCACTTTAGCTTTCCAGCAGCACATTCTGATTCCTATGAATTTGTTTGTTAAAACTTAAATGGCATTTTCCATACCACCATCAGAATAATGTTCTGATTTCTCAGAGAAGGCTGTTTGCTACAAGTGTTAAGTATGTAATGTTAGAAATTCAAACACGTATTATGTTGTTCCCTTTTGTAATCAGAATTAAAGTAAGAGGTGCCAGTGAATTTTATTGCCAATGACTGGCAAGTTTTTAAGAAGAAATAATATAAATACAATTTAGAAAAGTTAAATTTGTACACCTTCTTCCGTAATGAATATATAATGTGTAAAATCAGTGGAGGAGATTGTTGACATATATATACACACACTCATATTTTTTTTCTTTTCCTTTACTGCTAAAACTAATCATTCTTGAATTTGTTCTTTTCATTCCTGGGGATGTGCGCTGTATTCTTATTCAGACAAGCTGTAAACTCCAGAAGTCGGAGAGTCAATTTTCCTCTCAGTTTAAAGTATCGTGTATCTTTACTTCCATGTTCATCACAGGGATACTGACATCCGATTCTTGGAGCAGCTTTTTTAAGAAGCTAATTTATGTAAACATATATCCTCAGATTAGAAGCGTTTTCAGAAATCATCAGTTTCTGGGCTACCTTTCCCAAGAGTAGAGGGTTTTGCTGAAAAGCTGAGACCAGAAGGCAACACAAAAAAGAAATGGAGGAATGTGAGAATGGAGGACAGAAGGTGGTGCCAAGGGAAAACAGCTGTTAGACGAGGCTTCAAGGGAAACTTGAAAAGACTGGCAGATGTGCTACACTTGTCAGAATTCAGAAAGCCCTCTGTGGACTGAAATACACAGCATTCACCTATTTAATAAGATCAGACTGCCACTCTGAATGTTTTCCTATCTTTTTTATAAGACTCAAGACACCTAGATCCACCCTTTTCCCACATCCATCCTCTTCTTCTTTTCCATAATGTTTGAATGTGTCACAGTCTCAGCTCACAGATTCACCTGAAAACAAAAGGAAGGGCTGACAGATGCACAGCTACATGTTCCAAAATGCAAGTACTCTTTTGCCTTGTTTGTTTTTTTTTTCCTGGTGTGGTAGGGTATAAATGACAACTTATGTTACTATTCTCCTTCTTTGTTATCTTTTAATAAAATTGTCTCTCTTTGGCCATAAACAATACAAGTGACTTTTGCACTGTTGCAAGTATTCTAGTTTCTATAAATACTGAATGCTCATATACTTATGTAAAATGTGAGATGTTTTTATTTTGGAGATGATTTCTAAACTACAGAATTAAAATATTGTCTTAAAGTTTTCATCAAGCTAATCCATTAGTTGAAAAAGAGTTCTGTTATTATATATGTAGTGTAAGCATTCTTTTCAATTATGAGCTTGAATTAGAGTAAAAACTCAGTTCCCTCCTCGTAATTGATTTGCTGCATGATTCTGGGTAAGACACTTCCTTCCCTGCCCTTTGTAAACTGGATGTAATACTATCAACTTTTTTGTGTGAAGCACTTCAGCTCTCCTGTGAAGTTGAGAATGGTTGAGAAGTACTATTTTTATTCACTTTCACATGTTGGGCCTTTTTTTGAAGGCAGGCTTTAATTCCAAACATACTCTGCTGAGTACATTAATGTTTGAAAACTGACCAATAGATATAAATTATTATCAGCTGGAATACTGGGATAGCTGATCCACTGATCAAGTGAGTTTATAGAAGTTTCAGTTAATCAGTTTCTCACAAAACAAAATAAGGAAATGGTGGTGAGGGAGAGAGGATTAGTTAACTCCCTCTCTGGAGAAAGCTGGGGACATATTCGTTCATATTTTCTTTTGCAAGCATCATCCCTTGTGCTGACATGGAGCAGCTAAATATCCCCTCTCATTTAGGGCAGATTGTAAAAATATTTATACTGCAGATCTTTACAGTAAAAACTCTGGATCCTGAAAGTCCGCTTGCTGTGCGATAATGGCATTTACTCCATCTCTGAAAGTTTTCTCACAGGGTAGCTACTTCCCCTGGAGCCCTTTGTTCTCAATTTCTGTGTACCATTTCTTATCATTTTCTCCATTTCATGTTCTCCCATTTGTGAAGGCATTCCCTCAAAACAGGTAGTCACATTCCTCAGGGTCAGGCAAACAGTCTGACTTTAGCTTGGTGTACAGTAGATCCCAAGAGCCAGATTCATGCCTTGCATATTCTCTTCTTACTTGTGGGAAGACAGTTCTTGCTGAGGAATTTACTGAAGTACTTTGATATCTCTGTGTAAAAACGCAGATATATGTTTGCACAGTTATAAAAATAAGTTTCTTTCATAAAGAGCTATGTGTATTGATGTTATAAGGATAGGTTTTATATTTAATAATGTACTCAATTAGGAAAAAAATAGAACTGAGTCACATACAGTATTGCAAAGAGAGAATATTTCTTTTTTTATTTTGGTCTATCAACATTTTTCAGTAAAAGTAACTTACCACAGTAGTTCAAGGGTTGTCATGTCTGCGGAGTAGAAATTGATGATAAGGTTCCAGCACATAGCGGCTTCCTGCTGATATATGTATTTTTTTCAATCAAGAAAATAATGTTTGTATTTTGTATCTGAAAACATCCCTTTCCTGTTTTTTTTAAGATATAAAATACTGGCTTTTGTGCTTTTATAAAGATGTGCTGAGTTTGTTGTGTTATCTTCCCAAACACAGGTATACTCAGGGGTGGCTTTCAGACAGGCAAGCTGGAGAAGGATTGACATGGATGTGTTAAATTTAGAAAAAGACTCCCATTTTTAAACCTTTTGTGAATGCTACCCATGATTATTCTGGGTAATAAAATCATTACCAGCTTGTGACAATTATAAGTATGTGCCTACATGATATTATTTCTATGTAGAGTAGTATCCACATCACAGTAATATATACAGTGTATATCTACACTTGTATAATAGCTTGAAATGAAGGTAGGTTGGATGATAAGATGTAATGGCTAGCGGTCAGAATACCAACCAACAAAACACCATTTTATTTTGGAGAAAAGCAATGTCTCACTTGACCAGTATGTGTGTGTATATACGTGCGTGTGACTGGGTGTTCAGTTTTGTTCTGATGGCTTACATGTTTGCTCTGATGAACTTGCCAGTCAACTAAGTTCCATCTTTGCATCTAGATGGATGCAAAGACAAAGAATGGGAGTTTATTTTGCTTTCAGTCTTACAGATGTAAAGCAAGACTCAATGGAATTTACCCTGTGTGTGTGCTAGTTGGAAATACATGTACTGCGTCACTTCGAACATGTCATGTGTAGCTATAGTTCTTCCGTACATTCTGCTAGCTCTAGCAGTTGGTTCGTCATGTACTATGTACGATTTTCAGTGTAGGACTTTTTGTAGCCCCCTGTGCTTTCATTTTTCTTGAAGTGGCTCTGGAGCAGAGTAGAGAAGGGTGCTCACTTCAGGCAGTGTTTCAGGAAACGGGAAGGAGGCACAGCGCCAGCGCCCCTGGAAGGTGGGCAGGACGCTTCCTCTGGAGTCCTTCTGCAGCACTGACAGCAAAACCACAGTCTTTCCAAGGCAACCTCATGCAAGGCTCAAAGCTTTGGTCCTGAGGTGCAAATGTCCTTGGGGACAATGGACACCGGCAATAAACACAACGGGGGCCCTGAATGCTGAGGTAGCCTGGGGTGAGATGGTGAAATTTGACATGGGGCCTGGGGATGCCTCGATGTAGGGCCCAGGGAGTCAGTGCAGGGTGCATGGGTGCCCCAGGCCGCCTGAGGCCAGGCCAGGCATGGCATCACAGGCCATGACCATGGCCAGGCACAGGCATGGCTGTGACAGAGCAGGAGCTGTAGCTTAGGCAGGGACTGAACAGCAAGAGCTTCAGCTTAAAGCGGTTTCTGAGCGCAGGAGGGAGGATCTGCTGAGGCTTCTTCCATCTCTTTCTTCACAACAGCTCTTCTCAGCCAGATAAATTACTAGAAGTAGGGGTAATGCACTCAGGACCCTAAAAAGTAGCGCAATACATTGTGTATTTCCAGTGTCTGACAGCGATTGCTATGACTGCTTTGTATTTCTTTCATTTGCAGTCATGCGTGAAAGGAAAATACCACTCTCGGTGCAACCAGGGTGCCACCCAGCCAAAATGCAAAGCATGTTCAGTCATGTCTGAGGAAATGGGTCTCCATACACACAGCAGAGCACAGAGGTGCAATGGCAGGTTGGGGAATCTGTGTGCTACCCTGTCCTGGCTGTTCCCAGGGCTATCACAGAAGAGTGATCAGCCCAGAAGAAGCTCATCCACATGAACACAAAGGAGCACAGATGTGCAGCGGCAGGGAGGCGAACCCCAACAGCCCAGTCAGCGGAAGGGCCGCTCCGCCCTGGCTCCTTCTTGGAGAGCCTCTGTCTGGTTGTGAAACCCATCAAGGTGAGTCAATGACAGCAGATCTCAGCAGGACTGTTCAGACTGAGTGGCACTACAGGATACGGAGAAGAACATTTAGGGATTGTTCAAAGCTTATTTTGGTTGTTCAGGGGAAGGAACCAAAGGTGAAGAAAGAGAGGGATCAAGGTGATTAGGGTAGGATCAGGCGTGGGAAAACAAAAGGATAAGAGGTTAAAAGGGTCTGGATGTGTGTAAACTGGGCTTGTCAATACGCTTGTCTCACCATGCGCTGCGCCTGATCACTGCAGTCTGCCCTGTCTACTCAGCAAACACCATTTCTGTTTTCCTGCGTGAGGGGTCTCTGTTCCGTGTGCATCTGTGTTAATAGAGGTCTAAGTGCCAGCAACTACAGTTAGACCAGGTATCAGAGGGCCTAGGTTTCTGGGGCCAGCAACTGAAGTGAGTGAGGGTACACACATCAGTGTGTGATTGCTAGCAAATATCAGGTTGGACTAGCTGACAAGTAGGGTAAGTAGCTTGGGACCCAGGTTTTGAAGTCGTTGTAAGTCTCAGTCAGGTATCTGTGTGTCCCTGGGGAGGAGCTGACTGGTGGAAGGACAAGTACAAGCCAGCAACTGGAGAGGCCGTGGGGTTTGGGAATCGTCTGAGACACCCATTTGTATGCCTATATGTGATGTTTGCATTATTGGTACTGTTTTCTGTAAGTCTATCCTTTTCTTTGAACTGGAAATACTAACTCACATATGTTAAATCATATGTGTATAACATTGTCATGGTTTAACCCCAGCTGGCAACTCAGCGCCACACAGCTTCTCGTTCATTCCCCCCCACAGTGGGATGGGGGAGAGAATCAGAAGAGTAAAAGTGAGAAAACTCATGGGCTGAGATAAAGACAGTTTAACAGGTAAAGCAAAAGCCGCACACACAAGCAAAGCAAAGCAAGGA
>JAVKLA010000005.1:21755522-21812118 GCA_034782735.1 Sagittarius serpentarius | reverse complement strand
CCCTGCGGAGCAGCAAGGAAAACATCCCTGTGTTATCAGCACTGTTTCCAGCAGCAATCTGAAACACAGCCCCATACCAGCCACTACAAAGAAAATTAACTCTGTCCCAGCCAAAACCAGCACAAGCATATAAACCAACCATATAATTCCTTCACTAGGTACTTTTTTTCTAGACTTAGAAACTTAAAGACTTTCAGGCTTCTGTCACCAGATGTCTCCCCATTTTCTCCATTTATTCTAGTAATCTTTCCCTGCATCTGTTCTGAATTCAGTTTATCTTTTCTGACCGTTAACCATTCCAACTGTACTGGTTCCAACTGAGGTCTCACCAGTGCTGGCACAAGAGACACAGCTTTGAATTGGCCTTTTTATGGCCTCACCTGTGTGATGATGCCAAATACAGTATTCTCTTCCACACAAAAATACAAAATTCCTAATCAACAATTCACCATTACATTCACCGAGAGAATAGCTGGTAAAACATTCTTCCCCTCACAAAATGAAAATAGCTGAAAATATTGCAGATTACAATACATTTATTTTATTCAAACTTACATTAGAAAAAGCAGAAAGTCAGTTTGAAAAGGATAACTCAAATGTTCTATTAAAATTCTTCATGTTTTCAATATCTAAATATAAGCAGCATCTGTTGTACTGCTTGTATTATTTTTAAATGTCAGCAAAGATGAATGAAACCTTTCCTCTACTACCAAAGAAAAATAACCCAACTTGGTAACTTAATATAACCCAACTTAAAAAAGGACAAGAGGAAGGTCATATGAGGATATATCTGTCCTATTTAAAATATTTTAGCAAAAATGAATGTGATTTCTTTTGTTTCTGCATATATGAAGAACGTGTCTGTTGCGCAGCCTGTAGGGTGCCTAAATTCCAGTTAGAAGGATATAGCTTCTTTTGGGCGGCTGAGTCCCAAGAACAAGCATCCAGCTACTGGGCATGCATTTCTGGGGGAAATATGTTTGTGAATGGGTCAAGGTTCCAGTGGGACTGTAAGAGGCTATCGGCAGACAACTCAAAGTGAGCACCATGGGTTGGTCAGACTAGACATTGCATAAATAACAGTTGTCATACAGTGCTAGCGTTTCAAATTATTATAGGCTCCACCAAAGATTGTTGTTCCCAAGTCAAATGTGGTTTATTTGCTCACATTTTTCAGTCATCTCCAACTATAGCTTATTAACACCAGAACATAGACACTGATAGAGTAGCATTAGTATAGACCTTTTTAATGTTCAAAATTACCTCGTAAGAGATTTCTATTGGCGGAGGTTTGTTTTTTAATACTGGAGGAAAACAAAAAAAGAAGGAAAAAAAAAAGGAAGTAAATTCTGCATATTTAAGTGGTACTGGGGGGCAGGCTTGAAGCTTTTTGAACCTTTAAAGCTATTTTTAGGATCTAGAATTCTTCTTTTGCTTAATATATAATAATACTTAATGCAACCTTATACTTAGTAAGACATGCTTCAGAGAAAACTATTGACATGCTGGCATGCTTTTCTATGACGATTCTTTGCTGTGAGAAAAGGTTGTAACAACATTTCAAAGCTATCCTCAGCTAAATAAGGGTTCCTCTGCAGTGCTTACATGAGAAGAGAAAAGGCTGTTCATCTAACATGTCCTCCTGCAAACTGATAGTTGGAGAAACAACTGAGAATGAGAGAAGAAACCCTGATTGTAATCCTCCTACTTGCAAAATACAGAGGAGAGTGGCTATACTTCAGATGGGATGAATTAACTTACTCTCACTTCTCCTCAGACCACAGGTGAAGGAAAGATGTCGGAGGTTTTTACAGCTCCTCTTTGGGTGGCATAAATTGCATTCAGCTAAGCACAGTTCCTCAAGTCTAGCCCTCTGAGACTGGAAACTACTCACTATGAGAAAACTCATACTCTTTTATAAAAATGTAGAGCACTTTTTTTTTCTTGTTTTCATTTGTTTAAGGAAGAAATAAATAGAAGGAAAGACTTGAGGGGAAAGAGTGATAGGAGGGGAAAAAAAGCCTTAAGAAGAGAGAGATATACTGGAATATGAAACTATGCTTTCTCCATTTACAGCAAGACATGAGAAACATGAGACAGCTTTTTAATTGGACTTTCAAACCTTTTTAAGTGCTCCATTATGACTGTGGGAATTGGTGTTTGTGAGAGGGATTAATCACCCGGTGTCATTGCTCAAAACCTTTTCAGTTTGTAGAAGATGATTTTAAAATTATTGTCTTTATCCTTTGGCAAGAAGTAAAATCTATTCCTTCAAAGCTGCCAGAATGTGAAGACTTAATTGCTGTTCCACCTCATACCTACATGTACCTAAGACATCTTCACGCAATAAATGAAGTATGGAATAGTACACATCTTGAGAAAGCTTGATTGCTTCTCTTCTTGTTGGCACAAGGCTACACCAGTTCTAATGGGTTCTTGCTTAATTGTCTTGCCTAGCATTGTATGCTAAGCTGGAGTTGGTACATCATCTCTTCTTGATCACATTTCAATTGCAAAAAGAAAATTATGCACAATTTTAATTATGCAAAGATGTTACATATCTTTCTTGCCTGCTTAAACTCTACATTTATTCATGTACATTAACTATAATTAGTGTACTGGCTCCTTGTACCAAAATATCACAAAACTATGGTTAGTATTTAATCATGTATAAATAATCTTTTCAGCAGACACATTGTATGAAAACAGAATTCCATGTGATACTCCAGTACTCCTTGCAGCAGGAATAAGTATTTATATCACGAGTCTTACTTGCTTGGTTTCCATGGGAACCTTTTGCAGTCGAATGTAATTTCATTATTAATAGACTCTGCATGTGTTTTGTTTTGCAGTTTTGGGTCAGTTTTACAAATGCCAACCATTTCTGAGTTTTGCAGTTAAAGTTCCCATATGGATTTCCTTTCTGCCTCGGTTGCCTTAAAAAGCAGGTTTATAGTTTTCCCTAAAGCTACCCCTGTATTACTTCACAGAAGATGATCTTACCTTAAGAGGAGATCTAAAATACTGACCCAGCAGTCCTCTTGAAGCTGGATAGGCTACCTCTCCAGCCCAGATTTGATGGACTGTCAGGGTAAAGTAGCTTTATGAACAGTCTGACCTATTGTTCTGTTATTCTGCTTGCTCTCTCTCTCTGGTTCTGTCATCTGACTATACATGTGTGTGTGTTTGTGTTTATATATACATATTAAAAGATTCAGTTGGAGATGCACTGAGGAGAAAAACTGGCATGCAAAATTGTAAGAGTTTGGTTTCAATTTTCTGTGGCTAATTCCAATGATTTACTTGTAGCTTTTCTTGTGGATGGAATGGTTTCTTACATTTTGAATTCATAAATTAAAGTTCCATTCTTGGGAACATTTGGTCCTTCCAACAGCTAATTTGAGATAATATGCTTTGTCAAAGGAAAGTGTCATTTCTCAGCCCAAATATAGTCTTTTCTCAGTTTCTAAGAGAAATGCCTTTATTGCATTGACTTGCTATGCATTATTGCTTGACATTGTCTATAACTGGGCAAAGGAGTTAGTCTGCACCCTGGAGCAGTCTATGACCCAGCTCCATACAGCCGAATTAGTAGGAGGTGGAACACTTGTAGCTTGATAAACATGCCTCCTGCCTGAAAACTAGCTGAGCTACAGCTAATTTCAAACCTCGGGAGCAAGTGCTCATGCAGTGACACTGGGCCTTCTGGGGCAACTGCAGAGTAGGTGGGTCTGCCTGACGTTGGACACATCAGCATATAAAGCAGCAAAGACAGATGGGATAGATTGTGTTGGCTGTATAAGGTCCATTTACACTGCAAATCAGGACATGGTGTGCCCTGAGATTTCCTCAGGTCTGCACCTTGGTGCAAGCTGTGTCCGTGTAATGTGGGCAAGAGGGGAGTCTGAGTTAAAACCTGGAATCAAAAGGCAATGTAAATATAGTCCATGTGCCTTGGGCAAAGGTTAATGCTCCCTTTATTGTCTTTTTTTCATTCCAGCTGCAGGCATGTTGTTTTGTTTTCATGTTGTATCACAGGAAAAGCAATAAACCAAACATCTTTAAGTGGATGGCAAGTTGATACTGGGTAGGCAAAAATTGGTTTGTCCATTCTTACAGTCATAAAATCACATGAATGCTTCTAGGGGCACTTCCAATGGTCAAATTACTGTGTATTTTATGACAGCTGTTGATTAAGAAAGTATTTCTTTTTTTTTTTTTTTTTTAATCAATTTGTACCCTACTTATGCCTATGATGTTCCAAGGAATAGTTTGACACTATACAGAGAAAGATGTCATCTCCTGGATGACCTCCAACCTGTTACAAATACTGTAAAAATCTTCAGGAGATTCAGCGAATGAGTTCAATAAGCATCCAAATACCTAAGCTTATTGAACCTTTTAAGGCTTTCCCTAGAACTTCCTGAGAATTTCCTTTTCTCTGTCTGTGCTTTGTCATCATTTGGTTTTTATTCCGTCTTTGTAACACCTTGTTCTTGATGTACTTTTTAACCTTAACTATTGGAGAAATCTCTACTCCTGCTTCTATGCCTTTCTTCCAAATGGTCTCTTGGTTATTTCAAGTGTGTTTCCTGCACTGCTCTTTCTCACTTTTTTTTCTTTTATTGAGTTATAACATTAAAATGCAGTCAGACACAGAATTTTACCCTCCTCTTAGCCAAGAGCCTAAGCATCAGCAAAAGATTCGGTTCAGAAGTCTGTAGGTAGTACTTGTATGTAATGGTTCACATGAAGTCTATTCAAAATATGATGTATTTGCCAAAACAAACAGCACTTGGAGAAATAGATTTGAAGTAAGAGACCTGTATTGCCTCACCTAAGCTTAGCTTTTGCCCTCAAATCCACGGTCTCAGAATCATATTATGTCTGTCTGCTGTAGCTCTCTATCACTCTAAACAGCTTGCAGAAATTGAACATTTCCCTTCTCCCTAGCCTAAGAGTGCTTGGGGTTTTTTTTAACAGGTGAATGTTTTGTCTTGTCAGAAGATCCATGCTGCTAAGACTGGGGCAAAAGTATCCCTGCCTTTTTGTAACTATAAACTTTGGGTTTATATTTGAGGAAATGTTCCTTGTCTGTCTTACTGTTTTACTATTCCTGCCTGGTTTCTGTAACAATACATTTTAATATCACTATCTGCATTCATGCAGGGTAATATCACATAGGTACTCTAAGGATCTTATGGCATTGGTAAAAATTGAAGCAAACATTACCCCTTTCCCCACAGCATCCTCATGTAGTGGAACTGGTTTTGGATAGGCAGTAGTGTTCAGCCATTCCAGTGGGATTAGAAACTCTTTTTTTTTCTCCAATCTGAAGAATCTCTGCAGCCCCCTGATAAGGTCTATTTACATTGGCCTCACATCGCCTTTTGGCTGCATGCAATGTACAGGCTTCCTTTTCCAGGTAACAATCTCCTTCATTCCTGATGAGAAAGAACTGTAGAATTCTAAACTGTGGTTTATAATACTTTCAACCATCTCTTTCTAAACTGTTGTAATGCAAATTACAACACTTTCAAAGAATGGAGAAAATGCATTTAATTTTTTCTTACTTTCTTGTGTTCATGCCTTTCCAGAAAAAAGTTTATAGAGGAAAACAGACAGTTTCAAATTTATTTTTCCTATGTTATAGTATAATTGGAATCAGATTTTAGATTATCTGTAAATAGAAATTAAATTCTTTAGGACTCTTGCTCAAATAGAATGCAGTTATATCTTTTTGACAGATGTAGTGAAACGGGGTTGAGAAGCAATCATGCTTAGTGTCCAGCTGCTCCTCCAGGACGTGGATCTACGTGTGGGTCACTGAGCCTCCCCTCAATGGCTTTAAAGGCAGACCCAGTATAGCATATATGGTTTGGAGGTTAAGACTGTTTAAACCCCTTTAAGCTGATATCCTAGAAAAAATATGATTCTTGTGGAGTCTTTGAGCCTATAAATAGACTTATTTTGGATTTTCTGGAAAGTCTGAATGCTATTTTGATTGAATTGGCTTCTTTTCCCCCTTCCCATAATGGTTAATACTTTTATAAGGCACAAAGTGAATTCAAGATGTATGCCTTGAACTTTTGAAATATACAGGTGCTGTATTGTCATCCATTCAATACAGTGTCATCTGCTTGCCATGCCTTTATTTTAATAAAAACAATTCAGGTATTTACAGTAGAGAAGTGACATGACCTTGAAAGATGATCGTGTTTCTACTGCAAAGGCAAATATTCCCCTATCACTCACTGACCAATTCATCCACGCACGGTCACAGGCTGTGTTAAAAGCTTCTAGCAGAGTTTAATGTATTCGCCCTCTCCCTTCTAATAAATGTGTTAGAAGTAGGATTTTTAGTTTTTGCTTGGCTGGAATGAGGCTTGTCTGGATAAAACATACAGGAGCGGTTTAATCTCATTTATCTTCAGCCATCTAAAAGTTTGATGTCTAATCTGCACAGTTTGTCTAGGTTTTTCTCTACAGATAAGAGCTAAAAAAGAATCTTCAGATAGTGATTTTTCTCAGATAAAATGTGTCTCAGGTGAGATAGCTTGCTTTCTGGACATATGGATTAATTTTTTTTTTCTATTCTGTTTTAAAAAGGGAGTCTATATGAACAACTTAAACCAGACATACAACTTTTAGCTAACTGAAATTATATGATGTTAATCTTAGGCACATATCTTGAATTAATTTTGGTATGTAAACTAGACAGAGTTTCTGCATGTGTTAAAACCACAGGATTCCTGTCATCTTCAAATTCATCTCTTTACTTTCAACCATTCCCTTATGTAAATATATTGCAAATCCAAATTTATTCCTAATCACAATGAATACAGATATGGGCCTTTGTATGTCTCTGTTGCTAACCTGTGTTGTTTCTATGACTTATCAGAATAAGGACGTATGTTTCTTGTAGGATCTCTCCAGTTATTTTTCATGCTTTGTCCGGAAGGATAGAGTTCTCTGTGCTGCTAGCATTTGGGTGTGAGTCATCTCACATGGCCCATTCAGAAGTACAGAAATTCTTCTAGGTGTCTCAAGATGACAGAAGATTCTCTAGTGATAAGCTTCAGTTTAGGAATTTTTTTTTTTCAGATTTGGAGGTAGAGGTCTTGATATTACTACCTATATGGAGTGCCATTTGAAATATTTTTAAATATCTGTATATAAGATATGTCACAGAACCTATGGGGATCTGTGCTTTTCTGGATTGACAGTTGCAAATGCTCCAGGACATCTGAAATTCAGCTAAAAGTCCATTTTTAGGTAACAAAACTGACCCAAGTAGTGTGTGATGTTACTGCAAACAGTAACAATTCACACCTCAGCATTATTAGTTCAAACTATTTGGGAAGCACAAAGAAGCAGTCAACCAATAAGGGGAAAAATGTCTAAAGGTTTAATTAATGATATTGACAATAACTGCTGGTCATGGCAGCATTGTGCTTGGTACGTGTTGCCGCACTCAGATACCACCCTACAACCTCGTCCATACCAGCGTCCCACCTACGCTCCTCAGCAGTGTCAACCTCTTTCAGCACCATTCCAGTTCTCAGGTTTTAGGCAGTTTCTAACATGGTTTGTGGTGGGATACTTTACTGATAAGTATGTTTATATGTAAACTGTTTGGAAATACACCACACTTGCAGGACACATCATTGATGGAGTGAAACTATACTTGACTGGAAAGAGAAGAGTAGGATTCCCTTTTGGCAATACTATACACCAAGAGGATTCAGCCCAGCTGTTTATCAACATGGATGTGTAATGAAATACTAGTGGGAATGATGCTTCAGAGACTTTTTTTTTCCCCGAAGGAGCTAGACATCAATGCTTTTTACCTCTTATCTGGAATATGTACATATAATGGTAAAAAAATGCATTCAAATCTATCAAGTTAAGAGCATGGCTTTGCGTGAGTCTTTTTGTAACCTCATTAACTTTGGCATTTAATGATTTGCCTTTTTACTTTTCTTTTTTTCACCTAAGTGATCATTTTTTTTTGCCTTATGCCAGATGTGTTAATTGAAAATTATTGGAGCTGGTATTGTGCTATGTAAGTGTGCTCATGTGTAGAAAAAACCTTTCCTAAAAGAGATAGCATTTGGAAGACAGGCAGAAGTCAGGAGGGGGAGGGGCAATTTAAACAAAATCAGAGAATTAGGTAACCCTTTCTGTTTTCCCCCTTGTCCTCGCTGTTTCCTGAGACAGGCTGCTCTGTACTTCAAGCTGTACTTTGTCTAATATGCATTTTGTGATTTCCCACAAGAGAGCTATGGTCAGTACAGGAACCAAAGTAAGGTGAGGCAATCAGCCCAAGAACAAGTGAAAGGTTACTGTTATACATATAGGAACATTTTGTACCATACTGGCTACTTTAATTGATTTGGCATATGTCAGAGATTCAGGAACATTGATGCAAGACATGCTCAATCTCTTCTCAGTTTGCTTTACTTTTAAAGGCTTTAAAATTATGTCAAGACTTCTAGATGTTTAAAATGTACTTGAAACTGCTTAAAGATGCTTAAAACTTCTTTCATGGCAGAGATTTGAACTTCTTGTTCCAAATACCAGCATGAGAGACAGTAAGGGGAGCTGTGGTAGCATTTCTTTTTCATTTGCTAGGAGAAATGTCAAAGTTTTCAGATTGACTGAAAGATCATGAAAAGCTAATGTGGAAACTGCTAGTATAGTCAGTAGGAGTCACAAAAATGTAGAAGTGCATAAACATTATTAAATGTAAGGGACAAGCTTTTACACAATGAACGTATAAGAGACAATGTCCCCTCACAGTCAGTGACAATTGCTTAATTTTTCACAAAGTTGTGGGTTAAATCCAGACTATAAGTTCCTTACAACCTTTTATTCTACAGAGAAGGAATCAATAATTAGGATACTTGGAAAAGGATCTTGCTTTTCTCCATTTTCATAATTTTTACCTTTTTAGTTTTAGCAAAGATGAGAAAATCCATGTGTGATTCTGAGGTATTTAAATCAGGGTTTCACAACTTTATTACACCGGTAATGTATTTACTCAGAAAGGTTTATATTCACCTCATGTTCTGGGCAAATAATGACTTTAATAAACTAAACTTGAAAAGAAGACACAGCTTTTCTTTGCTGTACCTTTCGTAGCAGCCTGACCTGGACACTAGCTAAATGCCAGAAAACCTGAGGCAGTAATGAAATCTGGCTGCTTGCCAATGCCACTGACTCAACTCACTGCAATGCTAAGCCTTATGTAGAAGCCTATGGCGCAGTGACAGAATTGCTTTCAGCTTGGCAAGAGCAGTATAAACAGACCTATGGGCTGAGACTACAAGTGCACAAGAGAACTGTAAACAACTTGACTTCAAGAATCCCAGCTGAATAACATATCATGTTCTACTACGGTTACAATGCTAGATCTCATGAATGTAACCTTCACGAAGGATAAAAGCCACAGAGAAGGTTGCATGGTTCACGTTTCTTTGTGTATCAAACATACAGAAGGAAAAAAAAATCTGTTCGTTTGAAAGCAAATAAAAGAACTTTCTTCCCCTCTTACACACGAAAAGGCAAAAAAGCTTATACAAATTGTAAGAATTTACACTAGTATGTAAAATATTCTCCCACGTGAATCAAATTGTAGCTCAATTCTTGGGATTATGCCTTTGCTGTCTGACCCCAGGGGCCAAAACAGTTTGCTGCTTTCTCAAGAATTCAAGGCAGCAAAGGGCAGCTAATGATGGGCATTTTCTGTGTGTTGATGGCTGTGGTCATCTCGGAGCATGAACACAGCCAGTTGTACAGTGGTACACAGAACCGTTTTCTTTTTAGTAAGCTTAACAACAATGTGATGCATCACTGCTTGATATTGGTAACACACCCTTGCAACCGTTTCTCAGGCTGTACAGGAAAGTGTCAACCTTTCTAAACATTATGAAACATGTCTGTGAACCGTCTTGCATCTTAGGATCATTTAATGAATCAGCAGGTATAGAAGGAGTGACAAATAAAGTAATTATAATTTAGGAAAATATCTTGTCTATTGTTTTCCAGTATCAAACTGTAACTGCTACAGCTGCAAACGTTTCTGTTGAAACTTTCGAGATTGAAATCCGTTTAATGTGACCTGCCTGCAGATTTAACTGTTTAATAGTGCCTACTTGCAGATAGAGGCAGCAGCTGGGAGAAACCGCTCAGGTGTGTTCGGGAAGGCAGCACTAATATGCGTCGTTTGAAAGAAAATATATGTGTGCTCATTTATGAATGTGTTGTGTGTGCATGCATGTATGTGCTTATATATGGACATTTCTGCAACCTTTTTTTGGATGGCTTTCTGAAGTCTTATACACCATGAGCAGTCTGTGGACAGGAGGCTGAGAAACACCATTCTACTGCATTTTATTTGAAATATGATTAGCATATTCAGATTTGTGGCAGAAAACAGTGATGGAGCTAAAAAAGTATTGACCCCCTGGATAGATCCTGCAGGCTTCTAAGAGACTGAGTTATATAGTATGAGCTCCAGCTTGCTGGGGTTATTTTGTCCCTTAGGTCATACTGATATAATTTTAGTCATATGTTTGTCATAAAGGATCCATAATTTGTTCAAGTTTTACTTGGCATTTAGGATTCGAAGCAACCCGTATAACTCATGTAGTCTAGAATCATAGAATCACAGAATGGCTTGGGCTGGAAAGGACCTTTAAAAGTCGTCAAGTCCAACCCCGCTGCGGTGAGCAGGGACACCTTCCACTAGATCAGGTTGCTCAGAGCCTCGTCCAGCCTGGCCTTGAATGTTCCCAGGGATGGGGCTTCTACCACCTCTCTGGGCAAAACTGGACACGGTACTCTGTCTGCGGCCCGATGGTCTGACAAGTGTTGAGTAGAGGAGGATAATCCCTACCTTCAATGTACTGGCTCTGCTCCTGCTAACGCAACCTCGGAGGCTGTTGCCCCTCTTTGCTGCCAGGGCACTGCGGGCTGATGCTCAGCTTGCTGTTCACCAGACCCCAAGGTCTTTTTCCACAGAGCTGCTCCCCAGCCCTGAGTACCTAGGTGGTATCATTCAAGAGAAGTTTGCATTTTCTTCTGATGTGATCATGATAAATTAAAAAATAAGTTATGACTTACAATAAGAAAATGGATTGTTAAAGACAATTTTGGGGTATTATAAAAGCCACTAACCTAGGCGGCAAATTTTTAACACTACAAATTCAACAGCACAAAAAGGTGACTCATGACTTTTTGATGACTCACTTATAATTTCTGCAGGCCTTACTGGCAGTTGTGTTTGGTAATTAGAAAATTAATAATCTGCTGTGTAGTCAGTCAGTATAATATTGCACATAATATTAAATACATTGCAGGGCAAAATGCAGAAACCATAGAGGAAATACCAGTGGTGATTGTTCTATTAATTTGTAAATTATCTTTGCTAAAAAGGGTCTCTGATGGTGCATACATGCAACATTTTAAGAATGCCCTTGTAGGTTGATTTTTAAATTATCACACACATTTTATGTCACCTGTGATGATGTGTATTAGGAGAACTGCTATCCTTCTCCTTCCCTCCCCTTTACTGTCATTTCTGGCCACTACCAATACTCTGAGCAGGCAGAGGAGGCTCTAAAACATGGGACTAGGAAAGAGAACTGATGGCACTATTAGGGTATTTTCCTGAGTTTGGCCTCTCACTTTATCCAAGGGCAATAGCTGGGGGTTCTTGAACTGTTTAGGGCACTAAATGTAATATATGGGCTAAACTTTGCTTTTGCAATAGGAAGAAGTTAAGTCTGATTTTTTTATTTCTTGTAAGCCACTCAAAAACTTGAAGAACATCTTTGAAGTAAGGGTATAATTTAGAACCACAAGGATTTTCAGCTGTCAGTGAAGCTGGTGTTCCTCAGCTCCTTAGATGCTAACAGATTTCTGCTTCGTTATACGGTACCAGCTGTAGTCCCACTAACTGACTATCTGTGCCCCCCTAGCAAATGCAGTGCTATTAATTTTGTAAAAAGGTGCATGACAGATGTGTTTAATGCATGTATCTTCACCTTATTTTCTAAGCTTTGAACTGTGAAAAGTTCCACTTTCCCACTTGCCAAAAGTCATGTGAGTTTTATCCTGATGGAGAAAAGAAATAAATGTGCCATCTGAAATTTTACATATATATATATAAAAATTAGGTTAGCTAGGATATTTAGGATTAATATGTGAAGTTGTACTACTGTACCGCTATGATTTTTAAACTAACTCTTGAGATATTTCTGTGTGTGTTTAATCCTCTATAAAATAAGAGGACTTATGACAACAGGTGATTTCTTGCAGAACTTACTAGGTAGCCCAGCAAAGCAACTTCGATAGAGATATGGAGGATCTTAGGGAAGCTTCCCAGTCTCCTTTCCAACTCTTGGCACCAAACTAGATCCTTGAAATTGAAGGAAAATTCTTGTAGTTCTCTGTTTCACGTTCAAGGGAAGAAGAATATTTGGAAAATGGAGATTTTTGTCCTTCCCTATAGAGAGTACTTAAACAGGAATTTTCCAGGAACATTTGTATGGCTTTTTAAGAAGATGGAAAATACCTTTGTCCCAATTTTTCCATATCACTAAATTTTCCTTTCCTCGTCAAGAACTACAAAAATGCTGGAGCTCCAAAAATGGTAAAAACTTTCCTATTAAGTTTGGCAAGGTCACATGTTTTTCTGTGTCTTAATTTTCTAAAACTACTGCCTTTGTTTTTGCTAAACTTTGTGTAAGAGGTAAAACTTGAGACAAAATTTTGGCAAAGAACATTTCAGCCCTGCTGATCTAGTGAAGTTATAAAAACTGGTGAAATGACCAGTAATAAAAAGTATTTCATAAAATGAATTTAACATAGTAGTTCTGCCTATTATAACATAAATAGACACAACTGAAACACCTTGGTTTTTTTTCTTCTAGTTTGTTTTCTATATCAAAGATAAAAATCAATGTCTGGTATATATTTATATGTTCTTCCTTATACTGTATGCATGTAAGACACTGTTGCATGTAAAATGTGAAAAATCAGAGATGACTGATGACGTAAGAAAAGATAAAACTGAAAAAAAAATACATTTGGGGGTTCTAGTAAGGCAGGAGTGGGTTAAAATGAAATTGCTCACATTCAAACTCACTTTCCTGGTTATATGTCCAAGTCAAATTTGAGTGTCTGAAGCTGACAGAGCTGATTGCAAGTGCCAGTTTGGATGTATCAGAAATCTCCTGAGACAAGCTATTTTCATAAGCTTTTGCTTAATATAAAGCACTGTCTTCAAGATTCACTTATTTCACAAGTTTCTGCCCATTCCTGAGTAGCAGAAATCTTTCAGAAACTGGGCAATTTCAAAACTTATTCTACTTGGGGCCCAAATCAGGGAGCCACGAAACCTAGCTCTGCTAAACTTAATTTGCATACACACAAGTATTCTTATGTCCATTTTGCCAAATAATGTATTTCTGTATTTATTATGTACGTAAAATTATCTTATGAAATTCCTCCTTCCAGAAATGGCAATATTTGCTTTAATTAAAAAACACTTAGCACTGTGCTTGCTATTGCATGGAATTTTACTTGCATGTTTAAAAACAGTTTTGAAGTAGTGTCTAGGAAGGAACAGGTTTGTTTTTTGTTACTGTGTTTTGTTTCTCATGTGCAGTATTGTAGGATTTGAGGCAAAGAATTATTAGGGTCAGGATACTTGAGTGGAAAATTTTTTTTTACCCTCTCAGCTCTGTGGCAGGGATGTGATCTCAGACCGTTGAACCAGTTTTGTTTTGCACTTGGCTGAAATATAAAGGAGAAAAACAGCAAAAGATAAGCTGATTAGATTCACCTTTATTTTAAATTCTTCTTTGCATCTGTTTTTATGAAAGTAGAAACAGATGCAAAGGTGTTACATATTATCAATCAATCATGGCATAAACTGCCTGAAATTCATTGTTGAAACCTGAACAGACATAAACAATTTCCACCCCCCTCTTTTTTTTTTTTCTTTTTGTCCTTCTTAAGTGTCAAGTGACTGAATATACTGGGGAAAAAAAAATATTTTAAAGGGTGCAGGGCTGTTAAGGAAGAGTATACGTTTAGTAATGAGATCTTAACCTTTTGCTTTGTTCTGACAAATATTCCATTTTAATGTGGTACATGTATGATCATTTGAAGTTACATTAGAGATCAGTTAGCAGTATATTTTTAAGGAACCAAATTAATTAGTTATATAAATTTTTTAGATATCCAGAAATGTGATTATTAATGTGGAATGTGACATAAATTTAGTTCTAATAGTAATGCTTTTCATTTAACGTTAACATAACAGTTATTGTAAATGAAACACTTCACACCACATCTGTCAAATTCACAAAAGGAACTTAAAGAGTATTCTTAGATAACCTTCAGTGGTCTAGAGCGCAATTTTCAAACACATGTATCGTAACTGAGATTTCCAAAAAGCCTTTAAAGTAGCTTTCCCCCCAGGCTTTCATTCAGTTTGCAGGCTAGTAATCAAAGCTGTGTAATGAACGATGCTCTTGCCTGTAGGATCTTGTGTCATTTGTTATAGAAGTTGATGGGTACATAGCAGGTGTGGCCAGGGACTCCGCAAAGACTGCCCTATGAGTAATACAATTAAATCTTGTCTTAAAAACTAGGACCTGCAGAAGTCCTCCTTGGTTATGCTATAGGGTTCCTTTGTATTGCTAAAGATCTGCTTTAAACTTTTTCTTCTCAATGAGTTTTCTGCAAAATCACTGGTAAATGGGCTTTGAACACACGTAGCCCTCTGTAGGGCTGCGTACTTCTCAATATCCAGGACTTCTCAAGCGAAATTATTGAGCATTTTGATCTCTCACTATCTGTGTTCCTTATCTGTAATACTAATACTTATTGTTTAGCTCACAATATTGGGATGAAAGTGTGTAGGTATTAATAAACTTTCAAATATGGCAGTGGTGATAATGGCGGAAAAGCCTGTGAGCGGATGGATGCCTTTTACTGAGAAGAATTTTAATAGCAGGCAGTAAACAGAACACAGGACTCCACAAAGAACTATAAGGAAAGGCAAAATATTAAATAGCTGCTTATTAAGTGAACACTGTCCATCTTGTGGACTGAGCTTCTGGTTTTATAGAAAAATATTGTGCTAATTAAAATTAAGGATTTGCTAAACTGGATATATAATGGAGAGCTGAATTATGAATGCAGAGGCAACCTTACTTATAGCATTACTTAAGTTTGGCAAGCTTGACTTTGCAATTGCAATGTTATTTTCTTAACGTCAGTTTTGCAGGTGTTATGCATATGGACATGTATATAAGACTTTTGCATTTTTTACTTATGTTGCAAATGCTATCTATTACTATAGAAAGAAGATGGAGAGTGTTACAGTAGCCTAAATAAGAAGGCAGAACGTTTTGGGGTTGGAGGCATATGAAAATTAGAGAAATAGTTTGATTCATCTAGTTGTCAGGTGTTGTATTCTTCCTTCAGGAAAATCTGATTAATATATTTTCTGGCTGAAGTTTGTGATAAATAGGCAGAAAGAGATTACAGTGGTTTTTCTAGGTCTAAACTCATAAGGAATCCTAGAGAAGAAATCTGGACCCATTTTAAGTTCAGTAAGAGTTTTACCATTTGTTTCAGTTCATAAGAATTTAACCTTAATTACTTTAAATAGAATGAATTGATTATTCTTGATTAGTTGCTTTGCAAATAAAACAAGTAAGTGTTGACTGTGTTTTGGAACAGTTGGGAAAAACAGATGCTCATACCAAATCAAAAATATTAAAAAGACCCCTATATAATTACAGCACAACTTTCTAGCAGTACATTGTGACTTTACCATGAAGACATTACACTTCCAATGCAAGTGCTGTGTATTAATCAGTTAATGTGTGTGAAGGATTTTGAAGAGCTACTTAAGTGCTGATCATTAATAATTTACCCTATGTAATGTTTTACTATATGCCAGACATAAGCATGGTTGCATAGTTGTGTCAAAAAACTTGCCAAAACTGCAATTGCAGTGAAAGAAGTGAACTGGCCAGGTGCCCAGCAGATATTAAAGACCTTGTTTAGCATGTCACACTTGCAAGAATGAAGACTTATTCAGAGCTGGGAAAAAAGACAAGCATATTTCCATGTGTGTTGCCCAGTAAAATTCAAGTTCTGGTAAAATTAAAAAATTTAGAATATTGTTCAAAATGTGTTAAAAATAATGATACTGGAAACTTTCAGATACCCTTTTCCATCATGCCAGTGCAAGAAGAATGACTATTAATTAAAGAAAGGTAAATGTAAGACCCTGACAGACCACGGAGGCCAAGAACCTGATGACATTTTGAAAAGATTATTTATATGTATCACAACTATAAGCATACACATTTTTAAAAAGAAAATATGAAGTGTAAAGGAGGATAATCTTTGAACTATAAATATACACATTTTTTAAAAACAAAACATGAGCTATAAATCTTTATACAGTATAAACTTCTAATAATTGTTGAAGTTTTTTCTGGTTTCCCTTTCATAATTTATTGCCAGTGGGTTTTTTTCAGTTCTCCATCAGATGATAACAGGCACTGCTGGAGTCACAATACTGAGCTGATACTGATGCAACTTGATCTCCTGTACCTTAACCTGCAAAGCATACCTGCCAATACACTAGACTTGTTATATTTATTGACAGGAATACTTTCATGTTTGATTCTGTCAGAACAAGCAGAAACCTTTGATTTAGGCATGGGATACTCACTCATTCACTTACCATGTTTATTTAATCTAATAATGATGTTCTTTTCATGTTTTCCTGTTTGCTTAATTGAGGTCATTATCTGTCAGTGTAAGTTACATAAAAATATGATGACATTGGTAATGTTGGCAATATTGCAAACAGCAGCATTAAATACTGGATGAAGATATGGAGTGGAAATGGCATATAATGCGTTTAGTGCAGATATACTGGACAAGGTTATTGGCTTCAATAATGACAAAAAGCATGGAAATCCACAAAAATGCTATGCGTTTTGAAAGAATCACAATAAAATTGTTAAATCTTCATGGAATGTCTTATAGAACTGTTAATGCATTATAGATTGTCATTCAAATGATATACAATTTAATGCTGGTGGCTGGCATATACAAAGTATTTTTAAAATACCCATTGTCCTACACTGCTTCCAATGCCTTCAAGCTTGAAATATTGAACCATTATGAAAAAAGGAACTGAGCAACAGAAAGGAGCGATTTCATTTGTCAGATCTCCAATAACTATAAATGCTCCATCATTACTGAGAGCATTGTTGAAAAATCAGTGACATGACCAAGAAAGTAATTTTATAAAATATACAGTGCAAATCTCTATCTGGAAGTTTTTGGCTGGTTTTTATCAATTAGAAACTTTTTTTTTAGTGGTTTAGAATGTGGTATCATTAAACTATTCCCTAGACCAGGGCAAGATTAAAAAAACACACATGCAAGCAGATATTAATAAACTGCTTTCTTTAACAAATGAAACAACTTTTGGTTTGTTTTTTTTTTTGTTTTGTGTTATCATCATGGTAGTCAATTAAGTATAGCAAGCTCTGCATTGTGTAAATGACTGAGAAATATATGAACATTTTCCTTTGGACTGATACTTATTGTCTCAAATATGTCACAAGTATTGTTTGGTGCACACAGAAATGTTTAATAACTGTTAGAAATTAATTAATTTTTAATTTCACGGCTTCTAAGGTATATAAAGAGTTTTCTATTAAACAAACCCTGGAAAGTCCTGAGAGAGGTATCATTAGACTCAGAAACAAAGCTCACAGTTCACTTTGAATGAATACTGTTTTAAGATTCTTCCTTCCCTCTAGTGAAGGGAATGGCAAGTCTCCTTTATCATGGGCAGAGAAATCCAGCATGAATAAATTAAAAAAAAAAGAAAAAAATATGGCCGTTAATGATTAGATTGTATTACTTCTGAAATCAGTCATTTCTTGGAGATCTCCATACTCTTGGAGTATGTGGATCTTCCAGTAAAATATCACCTGAAATAACATAAAGACTAAAGAGAGATCAAAGTACTGAGGGAATATCAAAGATTAATATTCCACAGAAACAAAAGAGATCAGATTGTTGGAAATCTAAGAAATAGTACTGCAGAGGAAGTAGAAGTCAGTAAAAGAAGAAAACATGGAACTGGAAGATACTTCAGAAGTCTGAATAAGGAAGAACATGAATAATTTTGAAAAATGTGTCTGCCATTCAGTCACAGAGCACAAGTGTTTTGTTGTGTCTTTCTTCACAGGCTTTGTTAATGTTCATCACCTGAGGAACACAAAGAGAACTAACAGTTCCCTTTGCTATTTTAATTATTTTCATTTTGCACAGCATTAAAGAAATTAGTTATTGATTGTGTTGACTTTTATAGCTGATCAATTTTTTCAGTGTTTCGGAATAAAGTATCTGTTGCAATGCACTTTGCACAGTGAAATTCTTGAAACAACCTAAAATAATGCAGACCCATTACCAGAGCAAGGTAAGGTTGTTTCTGGATGGAAAATGCCAGTTCAGCTGAACTAAATTTTGCAATAGAAATTTATTGCTTCCAGCAGTACATCTGAAAAAGAAAGTTTTTTGAAGGGAACACGTTTTTGGCCAAATGTAAGAAAGGTAGTAGTCTGGTGGTTAGGACATATGCCTGAGGTATGAAAGGCAAGGTGACATTCCTCCTCTCTCAGATTCATAGCATGATCTTAGATGTCTCGCAGGGTGACTACCCTAGCCGTTAGCTCTTCTGTACATCGGCTTCCTCCTCTCTTAGGCTTTGAAAGGTGTTCTGCACTTCGCCCAGTCTGGAAACAAAAGACCCATCTCAGTGTTTCGCAGACTAGAAAACCTGTTTCCTATCCAGCTCCATTTGTAATCAAGTATTTTTTTTTCTCCTTAGCATGAAGGTCTTCCTTTAAATTCTTGAAACATGATGAAATGGAGAGAAATCTGCAGTTTTGATTCCATTCCCTTACTTCCCAGGAAGTAGTGACCCACAGTCACTTGCTTTTAGTATATGTCATGAGTCTAAAGAGGACTCATCTGATCAGCTGTAAGAGCCCTTCCTACAGCCTGCATGAAGCGGCTCACTTTGCCGAACAGTGACCTACCAGGACTGGCAGTTCACAGCTATGTAAATTCTGGGCGGATAAGTTGGGGGTTTGCTACCCCTTTACAACCTTTGGTCTCCTTTTTAACCACTGTCTTTTTGCAGATCAGCTGATGGTTGGTAATTTACTTCTCTGATAGTGAACCTGTCATTCCAGCAACTTCTTGACAGTGTTTCCAGCTGAACTGCTGTCTGAAATTAGGTTCTTCGTCACTCATTGCAGGTGGCAGTAGGAGAAAACATACGCTTTTGGGATCAGTGAATACTGATTGCAATTACCACTCCTTGGGGGTTTAGCCTGCAGTTTAGAAAAAATAACTTCTGAGAAGCTGGTAACCTAGCTGGTTGGCATAGCATCAGATAAGCTGTTCATTTAATTTTGTTTTTTGGTCATTCCTTTCTGTTTTCCAGAGAGAATGAAGCATTTGTTTTTTATTTGGGGAGACTGCGAATATATCAAATGTATCATTTATTCAGTCCTGTTGGAAACACAATCGCTATGTTTGTGCTGTGAAGCTAAACAGTTCAGGCATGGGTTCAAGAGCTCTCTGTGATTAACTATACTGTTAATTGTTAGCATGATCCCTAACTTGATTTTGGACTGTGCCAACTGTGCCTGGGTACAGTCAGGGAGTCACCAGGGACAGGGGATCACTCCTAATAGGCCATTTGGACTTGGCTACTCCGTTCTGGGAGGGAAGAGGGCTTAGCATTATGGACTGATATGAGCTATGCAGTGCCAGCTGGCCTCAGGTCCACAGAATGATCCATGGCCCATTTAATTTACTGGTGTAGATGTAGCCAGTAGAACTGTTGCCAGCACAACAAGAGATGAAGAAGACAAGTTTCAGTAGTCAAGAATATTTTCAGCTTAATGTCGGCAGTACTCCAAATCTCCTAGACCGGCATAAAAGCTTCTTTTCTTGAAAAGAAAATATAATTTTGAGGTTAGAAAGATTTATGTTTGCCCTTTTAATTTAAGCTTCCCAAGCTAGGAAGTGCTCTAGGAAGCATTTTCATGGTGCTCTGGGTGATTTCATACTTACCTATTTAATTATCTTCACTCATAATAAACTCTGCTTTGTAACAGTAAGTAGTGCTTTACCTTGTTCTAATTAATAAATCAGTTAATGGACAACCTGCAGAGTCAGAATAGGCTGATTTAGAGAGAATCTAGTTAAATCATTGAAACCTACTGATGGCAGTTCAAGCTGCCCGACATTTGGACCGATAAAGTAGAACAGCCCTTCCGGAGAGAAACCGGTGGTCACTGTCAGTACAGCTGGAGTTAAAAAAAAGAGAACTGTTTCTTTAAATCTATCACAGTGCTGAGAGATATTACCCTTCAAAATGATGCTTCTTTAAAGGCTTTTTTCATGAATGATACATTAGAGACATGAAGAGGATACCTGTGATTGTGTATTAGCATGTAGTTCTAGGCACAGCCTCCACATATGGCTTTTCGGTGCTGAACCATTCTTGTGTATTGATAGCAGACAATTCTGGGATCCTGAGGCCAAGCTGGATGTGCAGTAACCACAGATAATAAACAGTGAACAGTGTACAGTGCTGGCAAGCGGTCAAAATTTCGGGTGCCTGTGTTTTGGAAGGGAGGGTAGCAGGGATACCAGGCAAGGCTCTCAAGAATACTCCAGTCAAACAGATGTCTTTCAGAATATGCAACTCCAGTAAAGTCAAGCATAAAAACAGGAGATGAAAAGTCGGAGTTTGCATAGCAAATAGCTAAATGGAGAAAAATAAATAACATTTTGTGCTAAACTGTAAACAAGAAAGCTTCTAGGGATTTAATTGGTTGGTTTGCATGAACATCAAGGAGAAACAATTAAAAAGAACATTACAGGGAAGATAAATGATTTCTACCCTTGCAGAGGGTTGCCCCTTGAAAAATAATAAAGAACTGGTACTATCAGAAACCTAGACAAATTGATAGACTGATGAGCAGCAGCTCCCAAGCACAGGGCTGTGTGCATGTCTGAGTTCTGGAATTAGAGGGTGAAGCTGCTGAGTGTATTGCAGAGGTTTGCAACTTCTAATTAAAGTCGTTGGTAGTTCTGGATCCTAAAGTTTGTGTGAGTGTTTGAGGGGATGAAGTGTATCTACCTAAAATTGCTTTGAGAAAGATCTTGAACACTGAATACTAACAGCTTTTCTTTGAATAACAGGTACATTGGCTGAAACAGTAATTAAAATATAATTTATGAAGCTTCCTGGTGTGAGAAAGATAAAGAAGCTTGACTTCACACATGAATACAATGGGGTTTTGGTCCCAAAGCGTTCCCAGTGTATGTAAACAAAATAGTAGGCAAAACAAGATTGGAAACATTTTATCTGGTTTTCAAAGGGTTTGCTAAATTTCATGTGGGAAGAATTTAGGGAAGCTAAATAACAATTGGTTGGCAGGAGAAGTACTATCATAGATTAAAAACCAGGTAAGGGATAGAAAAGGCATTCAAATTTCACCAAGGAAAAAAAACAAACATAAAAGTGAGGTTGCCTGACCTTTCATTTCTTTTACATACAGTTAAAATTGTTCATGTAAAAGGAAGGGGCGATGAGGTGGCAAAATCTGTGTATGACACAGCTACTGACATTAACCAAATCAGGAGAATGCAGAAAGACCTAGGAACATTAGAATAGCTACACTGGGTCGTATTATAAATCAGCTTCTTCCAGTACCCTGTTTCTGATAGCAAACATATAGGGAAAGAGCATACTAAGAAGAAAGGCAAACATTAATACTTCCCCTGGTATATCCTCCTATCTTCTGGCTATCTGCAGCAAAGAGACTTCCCAAGACAGAAGATCTATCTGAGACTTTGTATTTAATAGATTCAGGGAATCTAATGAGTTGGATGGTGCAGCTTGATGGCAAATGAAATTCAATAAAGATAAATGCTAAGTAATGCATATTCCAGTAAATAATTTGATTTATACACATTACTGGGTTCTAAATTAACTGAAGTCACTCTAGTAAAAATAAAAAAAAATATAAAACTAGGGCACCAATGTGAACCCTTTATTATTTGTCATTTGTACTTTAACTATTTGTATTGCAACAGAATCTCCAGACACTGACTGGGCCTCTACTGTGCACAAGCATTACACAGAGTGAAAAATCTCCAGCCCGAAAGACCTTGCAATCCGAGTGTAACAACAGACAGGCAGATGTGGGGGAACAAGGAAACAATGAGGCAATATTGATTGGAAGGATAAGCAGTGGTGTCAGATTAATTAACCTTTGCTCATTCTGCATTGGTGGTCAAAAAGGAAACAACATGTTAGCATGTATAATGCCATTACCTGAATCAATGAGTTCTAATCTTCCCTTCTCAAAAGGTTACAGTAAAACCAGAAGGAATTCAGAGCCAGATGACAGAAATGATTCAGAAAACAGAAATGTGGGATTCAAAGGTTGGGAATAGTTAATTTAGGTGGGGAAAAATGGTTTCAAGATGTGAAATGATAAAGGAATGTGTAATAATGACAGGCAAAGACAATGTGAAGTGGATGTCCCTAATTAGCAGTTCTACTTATGTAGGGCATAAAAGACACAAATAAAAAAATAATTGAAAGGTAATTTTTCCTCACGTACTGCATACTTCATTTATGGAATGAGTTGTTATTGTCTGACACCTCTGTGACCAAGACATCAGTCCTATTCAAACTGGAACTGCAGGTTAATCTGGATAATGCCATGCGTAGTTGTGATTCTCTTCTTTTAACGGTATGTACATCACTACGCATCCAGGTGTTGTCCAGCCACTAACTCATGAAGGAGAGGAAAATGTTTTCCTCATGGACAGTTTAGCCCATAATTGTCGAGCACTGGCCTTCTTGCTGCTGTCTCTGAAGCACTTAATGCGAGCTACCCACTGTGAAAAATAGGACAGCAGGTTAGATTGGTCTGATCTAGAGCAGCAATTGCTGTGACCCTAATGAGAAACTTTAAATAAAATTAAATATCAGGATTGAGATTATAATGTATGCCTATAAATAACTGGTAACATTTCGGTTTTAGTGTGCATTTGGTTCTCAGTTCTGGCTCACCGCACAACAAGAGCTGCAGCAGGACTGATACGAGCATTTCAGGGATGTCTTTCCTCTCCCTCCCTCCTCTAGTACTAAGGGAGGAGGGGCAGGAGGGGAAAACCGCCACATTGAGCTGATTTAGCTACAAACGGTACCGCTGTACTTCAAGAACAATTAGAAACTGCACAATGAATAATTCAGCGTTTTGTCACTTCGGGGGCTTCCCATTCTGCCTTTATAATTTAGAACCCTTCCTTCCCTCCCCCTTCCCGTTAAGGAGAAACCCTAGCTGGAGGAGAGGCGACCGGCAGGGCCGGCCGGCCTGCTTAGCATGCGGGTGGCCTTTCCCTGGGGTCTGCAGGAAGCCCCCAGCTGCAGGCACGCTGGCTGCACGCCTGTGGGACCTCTGCGGCACACGCGTCCCGGCCATGCTCACACAACTGCAAGACGTAAGAAGGGATTTCCTGTAAAAAGTGTTGGGTTTTCTTTCTTTCTTGTTCCCTGCATTGTTTGAGGAATGGGATGTAATATGAAATTAAAGGGAAATTGTGTTATCTGAGAATCCTCGAGTGCTAATAATTTGCAGCAGGGTTTCTTTATCATCTTTTTTTTTTTTCTCTCTCCAACAGAGAAAACTGTTACTCGGTAACAACAGGGTCTGATTAAGGACAGGAAAAGTGACTAAGAGATGAGTGGGCAGACAGGCACATACTATAAGTACAACAATTTTCTAGCACTTAGTTTGTGCGAGGAGCTGAAGACCTCTTCTTGTCCTTCAAATGAAATTGCAGGCATCCAGTGATGTTATATGTACAAACAAACAAATAAACAAACAAAAAACCTTCTGTGTAAAAAACCCTTCTCTGCTCTTGCTGCCACTGTCAATAGGAGCATTGCATTCCAGTGACAAAACATTGAACGAAGAAAACCTGTGCTGGAAGAAAAGCTTTAAACTAGGCTTCCAAGGACAACATATTGTTCCAGCTCAGAATAGAACTGTGCTTTTAAAAAGTCAGGGCTTGCAAGTCAGTGTGTTTATAGTGCCAAGATTTATTCTTGCAGTGTTAGAATTTATATATGCAACGCTAAATATTGTTATAAGGGAATAGTCAATACAGCCACGTGAGTGCTAATATTTTGGGATTTAATTTTTTTTTGACATTGTATAGGAACTCAGCACACTTTCTAGCACATGTTTTAAGGAAGTATTTGGGTCACGTTGTGGTCCGTAACAAAAATGGGTCCAAAATCATAGAATCATACATTCATAGAATCATCGAATGGTTTGGGTTGGAAGGGACCTTAAAGACCATCTAGTTCCAGCCCCCCTGCCCTGGGCAGGGACACCTTCCACCAGACCAGGTTGCTCAAAGCCCCATCCAGCCTGGCCTGGAACACTGCCAGGGAGGGGAGGGCAGCCACAGCCTCTCTGGGCAACCTGTGCCAGTGCCTCACCGCCCTCACACTAAAGAACTTCTACCTTATATCTAATCTAAATCTACCTTCTTTCATTTTAAAGGTGTCAACTGTTGTTCTATCGCAGCCCTCGTAAAAAGTCCCTCCCCATCTTTCCTGTAGACTGCCTTTAAGTACTGGAAAGCTGCAGTACGGTCTCCCCAGAGCCTTCTCCTCTCCAGGCTGAACAAGGCCAACTCTCTCAGCCTGTCTTCACAGGAGGAGGTGCTCCAGCCCTCTGACCATCTTTGTGGCCCTCCCATCTTTGTGGTCCTCCTCTGGACCCCCTCCAACAGGTCCATGTTCTTCTTATGCTGGGAGCCCCAGAGCTGGAGGCAGTACTCTCGTGAGAGTGGAGCAGAGGGGCAGAATCACCTCCCTCGACCTGCCAGTCACGTTTCTTTTGATGCAGCCCAGATTGCAATTGGCTTTCTGGGCTGCAAACGCACATTGCACTTGTCTCCTGCAACTGGGATATTAGTGAATCTGTATTCACTCTGATATTTTTCTCTCTGGGAAAGAAACACCCTTCCCATATAAGCCTCTTTCTCACATACTAATAAAATGCTCTGCCTTAGTGAATACCCCTTCAGAGCTCAGGGGCCAATTCAACCCCTTCGGAGCACAGGGAGTATGATGCAGATTCTAGGCTGATTGCAGATCAGGGCAGATATGTTTTCTTAGCGCCTCTTCTGCCGTCCTGTTTTTCCAATGTGTCTCTTCAGCAAAGTACCCAGGCCAAATACAGCAAATGGTTTGCTGAATTATCTCAGAGCCATGGTTTCATCAGCTAAGGCTGGACTGCCATTGAAAGGGGCAAACTCCTCCTCCTCCTTTGCTCCCAGATGAGAACTTCTTCACTGTGGTCATCCAGATCATGGAATTCATCCTCTTAAAAGCCAAACCCACTGGAAAACATTTGATTTTTTAGCAGAACAGTCCCTGATGTGTCTGATTGCTCGGTGGTACAGTACTGTCATGGGGTGGGGGGTGGGTAGGAGCACCACGAGGACTGGAGTCGAACATGGATTTCAGAACAGCTTCCAACATCAGGCAGCTGTACCCTCAGTTGCTTTCTTTCATACTTCTCTCTTCCAGGACTCCACAGTGCTCCTAACACACCAAGTAAAGGCACAGGATTGTTGTTGCTTGTACTCTCCAGTGATGCTGAGCCTTAGTTTATCACTTGTTAAAAATTGTGACTATCAAAATTTTAACATACCTCTCTGGCATTTCAGCACTGTGTCTGGTAGGATATCATGCTACATAAAATGGCTTACAGGAGCTCTAAAGTATTTGGAAGGGTATTTGTAATGTGAAGCTGAATCAGCCAGGCAGTGGAGAATAACATATGTCTTCAACATTTCTTTACCGACAATTTTACCGATTTTTTATATTGCAACACTCCTGCAGATAAGGCTATAAGAGTAGGTTGTTCCATGAACTACAGAACAGATGAAATTAGTCATTAGCTGTGAGTACCCAAAGCTGTGCACGTTTTTGTTTGCCAGTCAGTATGCTTGGCTGACTGGCCAGTAGGTACGTGTGTTCTGCTGCCAAAATAAGACGTATAACAGATGAATTCTGCCTGTCTTTCCCTTCCTGGCATTCTCCTTTAACCAGCCGGCATTCTTCATGAAACTTGCAGGAATTTCATTATCTTTGAGACTTCAACTTCTTTTTCCAGTTCTCTGAAAATTAATCAATAGTGCAAAATGTAGTAAGTGCGATCTGACAAACAAATGTACAAGCAGTTAACAGTACAAGCCTTGGGACACCAATGTCAAAAAACGTATTAAAAAAAAAATTTGGGACGATCCTTTCTTCTAACTGTAGTTGGATTCTGTATTGCAGAGAACTGAAACACAATGTTTATATCAATCTTGACACACCTGAGCAGAAGGCAGTCCAGCTTGGAAAGGCTATCCAGTATCTTTTGTTTCAGGGTCTTATCTCCATTTCTTTTTTGTCTGTACAGTCCTATTGAGGTTCAGCCGCTCTCCTGTATGTCTCCACTTGCTGTGTCTTTCACTGCAGATCACATAACTTTAGGCAATGTTAATATTATTATGCTAATATTATTAAAATATGTTATTAATCAACATTGTATAAATATTCCATAAGTTAATTGCCTGGAATTCTCAGTGCCATAAAAATCTTGTAAGAGAAACTCCACATGAATAAAGACAATGCCGTCCATTTTCCTGCTCTGAAGGACTTTCACCCTCAGAAGCTTGCCCACTGCTTCCCATTATGTCCCTTGGCCTGATAAAAGATACTTCTGCTTCCTACAGAGCCTGTCCCTCTCACATGCCTATGACTGTTTTGGTTACAACACTACTGTCTGATGGCTGACAGCGCAGTCAGCTCCTGAGCTATGCTGTCTTGTGTGGGGAAACAAGGCAGCTGGTTTCATGACTTCTAAGGCTGCATGCAGCTTAGGGTAATGTTGGCACCACTTTAAGTTATTCTAAAGACGGAAATTTCACAAGAAAGCACTAAGTATTAAACTTTCACCTCTAGCCTTAGCATCTCCTCCCTCACTTTTCTCCCAAATGTATTCCTCCCTATGCGTGTGTTTTCAAATGAGCAGCTTTGTTCTCTTTCATATTGCATCTCACCCTTTAGATAGGTTGCTCAAGCGGAAGTGCTAAGCTCTCTTGTATTTCTGGTTGTCAGCTTGTATGTCAATCTTTAAACTATCTTTAAAAATGTATTAATATTTTCTCATTGTATCCTTTCATTTTCATCTGTATTTTTACATTTATATCTGTTCTTTTGACAGATTATCTTTTTTTCTTATGTTTGCATAGTTTGCATTACAATAGACCTAGGTTCTGGCCATGATAGGGGCCTGTATATTAGTACAACATAATGATAGTGCATACAGAAAGGCAGGATAAACCCTGTACCCTTGTGGTGTTAAAGAATAGAAATAGAAGTGGAAAATTTTAACCATTTTTTTGTGGGGGTGTGTCTATTTACATATATATATCTCATAGAATCATAGAGTATCTCGAGTTCTCGAGTTGGAAGGGACCCATAAAGATCATCGAGTCCAACTCCCAACCATATATATATATATATACACACACACACGTACACGTATGTGTGTGCATGTAAGAGAGAAAATGATGTTTAATATCTTTCCCCTTTCCTTGAATTTGGTTACGGTGATTCTGATTTTTAATTCCAAAGCCATGGAACTGGGTCAGTACCACTGGCAAACGGCTGAGGGAAAGACACTGAGATCTCCACAGTAAAAATCATTTAGGTGGAGTGTCTGAACTAAGCATGTGCTTCATGAAGTTGGGGAGAAGAGAACAGAATGTTATGACTAGCACATTTCAACAAACCATTTTTAGCAATGCCAGTTGCTCTGAATTACGCAGAAAACAACAGCCCCTCACAGTGCCCAGACCCTAATCCTGAGTTTGAAAGATGGCCATGGCTGGCAGCTGCCAGCACGTAGTAGGTGTGATGCCAACACCTCAGAACTGTTTTTCATGCTACCTGTGGCTGGGGGAACCACCACTGGGGGTTATACACTGCATGCACAGTGAGTCCAGACTGCACATGAAGTGCAGACTGAATTTTTACATTGCATGTTTTCTGGAATCCCTTTAATAAACACCTGGCATCCAGTATCTCAGGCCATTCAGATTCTTCAGCTGGCCTGTCTCTCCATAGTTAAGGTTGTCCAATTTTGGATCCTTGCTTGTCACATAAACAAAACACTGTCCTAGTCACATTAGCACCACACTTTGTAGGTTAATCCTGTGACTAATACATTTTTTTGAAGTAATTTGGACAAGAGATCATTAGATTCAGTTGTCCAGCTTTGCAATACTCTTATAGAGGGAAAAATGAGTGAAAGGAATAAATTGTAATTCCATATGTTCTTAATCTTTTTGACTGGTGTCCCATATGCTAGGTTTTGTTCTTACAAACTCTTACCAAGATGCCTGACTCCTTGTACTACTACCCACTAGTTTGAGGATATCTGAAAGAATGTCATGGTGACATTCACCGTGACAAATTCCATGGTGAAGGCTGGTCACTAACATCTGTGACAGAGGGACTTTTTGGATTAATTCTGTTGGTCAATATACTGGAAGATACAAACTATCCGGTTGAACATAAATAATTCTGTCCATCTAAACCTCTCCTATAGGAAGAATTATGTACTTAAATATCCACCAAAACTTGGGTAGCAATCCAGACTGCCTTCTCCCAGTCCACTCCTGAGTGACATGGAAGGGTTTCACAGTGACACTTCACTGTCTGTTCAGAAACTAGAGGCTTTTGAATAAATTTATTAGGTGCCAGTTTCAAAACAAAACAAAATAAAATAGCTTTAGTTAAAATAAGTATTATATCTACTGAACTTCTTGCCAAAGGATGTTGTTGGTGAAAACATGCTTTTTCTTTCAGGTGATATTGTACAAAAAGAAGAAATATCCTTAGGAGATTACTAAATAGACTATGTCAAGTTTGACAGATCCCTGTTTGCAGAAAGTAGACAGGTATGGGAAAAAAATGGGCAAATGCTGTTATTTCCTTATTCTTGTGCTTGGTTGCCTCCTCTTCCATTCTCCCGGCACAGGCTTATGAGTATGCTTGAGAACAGGTTACTGGATTAGGCAAACTCTTGGTCTGAAGCAGTACCTCTGTTCTTGCCTTCTTTAACTGCTTAATCCTGTAAGCACCTGAGTTCTGTATGTACCTTCTAGTCCGGTGTGGAAGTTCACTAAGTGTACATATTTTTCCCCAATGCAAGTTCAGAATTAGATGAGCCTCCAGCTCCTTCAAGAAATCTGTTCTGCTTCAAGATTTCCAAATAAGCCAGCTATATCAACACTTCTTATAGTAAGAACATTTGCTCAGGCAATAGGTGACCTACTGCTCAGGAGACTTGGTACCACGTTGACATTCTTCAATGCCATCACATACTCAGTCTCCTAATATATCCCCAAAGCAGTAGGTTTCCCTTTGTGAAATGAAAATCTTGTTCAGATGCCAAAAATATTTCTGCCTAGATTATAAAAAAAATCCCTGCTTCCCACCCCTCACTAAGAAGTGGCACTGTCCTGATTTGTTCAGGCTTTTCTCCTCGAGGCACTCCGCATGTATCACAGAAACCTGAGGATTTCTGTTCTGTTTTCCTCCAGTTTTACAAGCAAGCCCACCCTGAGACGCTGTATCACGACTACCAACCTTGCAGCTTTGGAAGATTAACCGAGAAGCCCCACAAAGCTGGCTAATATCATACAATTGACTGAGGGGTGCTCCTAAACAGTAGTATAAGGAACTCCCTCACCACCAGACTTTCATGATTGGGTGTTTACTTTTGAAAGGGGTTCTTAACACTGCTTTTTTGGGGAGGGGAAGGGCGGGGGTAAAGGAGAGTGAAGCCTCGACTGCACTTTTCGCTGCTTTCAGAAGGAAAACCTCAGCAGTATTCATGCAGGCTGTTCTTGTTTGGTCACTTGTCTGGATTGTTTGCCTCTGCTTGGAAGAATTAAAGCATTTTCAGAAGTGTAATCTTATCACATGAGAGGGCAATTAGACATTTCGTAATCCTGTCACCCCTGTGCTGAAATTACCGTGCCCAGTAAGCAATAACTCTGCTTCTAAGAACAGAGTGAGCAGCAGCACAGCATGAATTATTTAACTCGATGCAGCGCTTCCTGTTTTCAAGTCACCGGAATAATAAGGCACCGCAGACAGTAATGGTCCCCAGCATAGAGAAGAAACAGTTAATGGAACCTGCCTTTTAAATCAATATTATTAATTCAAGGAAAGAAACAGCATGTACTATCTGACGCCTATGGAGTTTTGATCTGGGCTTGATGTCACGCTGAAGTAAGTGGTTGCCATGGAGACTGGAGCGTATGTCTGCGTATCCCTCCCTGCAAGCGAGCTGCGAGGAGTGTTTTTGGAGAGGAAGTGCCCATCTGTAGTCAATCACTATTGTTCTCGCGAAGCCACATGCCGGCCTCGCTGCAGCCCGCCGAACTGCGTCACGACACAGCAGTATCAGGCTCTCTGAATAAAGACTCCCTGTTGAACCAGATTTATCCACCCTGCCATTTTCACTGTCACTTGATTATCTGCTTGTATTTTCTGGCTGCGCTAATGCGGTCTCTTAGCACTGTTATCATAGAATCCCTATGGCTCGATATCTCACAAAGTTGGACGGATCTCCTTGTGTTTGCTTACTTTCTTCATCGCCCTCTCCATTTGATCAAGGGAAAGCACCCGTACTATGCCAGCCATTTGGCTTATTTTCTTCCCTCTTAGACGCAGAAGGCCTTGAAAACCTGAATGTGCTTTCTTCCCCTGTACAAATTCATAGCAACCGAAAACTGCTTGTAATAGATCCTTGTATTAAATCATCATTATTAATTGCCAGCATATGTTTCCAGAACAAAGACTGGCAGTTTGGCAAAGTCCACCATGATTATTGAATATATCTGTTTATTGACCAGTTAAGTAATGGGCTAGTATGCCAGTGGCATATGAAATCAGGGCATTATTACTAACTGGAAGATGTCAGGCAAAATTATTGCTGCTACCGGAAGACAATGCGATGAGACATCTCCCTGTATACCAGGTGGAGTTTGTGGGCTTATTTTCTTTTCCTGCTTAAGTACAATACTCAAAGTAATGTCTGAGAAATTTCTGCTGGAGATTCTGGGAAGTTACTCTCTTGAATACCACGCACAGAAAGAATCAGCTATGATGGGAGCAGAAGATTTATTTAACTGTTTTTCCCTTCATTTTTCTTCTCTTTCTTTCCCCCTCATTTCTCTCTCCTCTGTCTCTATTTTGTGTATCTCTTTTGTCAAGTAAAGGTGCATTTGAGCTACCTAGGCTTCTCATTGAAAGAGATGCAGAAGTTTTCAGAATAGCCAATACATGTACCCTCCTTTGCTATCATTCTCAGAAATGACTGAACCATTTTTAGCAGAAACTTCGAAAAGAATCAGCTTTGAGCAGATACCTGGCATGGGGAACTGCAGGAAAAACAATTAAGATTTAGTAAATTCCAATAACGGTAAATATATTGATTGTGAAGAACGTGCCTGCCAGGGATTCTGGGTCCTCACCTAGCCACTGAGTATTGTCTAAACTCACTGCTGCTGGTGGGAGGTCAATTACAGCTTGAGCACCCCCAGCCTGGGTACGGGTGTAGCATTCACACCTCAGCTTGCATTGTATGCCGACTTTCCTAATTACATGACGAATGCAATTTCATATTTGCAGTCTGCCCTGCTGCTATAAAGAATACAAACATTTATTTAGTCCTAGGTTGCGTGGCACAAGCAAGGTTGCTGTGGCAGTGTGATCACCACTGCAGGGATGCACAGGAAAAGAACGACGACTTTCCCTCACTACCGTAGCCCCCAACATGTTTTATTTATATCTCTTCCATTCCAGCTGGCATGCACACTGGCAGCTCGGGGATCTCTGACCCTGAACTAAACTGCTGCAGGGCTGAGCAGGAGACTTGGCAGGTACTTCGGTGATGCTGAACTGCTCTGCAAATGTTCTAATTTTGCTGAATCTATGAATTTTAAGAGAAGTTTCAAAGGGATGTTTCTGAACAACTTTATCAGTTCTATGAGCGGCATGTTCTTACTACTAGATTTCAAAAAAAATTGCCGTATCATGTGATTTTACTTTGCATTTGGGTGCTTTGCTGTGTTGTGAGCCTGACTGATGATTTTTGAGCTTTTGGAACAGCCAGTTTGGATGAAGAGGCCAGCCCCACCTACACAAATAAAGCTAATCTGCAAATAGAAAAGCAGTACATCTGAGCCAAGCAAGGAAACATAAACTTTCACTTCTGGAAGTGAGTGGCAAGTTGGTTTCCTAGTCATAGAAAAAAAAGTATTACTATCTAGGTGTAAACCTCCAGTTCCTGGAAATCATGTAAGGTTTAACAGGCAAACAAACACTGGTTGTAGAGATGGGCGAACAAAAACATATTTATATTTTAAAGTGTATTTAAACTATCCATCAGAAATGCACTGAAATTGGCATATTCCCACAGAACACAAATGTCAGTGAATTTTCATTTTGATAAGACTTTCCGTTAGAAAACATCTAGGCAGGATTACGTTCTTCTATACAAGGTCCTGAATATTTCACCTAGTTGACTGAAAATCCTACCATATCAGCTATAGGAGACCTTGGACTTTGTGGTTTTTTAATAATTGCCTAGATGTGCTACCAGACATCTGAGATTTCTGGGGTTTATTGGATCTTCAGCTTTAATGCAGCCTGTCAAGGGGTGAAGACAACTCTGGGTGGGCAATCCATAAATTATTTTGGTAATCAATGTGGCATTTTTGGTGAAGCAGGTGAAAGTTATATGGGATTCTGGACAAGGATATCTCATCCTCTAAATCAGAAGAATTCTCACAGTGTACTTGCCACACTTGAACTACATTCACTGGTTTAATTTATTAATGTTACTGGGGCAATGCTCACCTCTTCTACAATAAATGACTATTTCCAGATATAGGAAACTGTTTTGTGTCTCCAGCCTGAAAGATTTGCTTTCATTGCTCTCCCATTCTACAAAACTACCACCAGGAAAGCGATACAACTGCTGAATACAATTGCAGTTTTTCCTGTTTAATCTGGTCCATTATGAAGCAGGGAACTAAAATTTTTCAGGACCTGAAGGAGTCTGCATGTAGGCTAACAAACAATTACGTTGGTGTTGGTTACCAGTTACGAGACACCAAGGTATGAATCTGCTTTCTGTTTGCTCTTTTGGAAATCTCACATCAGAATTTTTTAGTGTAATGCAAAACATTCGAGCGCCTTTGTGATCCTATGTCTGGTAAGTCCTAGGACATCTGATTCTAGAGAGGTTCTCTAATAAGAAAGCTCCCTGCCTTTGTAGTAAAACCTTTGTATTGCAATATCTCTAAAATAAATTATTGAAGAATTTCAATTAATGTAAATACTTGACTTTTAGGGACATTAGTAATTTGTTTATGCATTTTATTTTTAGGAAGTCAACATTTTTGCAGACCTGGCCAGCTCTTAACTTATATTATAAATGTAGCAAAGTCTTGAAGCTTTGCTCTAAACTTAAAATTAGTGAAGAATATAAATATGCAAATTTTTTTTGTTTATTCTATTTTTTCACTTCATTCAAGTTCTTTGGCATCTTTTCATTGCACACAAAAGGACATGTTCAACCTCTGTCAGCAGCCATGGCCTATTTTATGTTCTGAAAAATCTTGCCAGAATGACCCCCTCAAGCAACAAATGGCCCAATTTATTTATGACAGTGCCAAAAAAACTATTTCCAGGATGTTCATAGGTCAAGAGCTCCACTGAAATAGAGAATGCCTTGGGGACCTATTGCATTGTTTATTATTTACTGTGTATGTTGCAGTCATGCCCTGAGGCCACAATCAAAATCAAAGTCGGAGGAGATTGAAAGAATGATGATCTTGCTTGCAGTTTGAGACTATCCTTATAACTTTGTCACCCTGTCCTGTCACCCCTTTCCTCTAGGATGGTAGTTTACCCTTCAAACAACTTTCTTTTTAAAAATCTCCTTCCATTAGCCTCCTATTTCCATTTTTGCCTAGTTGCTGCCTTGAGACCACTAGTTACTCCAGTGGTTACATCCAGTAAAAGGATGCTTAAAATGGATGTGTCATGATTTGTCTTTTTAGTTTCCTTCTTCTTTTAAATGCACAAAAAATTGTATATGATATGAATGAAGTATTTCAGCAACTTATTTCTCAGTGTTTTTAAAAAATTTTGCAGTTCAGCTTTTGCAGGTAGTCTTTGGGAAGGGGTGTACTACTCTGTGTGTAGAGCTGCAAGTCAGTTAGGGAACTAGGGCCGTGTTTGAGAGTCCTGAAGACAAGACATATCAGAGCAACTGCTTGTAATAAGACACAGCTTGTTCTGTTTCTTTGTTTACCCATCTCCTTCCCAGTGCTCCCAAACTTTCATTCTGATTTGACCTTTCCTTCAGTCATGCAATGAAATCACTCTGGGTGACTAAGACTTGCCTACCTGCACTGAGACATTTTACAGGGACGGTGGAGAAGTCATGAGCAAAGCACTGAATGTGAGAGTATCAAGAAGGAACTAGTGGTAGTGAGTTTGTCAGGTTGTGTTGTTTGTAGGAAATATAGGTTTTCCCCTTCTTTCAAACAGATCCATAGAAATCACAGCACATTTATTGTAGCAATTCGGTTCACATGAATAAAAGTCAATTTATTAAGTAGTCAATACTTGCTAATGTTTGTAAGATATGATGGTTCTTTTTCTTGCTTAGCTAGCCCAAACTTTTAAAATACGATAATATCTAACAATGATTACAGGATGAATTTGCCATGCTTGTTCTTACTGATGAACATGTCACAAAGAATAATGTAACGAAACTATGCTTGTAGATTGTATACTGGAACAAAACATGTGAAATTGTTCAGGCCTCCAGAATTCACATTACGATTTCCTCCTCTTGAGGAAGAAAGATGGGTCTGGAGGGAGAGCGGGATGAAGGGGAAAATCTGAAGTAATTTTATGAAGTTAAGAAAGTGACTGGGCAATAGGAATTAATCTATATTTGTTCTGGTTTGGGGATAACTTTTGCAGGGGTTAATTAACTTCATGCTCTGTTCATTTCTTCTTTGTGCACTCTGTGGAAATGACTGTTATTCCTTAATTTATTTTTTCCTAGTGTAAAATGTTATAATATCATCTTTTTCTGTCCACTAGGTCAGACAGGGGTCCAATTACTCATTACAGCAGGAATTCGTATTTCTGGAGTTTGATTCTCTTGAAGTCTTTTTATGCTTACACTCTCAGTCAGGATAAGCAGGACGAAGAATGAGACTGCAGAGCACTGAGATCAGCAATGTTTTCAGCATCTGCATGCAGTAATGTGATTTGACTGTCTTTGTACAAACCTGAGCACAAAAACTACAGAAAGGATTTATTTAGGCCGTATTGGCTGACGCGTGGAAGATGTTCCTACTATAAAAGTTATGCCGATTACAATATGCAATCATTTTCATAAAAGCAGACAGACTTGTCTCAGCTTTGTTCCTTAGCTTATGTTCCTCTAGCCAGCTTCCATCCCACTGTTTGTAAAACAGCTTGTACATCTTTAACAATTCTATAAAGTTCGTTCAGAAAAATAGCCAAAATTCTATTCATCTGTACTACACGGAGGTTCAGTCCATGAGTCTCTGAAGAGAGAGACACAAAAGAATACAGAATGTACTTTATCTTCAGTACAATTCAGGTTACTACACAGAACCTCCTACTCACCACACTTCAATGAGTCATGCGTGTTAAGCATAATGATTCCTCTTTTTTTAATGTGCTCTGATGCCAATTTTCTCATTTACAATTATAAATGTTACATTCATTTTAAAAAGTTGACAAAATCATATTGCCAAAAATATATAATAATGTAACTGAATAATTTTAACTCATTCTCAAATCTTTTTTTTATTACTGTACATTATTGTAGCTATTTTGCATTAACTTTGTACAATATGTGCGCTGATAAAATATTGGGAAAGGTGCTATTAACCGTATTTGTCCAATCTCTTTCTATGTGATTAGGTTTTATATTACTAAATTTGAATAAAACATCGATCATAGAACTGTCAAATTATAATGCAGCTTCTACTAAAATGTTGGCTGAAAAGGACTCTTCACTTACACCTTATTATCTTTTTTTTTGCAGATTTGGAGTTACATAATGGATATTTTCTGCCCTTTTTAATGTACTATTCTTTCTTAATATTTGAGTAAAATGAGATTATGAGTCCACTTGAATCCAAAGACAGATTTCCCTGTTAAAATGAAGCCAGAGAGCTATATAACATATCCCACCTTCAGTATTTTGCAGTGATGTACAGAGATTTAGCTCTATAGGTCAAAAAAAACCCCACCAGCCAGAAGGAGCTGTTAGGTGATTTTTATGATCTGGATAAATGTCCCGTTACAAAACCAGGTAAGAGATTGGGAAAGGCATTAGCATGCAAGCAGAAGGCAAAGTATTTTCTTAGCCTTACTTGAAGGAGGATAAAATCCTGTCTGGGTAAACAGAAGTTTTGGCCTGTCATGTTTGATCAGTCTTCTTAAATACTACAGAACTTGCATTCAAAACATTACAAGAGTATCATAATAGAATGCAGGAGCTTTGCAACTTTCCATATATTAAGTTATTTTGCAGCTCAGGTTATTTTTCAAAGATCCCATGGGTCTGGCTCTCACATGCAATGAAATGGTGTTCAAAGGTGCCCAGGGTTCCTGTAACAAAACAGTAGCAATGAAGCCTGTCAGAGTTTTTCTGTGCCTATGTTATGAAGCCTCACAGGGAAACAGCCACCCTGAGATGTTTAAAGTTATACCCCAAGTGAAGTTTAGTCACAGACTTGGCTAAAATTAATGAGAAATTTTATTTACATGGCCTTTTTCGGAGAAGACCTGAACTTGCTTTGCCTAAGCCCCAGTTCAGGATGAAACAAGCAAGTTCTGGTCCAAAGGGTCTGTGCTCAAGCTGCTGTGATAAGCCCCGCTGGGTGTAGGGTGCTGTTCGGATGGAGTTTATATACCTCCTGTCATGATGAAATGCAAGGAGAGCAAGCACAGGTCTAGGCAACAGACCGAGGATTTACAGTGCATTATGTAAGGCCAAGGTTCGAATACACAGTATTCCCTTGACCTGGAGGTAAGAGTCTGGGAGATAAAGGGTTTCCCTTATTCACACAAGTATGGGAGACAAATAACACAAGATAATTGAGAGAAAACAAAATACCATGATACTTCTTAAGGAGCGCTCTGTAATAACCTTTTTTTTTCAGAGACAATTTGCACGCAGAAAAGACTGTCTGGGTAAGCCTACGTAAGTCATAAATCAAGCACCATGTATTCTGGTGCCTTTTCTGACAGTCTGTATGTTAATAACATCTAATGTGTACTACTGCTTGTGTTCCCTAACAAGTCTGTAGTCTTCTGTTTCTGGTCAGTAAATTATTTGTACTGGGATGCTTCAACACAGGCCACGTCAATACCAGTGATGATTCATTGTGAAACAGTGCTAACACTCCTGGACGCTCTCACCGCCTTTGTCTACCTGAAAATTGTTTCTCTTACTCTCAGCAAGTTGTGTTATTATCCACTGCACTCAGTAGAGAATCAGTTTTAGAAATCTTTTTCGCCATTCAAGAAGGACTAATAGACCCAGAAGGATGAATAGGCCCACAGAAGTATCTATGCCTTTCTGTTGTCTGGAGAGGAAATTTAACAACTAGCTTAGCTCAGAAGCTGAAGGCAGGCTTCAGCTTGCTAAACATATGTAGGTAGTGTAATTTCTTGCCTAGAGTATTCCAGATGTCTGCAAAGCTGGCAAATAGGACTGGTGGCCTAAAGAGAATCTAGGCACTTCTGGAGTAGGAGCTAGAGCACAGTTAGAAATTGCCTGGGCAACTCAACAGCATTAGACATCCATGTTGAGACAGACAATGACACAAAATCTACATATGTTCAGGAAGGTGACTGACTGCATGTGAGCCAGATGTTTAAGTTTCTACTATAATCAATGAGGGTGCAACTCAGTTGCCTAACATACATGCTATCTGATATGACCCAGGGTACCCAGCATGGTCTCGGACTGTGATAACAAAAGGGTGTGGGTCTCCTATGGGCTCCATCCCATACCTGACAGCCTTCAGCTAACATCTTGGACATCTGGGGAATCTCAAATGATGTTCAACACCAAAGGTTACGCAAAGGAGTTGAATGTCAGATCTAGTCAATATAGCTAGCAGAAGTGAGAAAGCTATTCAGCTCACTCAAAAATAGCCACCCACTTTTAACCACCTCAATAGCTTTCTGTACTGCACTGACTCAGTTGACTGGATTAACAAAGACTATAACTTAATCAGTTTAGACACGGAACTTACACCTAGTCGAATGTCTGGATCTGGAGCTGAAATCCATCCCTAGCTGACAGAGGCCTGAGGTTAGGTGCGATGGATCCCATTCCCAGTGTGCAGTACAAGAATACACAAGAGGCGATTCTCCCACCCTCACATTAGCACTGCCATCCTCAGTTTGGAGAGGCTTGCCAGTCTGTTAGCAACAAGCTGTTGATTTAAAATGTCAGTTATGTAACTTATGACTATTTAAGTGTTTTCCTCTTTATATTACGGTAAATTAACATAGTTTAAAAATTACTCTCACTTCCCAATTTATTCACTCTGAAGTTACCAGAGTGCTGATTTTCTTCAGGACGTCAGTGATTACAATAATTTAAGCAGTCTGAAATTTCAGCAGCCACCTTCTCATCCATGTGCAGTTCTCCGGTTGTTTTGTGGACAAATACAATGTTTGGCAAAAGCAGATTACTTGAAATAATGATATTAGCTATGCAGCTTTGGAGTGTTTTTTTTCTGCAAGGATCTCCATGTGAAAGAGCCTGGGCACCCCTTAAGCACATTTTACAGATGAAAACCTAGTCTAATCTAGTCTAGTGGACTAGATGACAGCATCCTCCCCGCCAGATCTGTCAGGTATTGAACTTTCCATTGGATCATTTCCAAGGAGTAAAATCATGTGAAGTATAGTGCTAGCACAAATCAATGCTGCAATTCAGTTCATCTAAACACTAGTTAGTTCATATAACCATACTCAGAAAACATAATTTTCATTAGAGCTGCTGGCATAGGGATTGTCATCCCTATCAGGCTAGATGTAAATTCAGTGAGTTAATTCAGAATTTTATAGGCATCAGTGGAGAGAATATACGCTCTTGCAACATGGGAATTTTGGTTATAGTAATGATTGACTAAAAGGTGAAGTAGAGCAGTCAAACGATTAAGTAAATTGATTCATTTTAGGACTAAAACTACCTATCCTTAGTTATGTTAACATTCTTGCTCAGAAGTGTATATTTGAAAGCCACTTCTAATTTAAGCAGGTTGTTGAAGTTTGACATATGTGCACACACACAGAGTGAAGGTAAAAACTACAGAATAGGTTTAGCTACACAGGGGCACAGAAGGAAGCAAGGACTTGACCTTTTAAATTTATATGTCTATTTAAATGATTTGGATCTTGCCTTCCAGAAGTGTGTGTTTGCCTTCTCTGAAGAAAGGATGTGTAAGATGCAAGCAGCTTTCCTGGTTCCTTGCTCTACACAACTGAGGTAGGATTGATGTATGTGATTGGCAGCAGCAAATGAGTCCCAAAAGCAAAGGGGAAGTGGATTAAATTGTGGCTTCTTGATTTCTTTCCTAAGGCGCTGCTGGACAAATGCAGCCATATGATACTCCTTGCTGTACTGCACTGACAAAAGCTAACTCCTAAAACATAACAGATTTATTTTTGCAAACAGATTTCCACCCCTATTTTGCTGTTTCCTGAGTCTGTAAGTTTGTCCATGGCAGAATCAACTGTGATGTGTGCAATAAATAGTATTTGGTAAGGAGGCATTTTTTGATAGCCTGTACAAAGGTATTTCATACATGTATAAAATACAGATATAGGAATATGTTTTGTAATAATGTTAAACCTGTTAGAAGGCTTGAATGAAACCAGAATATCAAAGGCAGCAGAAGACCTGCGTTGTTTATGGATGTAAGCTGTGCTAAAATTATCTCTGGACACAAATATCTTTCAAAAAAATTCCTGTCATTCGCACACACAGACATAAACTGTATTCTACCATTATAACAGCTGTGAAGAAAAGTTCTTTTACATTTCATCCTGAAATTTTTTCATCATTTTCCTCTCTTGGAGGTACCTATGACAGCTTACCTTGCTTGTAACAGTTATGTTTTTCTTCTGCTATATGCTTTGGAAACACACTAAGGAACCTTTAAACTTTTAGATGAAACAGGCAAAGAGCAGGTGGAATAAAACCCATCTGTGCAAAACAACACACTGACCCCTAATATGTAACTATAAAAATGAATTACATTTTGTCTTCAGATTACATATCGAGAAAGGCTGATCTGGTGAGGTGGAGGGAAAGAGAAAAGGCAGTTTGAAGGGTCTTGTTCAGCAAAAGTCATAGGTAACTGCAGCATTGTGTGTGTCTTTATAGCAGATACCTTGGTCAAAGGTTGCTTACATTGAGAGTCTGGGCTTCACAAACTATTTTTCTGTGCTCTGTAGTACATTACCCTGTACTAATGTTGTCTGAGATCTAGGGTAGATATATAGCCAGCCTAAGTTATGCGCCCCCAAAAAATCTGTTTTCAAATAACTAAGGTAACCCTTTTCTTATCGTTTAGACTAATTTTGTTCACTTCTGAAATTACTGTGGTATTGCAAGGTTACTTTGCATTTGGAAAAACACTGAAAACTACACAGGCAAAAAAGGATTAATGTTTTGCATACCAGCACAACAAAATCTGAAATTTTACTCTTTTTCTTGCCTATACAGTACAAATTTGCCAGTTCTTAAGGGCAATTATTATAGCACTCAACAAACAAGAAATGAGGGAAAAACTAACAAGATTTAATTTGGGAAAGCTGAGATAACAGTGGAACCATTTTCAGTGAAAGATGAAGGAGGAATATGAGTTAGATGTCAAGGAAAGAAAGATGTTTTAACTAACAGACAGAAAATAATCAGTGAAATTTCATTTATTTAAAGCTCTTAAACTTCAGTTTCCTCAAGAAGCATCCAGAAGACAAATGTTTTTATAGTTGCTCTTATAGTTAGCCATGTTTGACTGCTATGTGTATGAGTGTTAGATTGTATTTCTACTACAATATTTACCTTTTCGTATGTTACCATTCCTGACCTGATTCAATACACTAAAGAGTAGGGGGAAAGAAAGAAAGGATAAACAAAAAAGGTGTTTTCTGACTAACAGCATGAACAAAACTTATTTTCCTGTGGTTCTTGTCTGTCCTAGGTTCTCTCTTGTCCACTAAACGATCAGTATTCAAAAAATCTTCTTCAGATACTTATAAGGCATTTTTGTTGCTTACTGGATGCTATGCTGCTGGTCCTTCTGCTTTCTTTGACTTTTCAAGGTCCTAATATGCTCTCTATCATTCTGTGAAATTTATTTTTAACAGGAGATCAGATTCAAAAACTGTTTGGTGCTATGACAGAAGGGAGCATGTGTGCAGATGGAAACACACAACACAGCACATGTGCACAGAAACAGACATTGTGATTTCATAAGCACGGCTAGCAAAGAAAGGCGAAAAGATACGGTAAAAGCTGAAAATATTTTTAAAAGAGTGTATGACATGCTATAGTATGGATAATATAAAGGAAGGAAATAATATAAGAAGAAGAAAAAGAGAGTAAGTCAGAAATCTGGAGAAAGGAGGGACAAAAAGTGTCAATTGCCAAAGATTTAGGATGAAAAGAGATTCCAGAACCAAAGATATTTGTGCTGGCTGCCACAGAGTTTGCACTTGCAAAAGTACATTGAGAAACCTTTCTCAAATATACTAGAAAATACTAAAAAAATGAAGTATTAAATTTTTCCAGGCCAATTCCTTTTCTCTTTGAACACCTGTGCTCTAGAAAATGAATGGCACATTGGAAAAACACCTTCATAATTTTTATGACCTTCCTAAATTTAATTTTATTTGAGCTATGGCTAATCTCTACAAGCCAATCTAGGATGTGGATCTGCACAGGTACAACTCTTGGATGGCTGGGAACGCTTTTCTTCAACTTTGTATCTCCAGCAGCACCCTTAGGACTGAGCAGCATCTTAATAATGTGCATTGAGAGCATCGCCTATGAATGCAGGTGTCTGCTGCAATCACAGAAACAAAAACTCTGTGGTGATCCCAGCCTGTGCCAATTTCTGTGCACTGACTGAGCCAAAGGTTTTGGCAGAGACCTAACCCAATGCCTCTTCATTACTCTTCTAAACGTACAACTCTGCATGTCGGTTTTAAAGAACTGAAAAATGGTTTTAGAAAGCAGCAAAAAATATGAAATAATGTGTCACCTCTTTCAGTGACCAGTATTTCCATAGAAGTTTTTAATTTCAGCTGACTATTTGCTATAATATGAAGTTCTGCAAAAGAGATTGCAAAGACTCACCATGCCCTGAGTGGTGCATGTGGCTGCAAAGACACAGAGCAGTCATAAAACCAGCTCAATAATCTGAAGTCAGTGCATTTATGCCCTTCAGCTGAAACAAAGCATTACTTATTGCCCACTGAGGACAGTGCATGACTGCTTGTGGTCCCTGAATTCCTGTGGCATCCAGAGGTGAACGTGACGGTTTTTCACCAAAATGATTTCTACATAAATGTAAACTTTCTCTTTCCCCTCCCTGTCTCCCAGTCCTGCTGAAGTGCTGTTGGACGTTCAGCACTTTCAGGAATTGCTTCTCTGTATGCCTAATTTGGGCTCCTGTTTTTGAGACAAAGGAATGGCTTATCGGTATGAGCGCTAGCCTGGATTTGCTGGAAGCATACTTGCTGCAGTGGTCACATCTTTCCGATACACATGAGCTAGCTGTTAAAGTGAAGGAGGGAGATGAATTACTTATCACAGAAGAAATGAGCACAAGTGGGCACCAGAAATGCCGGCTGCTATATTTAGCTTATAATACTAATATTGGAACGTCATAGTCGTGCCCTCTTCCTTAATGGCAGCCCTGTGAGATTCTATCTAGATTTTATGATCTTATATGGAAAGTAATTCAGCTATTTGGGGAACGATGCTGTGTGCTGTGTACAAACAGTGAGGCTACTTACGTCTGTTCTCTGTGTTATCAGTACCATTAAAAAGTCACATCAGTTGGGAGGATGTTCTGCTTTATAGTCTCTGCTTCTATTGTTTCTAAGGAAACCACTTTACTTATCCACACTCACTGTGCCTGCCACATCCTCAATTTACACACAGTCAGGGCAAGGAAAAGCACCACATCAGAAAATCCGTTCTTAATAGTACTGTAAATGTATCAGTATTACTCATCTTTATGCTTTTTAAGTTAGACTCCCTGATTTAGCAAACTTCCTGTGTTTGTGTAGGTTTCCACAGGAGTGAGCTGGCATGGAGATCCTGTGCCACAGTTCTGATCTGCACTTTGTGGGGAATTTAACTGTTACTGAAAGCCAGGAGGGCTAGAAAGGACTGTGGTTTTTTTAGATAGGTGATGAATAGAGGGGAAGCTTATAAAAAAGGCTAAGGATAAAATGTTCTTTAAAAACACTTGTGTTCTCCCTTTATAGTTGCATACAAAAGACTCTTCGTGTTTATGGAATTTGAGAGGAAATGTATTTTTTTTAGAGTAGAAATTCATACTGATGATAAGGTCAAGAGAAGTATTATTTTCACCTGAATCTACTCCTTCTCCATGTTTTATCAGGTGTTTTGAGGGACTACTTTTCAAAATGACAGTTTTTGTCACACACTGCTATTTTTGGACCTTTCAAACGCTTTTTAAGTTTAACACATTTTAGGCATATCAGGAGCTGGATGCGCCCATTATGTGAACGAAGTAGGGCTTCATAACCACACAGAAACTCCCATGGACATTTTTTGAAGTGTACAGCAATTTGGACAACACCGTTGGAAGTAAGAAAGGGGAGTTGGAGCTCTATTAGCCCTCCTAGCCTCCATGTTGCACTTCATTTAGCAGCCAAAGTTTAATAAAGGCTGAGCACCCACTGTTTTGCTGAAGAGAAGAGGATTTACTGACCTGTGATTTTGTCTTTAGCAGTCGTGAGAGGTCTTGCTTGGGAGAGGCAGCAACATGTCCTTTCACAATGGGACATTAACTATCTCAGTTAAAACTTCTGGGTTTCTGACCTGTTGGTCAGAGATATGTTGGTCTGGAATTGTGGTAGATCTTCTGTGAATATATGTTTAGCCAAAGCAGTGGCTGACCAAACATTTCAAGGATTACTTCCAGATGGAAGATGTACCACTATATTGTACTCACAGAAGATTTAGTTTCAACACAGCCCAAGCAGGAGAAGAATTTAGAAGCAACCGGAGGTTTTCTGACAAACCACTTTTCTCATGGAAGATCAATTTATTTAAAATTAACTCTTGAGGATATTTTGATTTTAATAAAAGGTATTAAGGTTTCAGGAAAAAAGAATATTCTATTTCAATATTTAAATTAAGATCAAAGAGCAGTACATAATTTATTAGCATAGCCAAAGAGGGATTAATTGAGATAAGATTTTTCTCATGCAGGAAGTAAAATGTCTTTGTTTCTGGCTAACACACAACAGAAGCAGTGGTACTAACTATGCATTGAAAGTCAGCTTTCTTTTTAGCGAACATCTTAAAATGATAAAAGCAGAAAGGTATTGCAATAATTTATATAGATTCCCTGGGTATGGTTAATATGAAACGTCCATTTTTAGGGTACATAGAAACATAACAGTAACATGTGAAAGAATATTGTACAGGTATAGGTTACATCATAAGGGTTTACAGCAGCAACCTAGCTTGAGTGTGCATTTATTGCTAATAATAAACACTTAAAATTGGCTTTATAACATTTCATAGTTCCTAGGTATAAAAGCATAAAGCTGGCATAATATTAAAAATATGACTCACAAATAGATTTCTGAAAAAGTGTTAAATTGGTTTCATTTGTGGAATATTATGTAGTATAGGTATTTGGTCCTCCATATAGTATATTTTAATATGCTTATGAAAACCTACAGCTGAATGTAATTTAGTATGAATGATTATCCATTTGAAAGTTCACTCATTATTAGTGGTTTTTCATTTATTATTCCAGTCATACAATCAAGGAACTGAAAAATACTGCAAGTGTTAGGTAAGCAGTCACAGCAAGATTAATTTTCAGCATGTAGTGGGAAAGAATGTCCTATGGGACAGTCACAGATTATCAGGGTGATGAATCCCACACTTGTGAATAATTATGATGTTTGCAGAAATCAGGTCAGGTTTCCTGATAACCTGGGAACAAACCCACTTGCAATCATGCTAGGTGTTAGCTGTGCTATAGCTATTGTTTTAACCAGTTTCATGTTTTAAGATGATTTAACCACTTTTCCTACACATATGCATTGACTGTACAAAGACGTTTTGGAAACTTCAAAGTACTTGGTGGAAGGAGAATGCATCAGCTGGTTTCTCCAGGTCCTATTTCTGCTCTCCTAGGCATATTCTGTCCCCACAGGATAATTTCAGTGGTCCAAAGTGAGACGTTCTGCAAACTTGTGTATACGGGGCTTAAAACAGATGTAAGTAGATAGAGGCTAGCATAGATTGTCTGGGACATGACATGGTCAATATGATTGTGTAATGCAAAACCCTTTTATAAGCAATAATATCATGGAAAATATGACACCGCATATTTTTTAATTAAACCCAGTATCATTAAACAGTAGAGTGAAAAAGTACATGCAGTATCACTGCACAACTACTTGATGTTATCTGTCTGCCCTTTTACATGAGCCAGAAGGAGAACCAGAACATGAACAAACAGCTTCTATTCTCACAGCTCAATGCAGGGAAAGAATAACAAGTTGCGTAAATGGAAGAAGAAATATTAGATTTCATGTTATTCCTTTTTTTCCCCCATCTTCTGAAGTGTTATTAGTAACAGAGGTAAGTAAAATGTTGTAAAGGTTTAGTGTCCTGTTACCTGCTAATTCCTATGTCTACCTCAGTCACTGAGATTTTACAACCAGCTATAAGGAGATTACTTCAAATCCTTCTCGATTACTACAAGGAATATTTTTCAAGGGACCCTGACAGGTGTTGCAGGCCCATATTTTGATTTGCCTTTTGGAGTTATAATCTGTTAGAGAGTTGGGGTTTAGGGAGTCTTTTTAAAAACAATGATTTCTTCAGGTATTAAAAAAACCCTTGGCCTGATGTGTTCGGTACTTTATAATCCTTGGTCAGCAGAAGGATGCTTATTAAAATAGATTCCTTTTTTTTTCCTGCATGCCACACTAACTTGCTTTATGGTAAAGATTCCCAGTCTAGGAGTAAAAGAAAACAAAAAAGCTACAGCATGACACTCAGTTGTTTCTTTAAAGTAGGTAAGAGTCATCCTGCAGTTACCAGCAGGATCTGCAGGACTCATCCTGCATCCTACCAGCCCCAACAGTGTTTTAGGCACAAGCAGATAAGACAACTCCCTTGTCTCAGAGACTCCCGCTCACCAACCAGCTGGAGAATGGTGTTTTCAAACATTTTTTTAACAACTGGCTTCAGATACTCATAATGACAGGCTGTGATGAGTACTATATCTACAAATAGACACAAACGCACGCACGCATGCAAAAATCATTTACCGGAGTTTTTAATAAAGAAAGAGATAAGCAAACACTATAGATCTGTCCAGTCTGTCCTTTCCTGGCAAACAGATGAAGTAGAATTGACTTCTGAGCTCATATTTGCCTATAAGACATACTACTTAGATCAGTGACAACACGCTGATCAGTTCGCCTTTTATAAATACCCACTAATAAAAATGTACTTTTACTTTTATATCTATAGGACAGAACTATTGGGTGAAAAGTCTGCCTTCTACAAGCCCTTGCCTCTGGCCCAAAAATGAGTGCACGTGGCTCCTGCTGAAGTTTCAGGCATGTCCAGTTATCTTTTAATTGCTTTTTATGCCATGTATACCATATGGCCAGAAATACGGAAATATAATACACTGTCATTTATTGACTTTAGGGAACAATTTCTCAATTTAATTAAGCAGGATAACTCACTAATGCAAGTACTGCCTATTATGCATGAGTTGTCTAAAATGATAAATGAGTTACAAGTGAGGCCATTTCTGGAAATTGAGACAAATTTTTCTGACTGGAGAGATGGGCTCCCATCTGCAAATATTTTATGTTTCTACCTTTATGACAGCAAGGGGTGAGCTTATAGAGATAAACACACCCTTTTCCCCCCAAAACCCCATGTAGTTTGCATTAGATTAAGTTGGATTAATGTCTCTCTACTTAAATTCCTATTGCCATTTTTTCAGTTGTGTACTTCCCATTGGCAAAAATGATAGGCATAGCTTGAATTTATTTGACTGAGATTTTGTATTTTAAAGAATATTAGTGTCCTGGTCACACAGTTTTTCTCTGACCCATTTAATGTGGTCTCAGGTGAAATACTGCACATGGATGCAGAAAGAGCATAGATTTGAGCTGGTATCTTTGATTTCCTTGCCCAGTGCCCCCGAACCCCAAACTATATAGTTGTACAGGGCGTGTCTGACTCTATCTGTCCAGTATCAGAAGACAACTATTAACTAAACAAAAAAAGCAAAGGCTCTAATCTGAAAATGGGCATTTTAGCTCAAATCTCTTTTGCAAAATCATGTGGAGGACTTCATTTTCAGGCCAGTGTCAGAACAAAATCTCTAGCAGAAGTCTAAATCTTAAAAAATGCAGCAAAATGAAATCCTTATCCTCCAAACAGCTCTAGCTTGGGCAGCCCATGAGTATCTCTCTGTAATGCCAAATACAAAACCCTGGAATGTCCCCAGAGTGGTCTGTGAATCTGTAATTGCTTTCTTACTTTATCAGAAACAAGGGCAATGGAACTGGGAATGCCAAGAAAAAGCAACAAGGCGTGTGAACTGCATTACCTGGTGGTGCCAACTATATTTTTGCATGAGGCTTGCAACTTCATATTTTCTAACATGAAGTTGTCTCATTGCTCAGTTTATGTACAGAATAAACTGGAAATATTTTAGCTATGTTCATCATGAAATTTGTCATTAAAATGTATGCATCTTCAAAGAAAATTGCACTTTAGACTTATTTCAAGTGGTCTGCATCTGAAATTGTCAGTGCAGTGCTTCCAATGCTCTCCTGAGAACCCATAATCCCTGCCAAAAAAAAAAAATCCTCAGAGCAATGTCAGCAAGATTTCCATCACTGGGGCCCCATAAACTAGGATTACCCATTTAGGGAGTTAAACAGGAGCAATTGTTGCTACATCTGTCTTAGAATGAGTGCTCCCCCCGCGGAGGCTCTGACAGCATGAGAGCATTATTTCTCAGTGCCACCTTCTACCATTGCCTTATGAAGAATTTATATGTTTTGAGTTTTCCTTCATGGCAGGCGTCCAGCGGTGCTGTACTATAAACCTGCCACAAAGAATGAAAAAAGTGCAGTTTTCAGTTCAACTGGGGGCCCAAACTGATGAGCTCAGACAGGCCAAACCTCTAAAGGTTAGTGAGTCTGAACCTCGGCTGATTCACTAAGCGCCATCAAATTATGTACTACTAAGGAGGTAGCAAACATTTTTAAAGACTAATTACTTGAGAAGGTTGTGGAGGGTGATTAATAGACCCAAATCCTTTATTGGAGTTCTCCTGAGGAACCCTAATGAAATAACAAATCCAGAGAGAGGACAAATTCTTTTCCTTTTTTGGCAAGTAGTTATTTAAGCCGAACAATGCTGCCAGCTGAATGCATCATTAAAGGCATGGCTTACTGTTGCACAGCAAAACCCCCACTGTGATAAATGGCGAATAAAACACGTCTTTCATCCACCCATCAAGGCAGATGAAGATGAGCAGAGCAGGGCTACCAGGACCAGTCTCCTTGGAGTCGCCAGGCATGGATGGCCTGTAGAGGGCTCTCAAGGTCCTCTGCTGAGGCTCTTAACCCAGTTTCACCGCCTGCAGCTGGAGGTTTTCTAAGGTCACCGAGGTCTTTCTCAAAAGGGCTAAACAAAAGGATCCTTCAGCATAAGCGTGCATTTTTTTCCCTTTTCTATGGCCTTGCTGTTTCTATGCACTATCTCTAGCCACAACTTTGCCTACATTATTTGGTTTAGCAAACAGATGTTAGAAAGCCACTGTTAAATGTAAGTCTCCCCTGTAAGGGTCATTGTGAAAAGAAAAAAAAAAAAAGGAAAAAACCCAACTATCAAAAAAACCAACAAGCCTGGAATAGGAATGAACACTTTCAGCATTTTCTGCCTACTGTCATTTCTGAGGCAACTGTGCTATAGGCACAGAACACAGGTGACAACGTGATTATATGTAGCTAGCTCATTTTCTTCAGTTCCTAGAATGATCTGGGATATGCTGGAAAACAAATATTGCATTGATTATAATTTCTTTAAAGCAGACTGTACTGCAGAATACATGTCACATTTGATACACAAAGTGAATAGCAGAACCATCTACACAGGTTACTTACCAAAATGCTTGCATTGAAAACCAAAACCAATCTGCAAGTAAGTGCCATACGTGCATAAGGACATGAAGCCTGCAGCAAATTACATTTACATATATATTTCATGGCAATTAAACCCTTGTCTTGTGAGTTAATGACATATTTTAATTGCTTGTAGCTATGGTTTTCTTTCTTAAAAATATGACCTGTACTGGAGGAAGGAAAATGCCCTTTCCCCTTTGACAATAGCTGTATTTTAAATCCCCAGTTCTTGCTGTGATTATCTGCACATGTAGAGCTGAAAAATTCAGAAGAGATAATTAGAGCAACCTCAGCTCCTGTCTTTTCTTGTCTGGCTATACTGAAAGGAAGAAACCTCTAAAATTAGGATAATTAGGTTGTTTTTCATTTCTAGTAGAGTTCCTTTATAGAGGGACATATCCCGTAACAGTCCTTCTGGCATTACCAAGTTTGTTTGTTTGCCTTTTCAGGAAAAAAGGGGGGATTTATATTTTACTACCTTTATTTCATGTTCCTTTTTACTTTCCTTGTAGTGCCAGGGTGGCTTTAGCTAGGACAAAAGTTATATATTAAAACCTTACGACCTGTTTGTGTCTCAGTATGTAGCAACACAGCTGTAGAAGTAGTCTTGCAGTTTTTCTTTTTTACTGGGTCTCTGAATGAGCCATTCAAAGTACCAGTTGGTTCTCTTCTCCTTAACTGTAGTGGCAGCTGCCATTGAGTTTCTGAAGCTGAGTTCACTGTGACTGTGCAGTAACTAGTAGAAAGAAAATGTATGGTAGTAAGAAAGAGAATTGTAGGCAGCAACAAGAAGCAATGACAGTGTCACCAGGTGGTACAGACTACAAATCTCAGGGCTGCTGAATGACATACACAAAAAAACCCACAGGACTCCTTAAGCGTTCCCAGTTTTATAGGGTTTAACCATTTTTTCTTGGCTTTAGGTCAGCCAAGGGTAGAAAACCATTGGTCTCCACATTAAATGGCTGTGGGTAGAGCTGTACGTGGTAAGAATGGGACTGTCAGGCACATGTACAAACGTTATTCCTTTGGACTGCTACGTAGGCATCCGTAAGCACCTACAAACTGATACCGTTGAGAGGTTTTTCAGTCCTAAGTCTGCTATACTGTAGAAGTTTCTGCAAAACCTCCAATCTCTTACAGTGGGAGAAACTGTAAACTCCTTTAAGCAGGCAGGTTCTGTAGATGCGAGGAGAAACTGCAGACCTTTCCTATCTGCCGTTCCTCAGGAGACATATAGCACATGCCACTGGTGGCTGCTGGAAGACAGAGAGCCAGGCAGTGGCTAAAATTTTATGAAAATGTTACAGCATGTTTAAGTTTTCCTGGACATGTTCTGGGTTTTTTGGGCAAAGACTTTCTATAGGAGGTTTTTGAAGACTTTATGTGTTTTTCCAGGATTCCACACTGTCTCTGGTCCTAGCAGGTCATATCCTGCCAGCCAAAAGCCACACATCTGGAATTCCTCAAAATATTGCAAACCAGCTCCATGTGCATCAAACCATCTGCAGATGTGCAATGTGGTTTGTTCTGTGCACGCCCAGGAGGTTCAACATGTCCTAAAAGTGTTGGGTTTACTGTGCGCTTGTAGAAGATGTATGTATATAGATTTCCAGACCAGATGTACTGAGATGCCATGCATCGACAGTGAGAAAGGTCACATGGGAAATTTGGACTCTGCAGAGCTTTGTTCCACAGGATGTTCAAGCCTTTCGTGTTTCAAGCAGTACACCTCCATGTAATTTTCTCTAGGTATGTTTCTGAAATGTTAGTAGTGACCAGTGAGGTCCTGACACCAGTGGATCTGCCTAACACCCATAGTGTCACCATAATTTTGTGGAGATGTCAGAGGCAGAGAGGTTCAAATTCATGGTCTTTCCACTACCATTCAATGCCCATTACCAAATACCTTATTGGACATTATGCCCCGCTGTCCTTACTAAATCACAGAGAAATGAACATTGTTTCCAGGAAGCATTTTCTCATAGGAGAATATGATCATGCATGTTGGAAGAGACTTTAGGAGGTGTCAGTCCAATCTGCAGCTCAGAGCAGGGTCATGCAGGCCAAGCTGCTCAGTTTGGTCTTGAAAATCTCTGAGAGACCGAACAGCTTCTCTTCCAATGCTCAGCTGTCCTTGTGGAGAAAAAAAATTCTCTTCATGTCAGGTCAGAACCTCCCTATTTCATTTTATGGCTGTTGTCTCCTATCCTCCTGCTGTGCATTTCAGTGAAGAGCCCAGCTTCACCTTCTTGGTAACATCTTACTCAGTACTTGCAGGCTACTCTCTGTTCCCCCGAAGCCATCTCTGCTCCAGACTGAAAAGCCCAGCCCCTCAGCCTCTCTTCACAGAGCAAGCGCTCCAACTCCACACCATCCTGGTGTCCTGTCACTCAACTCACTCCATTTTACTGATCTTTTGTGCACTGGGGGGCCCAAGACTGTACACAGTTTTCCAGATATGTCTAATGAATATGGAGTAAGAGGGATGATCCCTTCCCTTGATCTACTGGGTGGACACCTGTTAACACAGACCAGGAGGCCGTTGGTTTTCTTTGCTGGCAGGACACACTGGTTCATGCCCAGCTGTCTGTGGTCAGCGTGCAACGAGGGCTGGCTGCTCCCTGAGGGCCAGGAGGCTGGGAGCTGAGCCGGGTGCCGGGGCTTGCAGGGCAGGGCCTCTCCAGCCAGCGTCCATCCCACACTACCAGAGCGAGGTGAGCAGGGCCCGTCTGGAGATGGTACCCAGCATCAGACACTGCCTGGTGGTGGCCAGGCAGGTCCATGGTGACAAGGCAGGTCCTAGGTCAAGCTGGGAAGCCAGTCGGGGCTTAGCTGGATTGTCCATCAGGCCAGGTTCTGCGGGGCTATAGACAGGCACAGGCAGGGCTGTAACGCGGCTGAGGCTGTAGGCCGGGCAGGGGCCAAGAGCGAGGGCCTCCACTGAGAGCAGCTCCCAGTGGAAGGAGGGAGGAAGCCTTGTTGTGACTTCCTACAGCTCCTTCTCCACAACAGCTCTGCTCAGCCAGATCGCCTTGAACGCAGCCACCTCTGGCAGCCAAACCCAGGGAGGGCTGGGGAGTGCATCCAGGGTGCTGACAACTGTCTGCTGAGGCCCCAGGTCCTTTTCAGCAGAGCCGCTCTCCAACCCATCAGTCTTGGCCCGTACAGTTGCAGTGAATTTTTCCAACCCATGTAGAGGAGTTTGGATCTGTCCCTGTTGAATTTTATAGGGTTCCTGCTGTCCCATTCCTCCAGTTTGGATAGGTCCTTCTAGATGGTGACCCAATGATCCATGAAGCACTTCAGTGTCGTCTACAGACTGGATGAGGGTGAATTCCATCTCTTCCAGACCAGTGACAAAGACATTCCACTCAGGCAATACCAATATAGACCCCTGAGGAGCTTCATTTGAAAGCAGCCTCGAAGTGTGAACCATCAGCTCTTTGAACTCGATGATCCACAGGTTCACCCACTGAACTGATGTTCAGTAGACTACCTATTCTTCCAGACCGTAACGTCCCAGCTCTGATAAAAGGATACTGTTGGAGACTGTATCTAAAGCCTTGCTGAAGTCAAGTTAGTGACATGTACCGGTTTCTCCTCAGCTACAGAGCTAGTTATTTTATCGGAGCAGGCAATCATACTTAGTCTCTTTCATGTTACTAATCCTGGGTCACACTAAACAATTTTACTTCATTGCTTACTTGCTGTCCTCTTTGGACACTTGAAAAAAGATTTAACTAATGGCTCCTTAGTCATTTTTAGCCAAGTTATGTGTATTTCATTCCTTTAATATTTTCTTCAGAAAAATACATAAGGGGAAAAGGAGGACAGGGAAAGATAACAAGGGAACATCTCATGATAAGCTTGTTAAGCTTCTAAATTTAATAAAGAATACAACAACAACTTGGCTTTATGGATCAGATGCTCTTGCATTTGTAATTCACAGATTAAATGGGAACATTCTTCTTAGTCCAAAAGGGTAGGATCACTTGCTGTTGTATACGCTCAAGTTTTGAATTTCATTTTAGAGGCTTTGAAGAATACTCCTCCTTCAGCCTGAATGGCTTTTAATTTCACTTTTCAAAACTTGAATTCTAAAAAAGTGCATAACAACATCTCCATTTCTTGTAGAACTTCAGTACTAACTTCATCACCAAAGCGGTGATGTAAAGCCCATTGACTTCAGTACAATTCTTCCTTTAACATCAAACATTTCTGGGTCAAGCAGTAACTGACAAAGCATGCTAAGTTCATTTTTAATTCTTTTACCTATGGCTTTTTGATTAGTATGTACAAAGCCATATATAGGATGTAAAAGAAAAATCTGCAGTGAATAACAGCTTTCCTATATGTCCCAGATGCCTGAGCGTAGACTAGTTTTCCTGAATTACTTGTTACTGGAATCTAATTTTAATGCTTGTATGATAAGCTTATTGTCTAAAAGTTCTCTTGAGTGTTTGATACCTGATGTTCACAAGCAGAAATCTACTGTCTAGTTGTGAGTGGCCACGTTAGCCACATGTTATATCTATTCCCTGATCAGAGTACTACAGCTCACAGACTACTAACACACTAAAAGTCATGTGTGAGCCTGAGATGTAATCAGCAAGACCATAGATATCTTACAGACAGCAGACAGAAAAAAAGAACAAGGCTTTTAAAAAAATGTTAAGCTGCTCAGGGTATGCCTTTGTAATCAGCTGCAGTTAGCTCTATAGTGCTGTGCCTGAGCTAAAAAGCCCTGTGTAAAAGAGGGACTTTGTTGTTTGAACAACACTAATGTCACTGATTGCACTAATGGAGGATGATTCTTGTCTGATGGAACTGCAATAAGCGAACAGTATCTGCCTGTGGCCAAGAGAATGTCTGCTGTGTATTGACCTTATAAACCCATGATAGATCCCCCAAATAATGTTCCAAGAAATATTATGCTACTTCTACCTTCAGTGGTTTGGGAGGTATTATACGGAAATATGCATTGCCACACAAGGCAAAAAGGCATCTCTGCTTTGCTGGGTTGTCTTCAGAACTGGAAACACTGACAGCACTGAGTCCTCAGTCCCTAGCCTGGTACCCTTCCAGGAATTCAGGCAGGAATGCAGTGAGTTCTTGTCAAACTGCAGATGTATTGGATAAAATGTTCGGGTTCAAAAAATCTTCACATTCCAACAATTTTTTTTTTAAATTGGAGAATTCCCATCAGCTCTACTGGTGACCTCTACCGGCTCACAAGGCATAACTTCCAACACTGTCAAAATTGCTAAAGTGTGCTTAGTAAGGAGTTTCAAGAAACTGCCACCTTTTTTTTTAAAGCAATGTCCAATCCCATTAAAACATAATACTTTTGATAAAGATATATGGAAATACAAATTCATATTTGTCTTTAGCAAGCATTTCTATGGACAAAAAATAGAGCGTGCCTGAAATTAAGTTACTTTGGGTAGGGTGCAGAACATATTTTCTTTGGTGCTACCACAACAATAGTACATAAACACTGCGTTATTTTACTACAGTACAAGTCAGTTTAAAAAAAACCCCAAACACTAGGCATTCCTATCTGGCTTTGGATTAATGTTTTGAATTAATACCAAGTGATTACGATTTCTGGAATTTATTATGCATAATTGCTACCAAAACATAACAACAGTCCAAAACCCAGAGCTGTGTGCCGTTTCTAAATTTTAAGTCAGCTATGAGTTCAGTGCACTTTCCAAATGATGTTATAGTTTGGCGCTGGCTTTGAATAGTTCCTTTACTTTGCTTTTCTCCTATGGAAGTTACCACATGGCTCTCTTTTCAAGTAAATTCAAATAGCAAGCTCTCTCTGACAGCTGGGTGTCCACGTGAATGCGGTTAATGCTGTCAATGCTGTCAATCTCAGCGCCATGAAGTTTTCTGCTTGTAGCACAGCACCGGATAAGAATTCCCTGATGGAGCCACTCCAGGTTGCCGTGTGTGGGTCACACCATATTAGGACCCCTGGGAAATTCTTATATTTCCCTTGAGATCAACAAATTGCAATATAATCTCTCCTTTTGAATTTGTTGGGATATGTTCAGTGGAGATTATTTGTTAATCTTGCATTGAAGTAGCGTACCAACGCTTTCAACTTTTGCAGACCTGTGGCAAATGGCTTCATTTTTTCTGGAAAAAAATTTAGAGGAAGCACAAAACTACAGTGGATTTTGCAAAGGTTAATCAAAGTATGTTTCTAACTTGCAATGAAGTGTGGTGCTGAGTCTCAGGCTAACCATTACATAAACCAGTATTTCTACACCTATTGACATATCAGTTCAGATCCTGAAAACAATAGTTGAGCTCTGACGCTAATTGGCAGTTTTAGGGTTGTATCGTGGTTTAACCCCAGCCAGCAACTCAGCACCACGCAGCCGCTCCTCACTTCCCCCCCACCCAGTGGGATGGGGGAGAGAATTGGAAAAAAAAAAAAGTAAAGCTTGTGGGTTGAGATAAGAACAGTTTAATAGAACAGAAAGTAAGAAACTAGCAATGAGACTAATAACAGCAATAAAGTGACAATAATAATAAAAGGATTGGAACACACAAGACAAGTGATGCACAGTGCAATTGCTCACCACTCGCTGACTGACGCCCAAGCCGCGCTCCTCCCCCCTCCCCAAGCTGGGCACGACGTCCCATGGTATGGAATACCCCGTTGGCCAGTTTGGGGCAGCTGTCCTGGCTGTGTCCCCTCCCAACTTCCCTGTGCCCCTCCAGCCTTCTTGCTGGCTG